>OX424575.1:142045612-142309240 GCA_949152435.1 Gastracanthus pulcherrimus | reverse complement strand
GGCCAATTTCTGAAATTATCTACTTTCGATATTATATAGTTATAACGTTGCTCGTAATTATCAAAGGGCTAAAATTTGAACTCTATCGGAGCGTTAACGGTATTGAAAACAAGGTTAATCGAACAATCTTATTATGCGCTGTGCATGAATTACGCTGAAAATGTTTCACTGCATCGCGCTATTTTTCAACCTCCGGACATCATCGTCGTTTCGTTTTTAAGTCGTAATAAAAAGTTTAACGGTTATTTTCTCGACTTTCCCATACGGTGTATAAGAGCCTTCGGATTTCTTAAAATTGAGGCATCTTGTCTGACTAATTGGCTGCGCTAATTTTATAGGGTTATTTACGTATCCTCGGAAAACAACGTAATTTGGTTTATGTTGATGGTTTACCGTGTACCTACATCTATCAATCAAACATTTTTTTAGTATTCTATCTTAAATTATGTAAAAAAGTATAAGAGATTTTATTCTCAATGTTTAGAGCTGAAATTTTTGTTTGTGTATTCTTGATGTGATTACCAACAACTTCTAGCATGCATGGATTTTTAGAATGGTTCAGAATTTATGAGAAAAAATTCAGAACTTTTTCTTTCACTAGGCTGAAATCTGACCGGTCCCTCTCCTTAATATTGCGTAAACGACAAGGTAGTGAAAATTAGACCCTGTATAAAAAAATTCAGATCAGAAACAAACTGTTATGATGAAAATGACTAAAATTAATTATTACAAAATGGATCAAATTAACAATAAAAGCTATGGTTACCCAGGTAAAAAAAAACTCTGGGATAAGTTTGGCAAAAGTATGGCTCGGATAGTATTGCAAAAGTCTGGCTACGGAGACTATCCCAGACTTTTGGCAAAAAAAAGTATAGCGTCCCGTCAAATCTGCAGTAATCTAAGTATTTGTCTCTTTTATATAAATATTTAAATTTCATATAAAAGATAGAAATATTTCCATGGTATAATCGAAAACTATTATTTTTTACAATTCCGATCGATATTAGTAATAAATGTAGTGTCCTAATTCCTTATATGTAAAAATAAGTTTTCGTGACATAATTCAACAAGAGTCTAGCACACAATCTGGCTTATAGTTTGAAATGGTCGCCGTAGCCAGAATTTTCCGAGACTTTTTTAGCAAGGCTTTTTCCAGACTTCTCCGAGATTCTTTTTTACACGGGTTCTCAAAATTTAGCAAAGATTTTCGTCTTTCGAAATAATTTTTGCCTAACCTTAGGCGGCTACGCTTAGTTTTTATTGGTAATTTTGGAAAATCTGTCTTTAGAATCAAGAAATTCAAAGCATCCAGGCACAAGTTTTTATCTTTGTGATCCATTTTGCAAGTTTTTCAAGCAAGAAAGCCAACCGATTTTATGATCGCCTAGAAAATAGGTATATTAAAAAATTCTTTCATATAATCTTAAATGAATAATCGTCGATATCACAGAATAGCCAAATTACGTTAACTATTATCCAACTCGGAAAATCCCACAGTACGCACGTGGCTGAACCTCCCACCTCTCTCAATCATCTTACCATTCGAATCTCTCGAGTAAAATGCGCACGCGACACACGATATTCACGCAAACGCTCTCCTCTCCCGCACACTATACACAGAGCACTGTACACAGCGCAACAAGCGAGCATTCGAGCAACTCCGGCGCGCAGCGATTAGAAAGGGTTTGCCGCTCGGCGTAGCGCGAAATCGCGCAGCAGCAGCAGGAGCAGCAGCAGCAACAACAGCAACAGCACGTGGATGCGACTCCCTCCTCCTCCTCCTCCCGGCGTACATATAATGTATGGCATAGCGAATGCCGTAACAGTGCCCGCACGCTGCCGGCGGCGGCGGCGGCATATTGTCATTACAAAAGCCACCGTAGCTCTCTGACCTCCCGCGGTGAGTTCCCACGCCGACTGAGCGAATATCTCTGACCGTGCGCGCGCGCTGCACTCGCAGTCTGATTGTCGTGTGGTGTACGTTGCGAACTTCTTTGTGTGCGTGCGCGAGGAGTTTCGGTGCGAGAGAAATGGTGTGTACCGTTGCAGCGAGGATATCACCCTGGATTGTTGATATCGGCCTGGCGTGGCTAAGTGTGTAGGACGATTTGCGCCAAGTGCTTCAGTCAAGCGCATTTTAACTTGAGCTTTTAACTGCAGAGGAAAATTATTTTACTTTGATGGCATTTACTGTGATTATAGTATTATATGCGTTATAAGGCTTTTGCTTTCATTCAAGGGATGCTTGAGATTGCAGTCTTTTATTGCTTGTGAACAAATGCTTTTTGCGTACTTTGAGCCTATGGATACAGCTTCGTCAATAAGAAGATTACTTAAGCAGTTATACAGTTATACTTTAATTGCACAGTCGGTGTTGTCTTACCGAACTCGGGATTATCTACTTGTAAAAAACTTCAGTTCATGTGTCTGTTAAAATAATGTCAATGTGGAATTAATACTTACTTTATTTGGTTCAAAGCGAAAATATACGGTACTGTTATTAACATTTTTATTATTATGATATTAATATATTGTATTGTATTGTAAATATCAGAGTTAATGGAAAAATTATATATAATTTATTTGTCCAAAGCGCATGCTATAATTTATGGAAGAACATTCACATAATCATTTATAGCTGGATGTAGAATCACACACACACACACACGCGCGCGCACGCACGCACGCACGCACGCACGCACGCACGCACGCACGCACGCACGCACGCACGCACGCACGCACGCACGCACGCACGCACGCACGCACGCACACACACACACACACACACACACACACACCGTATTATCACAGATACACCACCATAGCTATCGCGAAATAATAGATTAGCGACGGATATCGCCAAGTCAAAGTAAATGATATTTTAAGTAAATACGCAAATGTGCTACGGTCGGTGGCAGGAAAATTTATTACGCAGTTATTATTTGCCGGCTCGAACTGCTTTATGCTCCGAGACTCATAGCGTCGCCCGCTCTCGCCGTTGTCGACTTCTACTCTATTGCTTCAAACTAGCCTCGATACGATTTTTGACTCGTTTCAAATACTACACACATTTTCGAATAACAATATAATTCGCGTTACACAATTTCACCTTACCTTACAACCAATCCTCACTCCTTTCGAGATTTCACGCCTCATATGTACATCAGGTGACGCTTTATCGACTCGCGAATGCCGAATTCCGCGCTTACTCAGCTACTCCTATCCCTCATGCCTACTAACACATATACACCGCGTACACACACTTGACCTGGGCTAGGTAGTCCGATCCGTTACAATATAATAAATCATTTCAGTTATCGTCTTATTTGTATCATCATTTTAATATCCATTTTAATCCATAATATGCATGTGAGCAATAGGAGACTTTTATTGAATAACTTATTTATCAACATCTACTTTTTTAAATATTTCAATTCATTTTGTAAAATACGTGCTGAAAATATAGCATTTTATTTGCGTGCCAAAAAGATACTGATTTGCATTCATTATCAACAGCCAAAACGGCTTCGTAACGCTTTTTTTATTACAAATCAACAGAACAACTAATCGTCGTAACATAAGATATCATACAATTAGTATACAAAATATTTATATTTTATATTATCGAATTCGCGATTATTTATTTGATAAAATTGTACACTCTGTCTATCATCCGTCCAACCGTCTTATCCTCCAAAATAAAACGATCACTTGACGCCTCTCTCCCCACCTAACCTACAGCACACTCACCTCACTCTATCCACTCTACCCTGAAGGAAGAAGCCACGAACGGCAGCGCGTTCGCGCGATATTCATCCGGCTGATAATTTCAGGCACGCCATCGAAGCGGGTCGACTACACGCTCGCTCCGATTTTCCCTGGGTGTTCATTCGCGCGAAGAAGCTCACCCCGCATAATGGCTCAATAATATTTATCCGACAAAGCAGCTGAGCTGTCGTCCTGTCAATTACCGGCTGATCGCTCTCGCGGGGATTCCCTCGTTTTCTCGAGGCAGAGCGCGCGAAGAGTTTGCATTTTATATGCATGAAAAGGGGCCTATTTCTTGGACGTGTTAAAAAAGTATATTAAATATCACATATATATATGTAAACTAAATGAATGTACGTATTTATAAAATAGAATATGAATATTCGCGATTATATATTGACAATACGCATTTGTGTTCAATTTATTTAACTTTTACCCTTATATTCATTATTGAATAATATTAAACTTTTCAATGTATCATTTAACAATGTAATACATTATTATAGTTTTCATATTAAACGTAATCTCTCGTGTGCTAACTGTTTATTTTAAAGTTTGTCGTTTCAACCGATTTCTAACTGTTTCTATAACAGAACAAATCTGTATGACAGTCTGAGGATTCGCTGAATATACTTTCCATCGAACGCTCCACATCAGTCAGAGCTACAAACTCCAGTCCGCAAACTGGCATCAAACATTTGTTTCCTGCTCGACAGTTGCCGAATACAAACAACTCCACTACCTCCTCCTCCAACAAGCCTCTTTTGTGTGTCATTCAGTAGCGAAACGGCAAAGCCAAAAATAAAACAACAAGCCGCCAACTCCCCCAACAAAACTGAAAGCAAAAAGAGCAGGCAGCGTCGAATCCCCGGCTTTGAGCGTTCGCCGCGTTCGTCGCGATCGGCTCCTCGGGAAAATCACTGGAGACATCTCGGTCCGATTCATCACTAGCTCCTTTTATCCTCTTTTATATCCTCCTCCCTCTTATCTCTGCCTCGGACTCTCCTCCGTATTCCCCGTGGCGAATTATGGCTGCCGCTGCCGCCGCCGCCGCCGCAACGGGCCCTCCTACAAATTGCCGTGTCGTGGCCACAGGAGGTGTCGCGCTCCGCGTCCTTCGTCCTCGTCGTCGTCGTCGACGTCGTCGCCAACGGCTCATCGTCTGTGTCAACTTGTTAAAGGCCTTCTGCGCAAGCGAACGCCGGCAAATTTATGCCCCGATATGCGCCGACGCGGCGCGACCGCTCTGCGGTGGAGGACCGATGCGGACGAGAGACGATTATGTGTTCTCCTTTTCTGCTATAGTAGCTTGCTTCATGGGGAAGGGATGGATGGAGGATGGAGACAGACCGAGGATTTTATTGGGATTGGATGCTTTGCGGGCTCTTTCGTGGTTTTCCTTGTAAATGCCTGGCTTGGCGAGTCAACATTTATACTAATCTTATAATTTAATATATGTTATTGCATTGCAACTTTTTTTTTCTAAAGAACAATTTCATTTTGGGTAACTTTACCAGTAAATGGCCACGCTTGCTAGTGGATGATCAGGTGCTTTATTCATTTAAAAATACTACGTATATAACTATGTATATTAATTTTTGAAAAAGTACAGAACTACGTTTGCGTCATTTATTATTAGGATATAAGTTTATTTTAAATAAAAATTCAAAATATTTTTTAATCTTTATTGCAAATAGAATTTGCAGAAATGTTGGCATGCATAAAGATATTTAAATGTAAAAATTACTTATACAGTCTCAATAATTTATCTATTTCCTAGTATTTTAGATGACAACGCAAATTATTAACTTATAGGACAATTTGATCAATCGTTATATTCGATTAAAATTTACAAAAATATTTAGGTTGGATATGAAAAATATTGACAGAACTGTCACTCGACATTTCGTTCCGCTGTTCACTAATTTACGTAGACTGTAAACTCTTAGCATTGTATAATCTCCATAAAGTATTTTGTTACCAATCCGAGATCTGAATAAGGAATTTGATCAAAAAAGGTATAGCAAAAATATTGTATACCTACATAGCAAACTGTCAATGAACAATCTCTCCTTCGCAGCGCTAAATAAACCATCGTCACTCAAACGCACACTTTCTATCGACATTCCTTCGCAAAACTCCAAACTACAATCCCTCGAGACAAATTGCGCGCGAAAATTCTTCTTGTCCAGCCAGCATTTCCTTCGGGCTCACTTGCTGCGATCGCCTCCGCGGCGTCTCGTGACTCCCCACATGCACACTTGCGCAGGAAGTGGAACAGTCACCTGAATACTTGGCTGCAATCAAGCGCGCGCGCGCGCGAAGAAAAAGAACTCGCGTGCAGAGCTCGTCCTCGGTACAGTGCGTTTGTGTATACACACAACGCGGCCGCGGCGCGCGGTCTGTTTCATCCTGCTATTTTTGCAGTGCGCGCCGCTGCGCCGGTCTTTCGAGTCCCGGGGGAGAAAGAGGTAGAGCCTCGATAAAAAGGCGAAAACGCGGGTGGACGAGAGAAGGAAGGAGGTTAGTGTATCGCGAATGGTATATATAGAGTGGTAGAGCGAAAGAGAGACTTAAGTCGTAATCGCCAAGAGATTCTTTGAGAAAATTTTTCCAATGTCTCGAGTTGTCTAGCTATGGCTTTTTAATTATTGATTTGCGTTCATCGAGAAAAAACAGTTTGGTGAAATTTACTATTTTATTGTAATGTTAACTAAATGCTTTTAGTGAAAACAATTATTGATTGTAGCAGTTAAAACATGAGCGGAGTATACTTTAAAGTAAATTGAATTTTTATTTATTAAGTATGATCCTTTTAATGGCTTTACTGTCTTAATCCGCAAAACGGGGGACATGTGAACAGCTTCTTACCGATGAGCGGTTGCAGGTATTAATGGGTATGTGCATCTGTATATACCGATTGTTTGCGGGGGGGGGGGGGCAGGAATGATTTTGTGTGTATTGAAGAGCTGCTTTTTGAGACAGAGCTGCAGCTCGGAGCAGAAGAATGAATCAGATTGTGTACGACCACGAGAGCGAAAGGACGTGTTTTGATTGAGTTTATAGCTACCGTAGAATTTATTAAGCTTCATGTAAATAGTTCTTTATAATAAAGTTTAATTAAGCATCCTTGACTTCTTCTTTTTTATTCATCCTGATAACTCTTTATTCTTTCCCTACAGTTGAATACTTTCTTTTGAGTATCATTTCTTTCTTTATAGTAACTTTTTTAGTAAATACGTAAGATGTTATATACTTTTCTATGGGTAAATAGAGCTTGCGTCACTTAATCTTAACGAGAAACTACAATTAGAATATAAGTTCACTGAAAGTTGAATTGAAAAAAAATAAGTAAAAGACCTTTAAAAAATAGCCACAGAAGATAAAAAGATACACGCATTACCCTCTAAATTCCTTCAAATTTAATAACTTTACGAGCTCAATCAACATTAAAATGCCAAGCGACGTCAGCACCGGCTGACGAATAAATTTGAAAATTCCGCGCAACCCGTCCATACTCGTCCTCTCTTAAGCGCGAAAAACTTCTCGCTCGAGCTCGCGCGGTCCGGCGGAAATTAACAAGGATGGAGAAGGCGGCGGCGCGTTTTCTTCGAGTTAATTAAATTCCCCGCAAAAGTAATGTACTCGCTTGCTGCTGGCGCTCGCTCATCCGCGAAACTCGCTCTCTCACGCGCGCGCTCTCTTGGCCGCGCCAAAGTTTTAAGGACTTTTTAAAATCCATTAAAGGACTTTTTAAATCCATTGCCCGGAAGCTCGCAAGCGCAAGAGCGCGCTGCTCCTGACTCGCCATAGTCACGAACTCGCATAATTTTTGCACACTTGCGCGAGCACGCGCGCTCCGACGAAAAATACCTATGTGTGTATACGTGTAGGTTGTGTTCATTAACCTCTCACGCGCAAATTGTTTTTCTTCGGAAATTTCAAGCCGCTGTTAGGTAGGAAATTGTACCGCTGCAGGGAGAGATAATAGATGGGATTTGTGGAGCTTTTTCCGGGGTTTCCTCACGACTGTTATATCAATTGCTTGGGCTTTAGGCGTCTGCCTTACACATTTAATAATTGATAGTTGCTCTTAAAATAGACATGTAGAAAGCAAATGAATGCCTTCGTGGTTTTATTTTATTATGTTAAATATTGCAAACACTGATTTAACTAACTTAAGCATTAAAATATACACTGAGCAACTATAATAATCGTTTTAAAAGATCATTGCTTTTTAATAAACATATTTCAAGAAAATATCTCTCAAAAAACATTATATCAACAAGAATAAGGAATCGGCATCATCAGCATTCAAAAGTATAATAGAACCAATCAGCAGGTACCCCGCGACGCGTCTAGAATTACTTCGCTCGCTCTCTCAATTAGAATACTCGCGCGCATCCTTGACCATTTTTTCCCCTATGATAAGCCTATGCAGCACCCGTAGGAAAAACGGGAAGGAGGAGGCGTGGGTAGCGTCGAATCCTGAAACCGGTTGTGTATGTATGTGTGTGCATTGCAAGTCAAGCGCGCGCTTCATTAGGAGTGTTGCGTAATTGCCGACACAGTCCGTATGGTGTGCGGCCAAGGCGCCCAGTGTAAAAACCTGTTTCACGCGTGAGTGTGTCGCGAGCCGCGCGGTTTCTCGCACCTCGCGGAGATTACGTTCGGGAAATGGTAAGGAAGAGACTTTGAGTGAATTTTAGGAGATTTTGGTTTGATTGGACTTGGATGATTTAAAGAATCATTTATACAAGAAGAACTCCGTTGCAATTTTGGAATTTTGATTATATATTTTATCATTGAATGATATTTTTTATCGTGGGAATAATATAAATTGTTTTAAATATTTCTAGATATATCTCTAATAGAGAAATGTTTCGGTAATTTATACCTTGAAAATTTTTAAATTATAAGTCTTGGTATCACATGAAAATTATTTGGAAACATCGGTGAAACTTACAATGAGAGGTTTACTAAATTAGGAATTGGTCAATTGCAAAGTCATAATTAAATAATTCTAATTTGATAATTAAATTCCAGATTAAAAAAGTTATTGCGCTTGGACAGAAATCTGCATTTTTGTGGAGAATCACCCATATAATTAATTTAATTGGTGCTAAATTAGTGAATAATTTAATTTCACGAAACTAAGTGCAATATCGTGAGAATAATAATGACAATAATGCTATAACAGAAAGAATGTTTCACATTATTACCTTTAGTTACTTCATTGTTATAATTGTTACAGTTTCCTCTTATCGCTGACTTATCTTAATGCTTGTGAGTGATTAAGTTACGATTTTAAAAAGTTGTTTGTAATTTTAAAAATGATAAATATGTTCTTTCAATTATACAATTCTACAATACTGTTTATTGTTTATTGTTTATTATTTATCCGAGGTCGAAGTTCAAGTGAACTTTGCAGAGGTAATTAATACCTGTATGCATTAGACCTGGTTCTCTATAGTCATGATACGTCCATTCCTCCCTCCTACATTTCGAGAATGTAGTAGGTGAAGTGCGTATGCATCATAACTGGTCCTACGGTTTCAAATGGAATCCGAACCATCAGAACCGCGGTAACAAACATATGAAAAAATCATTTCTAAAAATTTGATATTTTCGGGATTTGAACCCGACACCTCTGAGTTAGCGAACATTTATACTACTTTCGTAAAGTTATAAATTAATAATTTAGCCTCAAATTTTATTTATCCCTAGAAAATTAACCTAAACCCTATACGCACCATGTGTTATTACCAATAGTATGGTGCTATTTAATATATGTCTATTAAGAAAAATGAATATCAAGATATCATACTTATTAAAGAGTTAGACATAAATTACCATAACAAAACATTTACCTCCATAAAATTCAAATAAAGTCATGCCTCGCACACCTCAAACTCCCGAAACACTAATACTCGATCTCCTTAATTTCACCTACAAGAACGAAAAAGCGTGTCACACTTGCGTGGCTCCCTTTCCTCCATACACCCAGGGCATTAAAATCTTCTTCGAATTCTCTGCGTATAAAATCCACATAAACAGTTAAAACGCTCACTCGAGCACAGTTACAACTCAAAGGAGCAACTGCGCGACTTCCTAGGCCTCTCTCACATACAAACACGCTTGCGCCTGCATTAATCCCGTCGTTTTCTCGCGTATGCCAGCGAGAAAAAGACTCGAACTCCGCGCGCCAGCACAAAAGAGCCGTAAAGAAAGCTGACTCTCCGTGTCCCTCATTCCATCTCACTCGAATAAGTAAGTACTTAATCAGGCTGTGGTTCCATCTCTCTCTTTCTCGTCTTTATTCCGAGAGGTGAGAGCAGGAGGGGATTACGGAGTTTAGAGATCAGGATTTTCAGAGCTAGAGCGTCGACGCGGTAATGACCTAACGACTGAATGGTACGAAGGAGGTGGAGGAGGAGAGGGTCAGAGCGATGGAGATAAAAGCGCGGAATGGCCTTCTTTCTTCGGCTTCTACGGGGCGCGCTGTTGGCTCGCGGTTTTTCTGGTTTTTTGAGAGCTGCTGGAACGCGAGCGTGCTGTTTTTGTATGCTAATTCTGTCGTTTGTGGATACATGTGCCGCCTGTCGTTCTGCGGTTCCTTTTATCCTTTATGTGACTTTTAGAAGAATACCTAACATTTTTTTTCTTATCACAAGAATTTTGATTAATTTTAAGTTGAGCTTTGTTCATTTTTGTGTTAGTTACATGTATTTTTAATTTTAAAATTTAACAGAAAAATTGCAGTGACAAGCGATAAGTCTAAAGGAGAATGCCCATGAATTTATAATATCTGATCTGTTAAAGGAAAACGTATAAAACCAATACCATTGTTCAGAGCTCATCAATACATGAATTTTGAAAAAAAAATTAAAAAGTAATTCCCCACACTTTATTAATTAATAAAGTGTGTGGGCAAGGTTGAGAAACACATAATAAAAAGTCAGAACTATAAGTAGAAATTCCCGAGTATGGTTAGACTTTGTATATTGTTTTAAATGGCATTAATCCATCGATATTCTTTTTTATAGCTTTCCTCGCACTTAGAGGGATCTAATTTGTTTTAAATTCATATCTAAACGAGTTTTAAACAATGGTATTTGTTTCATACGTTCCCTCAAGGGGGCTGCCATGGGCATCCTTCTTCAAGAGAAAACTGCCTTATAAATACAGAAGGCTGAGGTAAGTTCCTATTCAATTTAAGTTTACAGTAAGACTTTGTAGAAGTGTAATTGACATTAAATGAAAAAGAAAAATCATACATAGATCCATCTATATAATTTTTTATTGTACTGCACTGTTGATTCACATACAAATGCAACAGTACACAGGTACGCACAAATGACGCATTTATACAGACCAATCAAGGAAAAAGCCTTTAAAATATACGTACTAAACAAATTTTTAATTTTATTGGCATTATAGTATAAAGTGAAGTTATAGTGACTTTGTTACTATATATTGCATACAGTTTTATTATGATTAATTTTAATATTTGAAACAGTTTTGAAATTTATTATGCTTTATTAATTTTCATACCTAATTAAAGTAATAATTCACTATAAATATAATTTGATTTGTATTCAAGAGAATAATCACGATTCAATCAACAACAATATTTCCATTCTTCCAAATTCCAAAGCGAGAATTCCTTATCATAATCTTGAACCGGGAAAATCATTATTCCAGCGACCGAAAAGGTGCATATCTGTCGCATCCACTCGGCTAGTTATCTACACCTCGATTTGAAATTCAAATGACTAATGCGCGGGAATACGCGGTCTTCCCCCCCTCGCTGAATTAGAATTGAAGATCCGTCTAATTTCACAAAGAGCAGCACGGGGAAGAAAGGAAGCTGCACAGGCGCATATTAAAAAGTTCAAAGAGGCTGATTACGAGATCCGCCGTAAATTGTCGTCGCAGCTGCTGCGTTGTCAGCCGCGCGTCCACTTCCATCTCGTCACCCCGCGCCGTTCATAATTCATCGTTTCCCCGAGATTTGAATGAGAAAGCGCGCTAGTGCCTTTATGAACTCTCTCGCGGCTCGCGCGCTCTGTGTGCTCCAATATTCCACCGCGTTTCCTCGCGCGCAGCTATACAGAAAGAGGAAAGGGAGAGAAAGGATCCTGTTTTACGAGTTTCCCGCTCTGCAGATCAAAACTATGACGCAGTAAAGATGGGTATACACGCCTTTCGAGTTTTATTGCCTTATATTCTTTCGTGTGCTTCTCTTTTGCGGCGAGCGAAGGCGGCGGTCGAGTTTGCAAATTTGTCGCGGCTTTTTTTTATGGCGAGCTTACACTTTCCTGCTTCGACAAGTCGCTCTATGAATATCTACATTCAATGTTCTCTTTTTTTATTTAGGAATACGTATAAAAATACTCTTATTTCAATCAATTTTCTGATCAAACTTCATGATACATTTCACCATAAGAACGTAGATGATACACTTAGAAATTAAAGTGAAAGTACAGTGAAATTTTGATGATAAAAATCGCCAAAAAATACGTTTTTACATCTTTTTTTATATATTATTTTTTAATACATGTTATTTTATTACGAATGAAAACATATCCGAGGTTATATTGGTATGAGAGCGATTCTCTTTTTTCAGTGTAATCATTTTAGTCGCATTATAACGATATCAAGAGCGAATTATATAGCGATAGTTATTTTATGAAAAATCGTGTTTATGCAGTACTTAATTAATTGATATAACTATTTCCATTTAGTTGATAATTTTCGAGATTAATTGACTCTATTAATTATTATTATACTTCTCAGATAGTCGTTAACATTAATATTTTATGAAATAAAGGAAATGTAGAATATTTTTACTTTATTTCGCCTAATACTCTTTTTAGTGCACGCATCTAATCAAAAAATAATCGAAGTTAAAAATGGAGGAATAAATTGAAATAGTTTACTAATTTTCTATAAAAAACTATGAATTACAAATTTTCTTATGCGTTTATCTAATATACCGACGCACCCAAGTACTATTTTAAAAACTTAACGCACGATCTGACAATCAAATCCCTCCTGTCAAAAAAATCACGAAAGTTCCGTAAACGTTAAAACGACATGTCAAATTATCTCAGTACCTACAAATACCAAAAATCAATAGTAGAGCTCGCTTACCACTTCGCGTCAATCTGTCAACCACATGAAAGCTCCTCCAAAAAGCGTCGTTCCGCACCGAAAATTTTTCCAAACGAATGTCCACCTTTGGTTTCCACTACAACGCGTCTCCGTACACGGTACACACGTTCCCATCAACATTCGGTGTCCTGTCGCGTCTCGCCTATCAATCACGTGCTTCCTGGCTACCGTATACGCGTTTTACGCTCGTTGACGATCGGCGGCGGCGGCGGCTGTGCTGCGCGTGTAAACTCGTTTCTGATTAGTTACGGCCGATACGCGTGTGCAGTACGAGTTCGAGTGCATAGCAGCGCGCCGCCAACTTCGCTTCTCTCGCTCTCTAAGCCGCGGTTAGCGCCTGTAATTAATAAGGCGGGGGAATCGCCGCTTTTCAATCTGCGCGTGTAATCGTCTACGTGCTCTTCTTTTTTTACTTTTTCTGGACTAGTGTGTGCATAGTGGATGTGATTCTCGGCTCTTTTTTTTATCGCTTTGCAGATAGGGGAAATCAGGGTTATTACGCTAAGGTGAAAAATTACTGTTATTAGGTGTAGCTGAAGTAGCGAGGAAAGACTGTGTTGCGTAATTAATTTATAGTGCGCGCTGATAGAGGCTCGGTTCGGTTTGAAAATCGTTAGAGGTTGATGATTGCTTGATTGAGTTATGGCTTGCTTATAGAACTAACTTCTATTTATTCACATTTCAAAATTTCAGGCTTCTGAACAAGATTGAAATTGAGAATTTATGAAAATTACATAGAGAAACCTATTTTGTTTTGCTTAAAATTCAAAAATTTCTTTTATATAATTTTACTTTTTTTATAGAAATTTATAATTTAAGTAAATTGTAGCCTGTTTATTTTTGATGTGATACTTCATTTTAATGATAGTAATTTAATAATTTCGTGTACATAAGAGGTATTACAATTAAAGCAAATTACTCAACCATTCACACGTTAAGAAATGCGTTGACACTTACAACAAACCCACGCATTTCTCTCATATTGCCAGCAAAATTGGTTCCGGGCGAAATAAAAGTATAGGAAATATCTTCAATAACCTTGAAACATATGAAATGTTCGAATTCACAGAAGCTCAATGATCCACAAAATAACTTCATCTCAATTTCAACATGAACCACGGAATTCGCTATCTCACGCATCTCATACAGTATATGTCAACCATGACGACGTATGTGCACACCTAACACCTTCATTTTTTTCTCCATTGACAGTCACGTGTCAGTAAAATTCTGGTGGAAAACGCAGCAGTAACAGACCGATTTCTCACCGATTGCTCACGCAGCGCGACGACGTACACACTTTCACGCGCTCTGATCGCTCGCCAACTGGTTCCATCCGTATCCTGAAACTTTTAGGCATCTTTGCGGTGTACCTTTTTTTTGTCGGGCGAGCGGATAAAACAGGAATTGCACGCTATTTTTTTATTTCTTTTTATTTGATCTTGTTCCTGAAAGCGAGTAGGCGGGCGTGGGTGTTTACTTTTACTTTTGATAAATTGATGTATAGAGGAAAGTGCATTCAGGGAAATAGGAAAACACTTTTTTCGTAGTTTTGTCGTGATTTTTGACAGAGTAATGACGTTTTCAGATAGTTGTACAAGTATTATAATTTGTTTTAATTATTCTATAAGTATACACAAATTATTAATCCGTTAGGTGATATAAATACTTTAAGGAGGGTCTTTTGCTAGATATAGGTCATAAATCAAAAACTTATATGAGAGTTTATAATGGTCCTATGATATAACTTGTGAAATGTAGTTAATAATAGTCCATAACTAAATAAATAAAAAATTGTTCCAATAAAATCTTGACGTCACAAGTGTAAATATTGTCAATATAAAAAGTATTTAGTTAAACCCCGAATATTTTTTTTAGTTTTTAATCAATGTTAATATTTCGGCGGTTATTCTTTTCTTTAAACATTAATTGTACAAAGTTAACAAAAGAAAGTTATAAAATAATAGATCTGTAATAAGAGAAAGCTAATTATTTATAAGTAAACGCGTAAAATAGTATAAACAATTAGCTTTCTCTTATCACAGATATATTATTTTATAAATTTATTTCATTAACTTTGTAGATAAATGTTTAAAGAAAAAAATAACCCCCGAAACATTAAAATTGATTAAAGAATAATAAAAATAATTGTGCTTTAACTAATTATTTTTTAAATTAACAATATTTACACTTATGACGTCACAATGGAACACTTTCTTTTTCGTGTAGGTATGGTCTAGACTCTCATATAATTTTTTGTTTTATGCACTATATTTAGCCAAAGATCCTCCTTAAAGTGGCTCCGTCGCGTAGTCCCGTAGCTACGCGGGGCCCTTTGGGAGCACACAATTTTTTTTTCTAATAACTAACGCAATTTTAATAAAAATGATTCAATATCAATTGTCAGATTTATTGACCTAAATATATGTTATATAATATATTACAAATAATACGCATATGTATGCATACAAAAATACACTCATTTTACTTATTTATTAAATATTTTTTATATTTGACTGACAACCGTGTATTTTTGTTAAACCAGATCGAAATTTATAATTAAAAAGATATAATATCCTGGTGCTTTTATAAAGAAATCATGGGTTTTCATGTAGTTACAGGCATAAATGCATATTTCATCAAGAGCCCGTGTTAAAAGTTGTATTTTCAAACATTCTTTTCTCTTGAGTTTACCTGGCAACCCCACCCAACCAAAATTTTAATAGAATTTATAAAATGCACACGTTCAGTGAAATCTTTATTTTTTGTTAATGGTGGATTTTGTGAAAACGACGAAGCCACCTTAAACACTGTATTTTCTAATAATTCGAAATTATTTTTTACTTGCTAAAAGCATAGTATGAATTTAAACAAATAAAATCAATGCAACAATATTCTTAAGATGATCCAAAAATATAGTTACATAACGGTTCCCTTAAACACCAATATTCTCAAGACCATATAAGCAAATCTGAATTTAAATTTTTTCATTCCCTATGAGTAATGATGTAAGTAATAATCTAAATTTTTTTGCGTTACTTTTTTTGTATATAGAAATTCTATACGGAAAAATTAGAAGTCAAATGGAAATGCCTTCAGGCTCTCCATCAACACGTTAATCTCATTGAATTAAATTTAGTGCAATCAAGTAAAAAAGATCAAGTTCTAGACTAGCCACGTCTTAGAAACAAACGCGAAACTGCAAAATCAACATTAAACCTAAGATCAAAGGCCATAAGGATATATAGAAATAACTCCCAAGGATGCGCACTTTCTGTGTACTCTGACTCTGCAGCTCGCTATCAAAACCCAAGGAAATGGTAAATTTTCGTATATTTGGAGCGCCGCGCGCTCGCGAGTTCCGGCCTTGGATTTTGGAACGCAACGAACCGCGTCTCGAAATGCAAATAGCTCTCTGCTGTTGGTGCTGCGACTGCTGCTTCTGCGGCAAATATACGCCGTGGGATTTAGCGGCGTAAATATTTGTACGCCGAAGAGCCTCGCTCGTACGCGCCTGTACACGCCTAGCGAGCAGCTTGTATTTTACGATTGTCAATACGTTATGCGAGGGCGCGCGCCTGCGCGTGATATATCCGCTCTGGCGTACGCCAGAAACAGTGATTTTAACTCTTATGTGGCCTAATTTTATTTCAAAATTCGTCGACAGGTGCTGGGGTGATATAGAGATCATTGAAATTGATGCCGTACAGGGATAAGCTGAATATAAGCTGAGAATAAAAATATAAACACATTGGAATTCTTAAAGTGTATGTTGATGGATCGCTTACTCAGACATTTTTAAAATGTAAAAAGTGGTGCAGCACGGAATTTTGCAATTTTGAGACTTTGCGACATTTTTATAATCTTACATTGTGTCAAAAATGAATTATTTTTTTGAAACGCTTTTGAAGCTCGCACTTCTCAGTTTTGAACTTTTGAAATTTTAAATTCGTGGAATCTAAAGTTCATTTCCTTCTTAAATTGACGTGGATTTCAAATTCGTAAATTATTCAAATGTTGCATGGAACTTGTTATGGAGCAGAAGTACACTACATATTAAAAATCGTTGTCTTTTTTTACATTTTGGACTAGATTATTACGAGAGAAGATAAACGCTTTGGTAAATAAAATCATAATTATATATAAACTTGCTTGTATAATTATAAGATGTTTTTAAATTTCAGTTTTATCAAATGTTTTTTTTTAATATCACGAAATCACAAATTTTTATTTGAATTTCGCATATAAATTCTACTGCTGCCAATTTCATTTCGTCGCTTCAACCTTTAAACTAACCCAGTTATCCTTCACCTCTCAGCTAAAGCATCCATTTACTCTCTAAAGAATTAATTCAATTTCTCCCATTCCCATTCCAATCTCCAAAATCAATTATACCGTGGCGCGCGTAGTGTATCATCTCTCGCCGCCGATCGTATAACAATAACACATCCTCGCTCATGCATCGCACTTCAAATCAATCCCCCCTCACCTCCATCCTCCAAAACTCCAGAAAGTTCAGCTGCGCGCTTCCCCGCGCCGCAAAGTTTACAACGTCTCCGGCCTTAACCCCGATTTCCTGCAGCAGGCAGCGTTTTCTTTCTTGTATTACACACAGGAAATCCGCGTCTCCGGTGCGCGAGTTTGTTTTATCGGACGGGGCTCCCCCCTGCAGCGTCAATGTTTGCTGCAACGTGTGTAGCATCGGATTCGGCGCGGAGTCACGCGTTTTCAAGTTCGCCTTTGTTTTATAGGGCTGCTGCTGCTCCAGTTTGGATTTGAGGCAGGTTTTTGTGTTTTGGGGATAGTCGAACAAGAGCTTGCAGGCTGTTATTCGTGAAAGCAGATTTTTGCAAATTTTACAATGGATTTAACAGTCAATTTTTAGTAGGGCTTAATACTGCTTATCGACGAAATTATATTTACTTATTATTTGGATATAAACTGTATTTTATAAAAAAATATTTAATACGTGACATATAGCTACTCTATAAATTTCAATCGCTAAATTACACTGAATGTACTGACAAAGCAGTGAAAATGCACTAATAAAGTATATAAACATGAAATATTGATTTAAACAATCATTATTCACTATTTCCCAGTGGTATTCTTATAATGGAATAAATCAGTGAATTTTTATTGATTCAAATTTAAAAAGTACTTAACAATATTTGAATTCGGGTGCATCGCTGCTTAAAATGATTAATAATTACAACGAACGTAAAGGTTACGTTTTTACAAGTTTCCATTTTAGAGGTTTCCAAATCAAACGAATTTATTTTTTCCCATAAACCCATTAATCTTCCTTTGTCTCCATTCTCGCGATGCGCGTTAACAAACAAACACGGAATTCCCGGGTATTTATAATGCGACTTCCTCGCGCGCTAGCCGCCGATTGCAGAATGTCGAGTTGGACGCAGCGCGACGTCCCGTGGCTACCGTTTCTGTATATATGGGTGTGTGCTTGTGTGGCAAACGCAGAAACGAATCGTGCGTCTCAACACGTTTTGTTTAGATTTAATGAAAGTCGCGAGAGATATCGAGAAAGAAAATAGTATCCAATATTTGTACTAGTATGCTATTAGATTATTTTTTATTTTACGAAATTTGTAGGGCAAAGATCTTGATTTTGTGAGTTTTAAAATGATAGGAAAAGGTTTTAATGATAGAAAGTTTTTATTCAATTTTATTTTAATATCTTGATTAATGTATTAAACAATGAAATCAGAATATTCAGTTTGTATTTACTATAGGGTTAGCATTTGCGATACTGTGGACATTATTTAATATATTGTGTACACATGAAATTGACACTTGCAATATTATTTCATCTCTCGTAAAATAATAAATTTCAAAGCATTTACTGTATAAATTAAATTTGTATACCGTATGATACAACAAATATAAAGAATCAACATTTGGCATTACAAATATAAAGTCAGAGTAATTAATTACTAATGTATTTTTGGAAATAACAAATGTTTCTAACGGAACATTGAATAAAGTAATGAAATATATATAAAAAACCACTGCTAACTGCCTTAGCAGAATGCTTTCTCAAAGAGAGATGATTCATCGATTTAATTAAGGAATCTTATAATGAAAATTTGCAATTAATAAATTAATTCTATAATTAATTGATTAGATACAAGAGTTTAGGTATTATTAGTAAAAAATTAAAAGTATTAAAAGACAAAGAAAAATTTTAAAACTAATATTTTGTTATTATTTTACAAAAAAAAATTTATAGTTACTATAAAATATATCAATCAAAAGAAGATTACGCCAACTTTATGAAAACGTTAATGTATTAAAACACAAAAACTTAAAATTTTTATAATCTTTACAAGTACAGTGTATAAAATGACAAAAATTTCTTTTTGCTTTTTACAAATTTGTAAAGTAATTTTTTGTTCTTATTTTATGAAAATAAGTTTAAAGTTATTATAAGATATATCAATCAAAAGAATATTACGTCAACTTTATGAAAACGTACATAGTATTGTCAAGCTCAACGTATAAAATAACAAAAAATTATTTTTTTTGTTTTTGCAAATTTTTAAAAATTAGTATTTTTGCTAAAAAATGAGTTTAATATTATCCATTCAGCTCCAATACCTAATCAATTCTAAGTTCAAAAATATGAGATATGCCTGTAAAATTTCAGAGCGTGATATGCTTCCCTTGTGTTGGACACAAATTTTGGTTTCATACACATACATACATACACATACATACATACATACATACACACATATATACATTCAGACAGACATTTTTTGAAAACCTATTGTAAACCCATTTCTATGACTCAGGAACATCGAAAACGTCGAAATTTATTGAATATCAAAAAAAAAATTCTATCATCATTACAAAGCTTTCTCTTGGAGAAAGCAAAATGAGCAATCAATTATAATTTTTATATCGTTAAACATTTTTTTAATTTTCATTTACAGCTCCATAAAACTAACATATCAGTTTATGTAATGGAAAAATACAATCATATCGTACATTAAAATGCATTACTCCTTATTTACAAAATTGAAGTACAATAACCACTTTAACTTACTTTTCGAGGAACAAAAATACATGAAAATGTACCTGAGTTCTTAGTACTTCATTGATATACCATTTGTTCTCCTCTGGAATCACCAATTGCAGCATAAATATTCAGTAAGTTGCTTGAAAAAACTTCAAATGCTAAGTGAAAAGTCTCCAAGAAATCATTAAGCAAGCGATAACCTCTAACACTTCCACAACTTGCAACACCCTAAACCCCTCGTGCAATTAATCTGAGTATCTCCTTTTATACACAGTAGCAGCAGTTGCCGCCGCGCAATCGCAAGCGCAGACAGACATCCGGCGACCTCGAGCTGGCGCACGAGCCGACGGCGCGGTGCAGCTTTAGCGCTGGCGCGTTAATGACCAAGTCGGTTAACTCTCGGCGACTAAGAGCCTTTTGACACCTAGAGCGCGTGCTGCTACCGATCGGCCGGAAGTCGCGAGCTCCGCCGCCAGCCGCTGATGATTCCGATTCGCGAGACAGACGGACGGACGAGATGGATATAGGCGCAGATCGTGCGCTAGCGCGCGACTCCGGGCTTACTTGGCCGAGGCGCCGAAGCGCGATAATTGATTCGGACGCACGATGCTCGCGCTGAATGAGCGGCTGATTTGGCCTTAAAGGGGGCAGAGAGATGCGTTTGAGAGAGGCAAGGATGTGAATTGGCGCTTTGAGGATGGGAGGAAGTGTTCCTGTTCAGTTTGGTCAATGGGGTGATTCTTAAATTTGTAAGAGCAGTTGAGATCGTTCGAACAATTTTTTATTAGTTTTAGAAGCTGGAGCACGAATTTACAAATAAATATTTTTATTTACTAAAGTTAGCTTATACTTGCCTACGAAAGATTAAAAGCAATGTAGATTAATCAAGGGTTATTTGGACAAAGTATCTGTAAAGAAGTAAAAAAGTTATGTATACTTAATAGAAATAAAGCATATGACCGTCTAGACATTTCCAACTGTTACTACATACTATTATCATCAATATTTTGTTAACTTTGATAACAGATTTACCTAATTGTTTTTTGTTAGTTTATTTTGGAATAAACTTTACTTATTATTTTCAGTATTTCACTCACAAAAAATCTTATTTGTATTCTTCTTAGAAACCTTATAATTATAAATATTGGAAAATTAATAATAGTTCATTAGGTGCTTCGCGTGCCTTTTTTTCCATAATACAATTTTCATACTAAATTTTAATTTCACGCTCACTATCCTATACCTATTAATCAAATTACACTTAAGGCTAGTTTTCATGGCAGCGGCTCTCTCTATCTCTCTCTATCGTTTTCTGTCTTAAACCTACACGTTTGGATACTATAAAAAGGATCTTTATATTACTAACAAGCGTTTTTAGGATTTAAATTAAATGTAAAGCATTGATAAACTCCTTTCCTCACGACACAAATTCTAACACCATCCAGATTTCTCCACGGAGATGTAGGTTCTCGCCAACATTTCAAGGACAAGCGCGTTAACATAGCTTCGTCGCCCTGTTATCCCTCGCGCAGCACCCACCATTCTTCATTAATAACGCCACGAGGTTATAAATTCCTCGCGACGCGTTAACGCGTTCGCAACTCATTATTTCACTCTCTCTCTCTCCCCACTGTAACACGGAAAAATTCTACCTCGCTCTTGTGTACATACATCATTCGAGGATTAAGCTCGGTAGTCCCAAAAATGACACTCGAGAAATATAGATTCAATTTCGAGTATGTGTCCGCTCTGCGTGCTCCTCATATAGCTTTATCTTTCGCTTTCACCTCGATGGCTGCTTTATCGTCTGGCGTCCACGCGGAAAGATATTTTATTACACTGTGCTTAGCACTTGGAGTCGTACTTCCTTTGTGAGCTTGATTTTTAGGAGAGTTGATAATTTTCTGTTGCCTTGCAATCATTTACTTTGTTGCTATAAAGTAATTAACTTATATCTAATATTAAATGCATGCATATTATATAATATTTAATTTGAAATATTGATTCATTAAGTACAGTAAAATGAAAAATTACATAAAAATAATGATATAATTTGTGTCAGTAGATCATAAATTGTTAAATATAGCACGATTATGAACATAGGTGAAGTAGTAGGTAGAGTATATAAATATCTAAATATCGATTTTATAATATAAGTTGTATAAAAAAAGTAAAAGTAACACCATTGTAGTTATATTTTCTCCTGATAATACACTCATTATTACAGTAAAAGTTCGTTTTTTAAATATGTTACATTTTTACTCTTTAAAGACAAATTAAGTTATGAACCTATATAAATCTTTCTAACGCCCTTTCTATATCAGAGGATTAACATCGTCTCTGATTAACTTTCAACAGGGAATAATTTTAATATCGACGATTTTATTGGAAAGTAACCTGTGCATTGCATAAAGGATATTTTTCTACGTTTTACCATATGAAACATATTTTGTTTATATATTTCGGATAAATGTTATTCGATATCGATAGTTAATCAGAGACGATGATAATCCTCTGGTGTATAAGGGACATAAATCATTGGCTTACGAACAAAATATGCGCCTACTTAAATATTAGATCTCGAAATATCTATAATTCAGCCATCTTCGTTATCGCTAAATCAATCGCCAAGGGTCAAACTACAAAATTGCGCTGTTTTTTATCCAACCAAACATTTAGTCCGCCAAGTGGCTGCGCAATCCATCTTCGCCCTCTCGGCGCTCCTCGTTTTTATCGGCCGACTTTTGCCGCGATTGCCCTCCACCCGGCATTATTCCCCGATCTCTTATGTCTGCCCAGCGGCTCCTCCCGCAGGGACCTCCATTCTTCTCTCGCTCTCTCTCCCTCTCTCTTTTTCTCTCCCAGTGCAAGCACATATGCACACACACAAACGCGCGCGCGCACGCGAGCGCACGTGAATTCAAGAATCTCCGCGTAGATTTATTGCCGCGCGAACCTTATCACGCGGCAGTATCTCACCGAAACGATGATACGAATTCAGCGGTCGGGGCTCAATGGTGTGCTGCTTCTCTCGTTTCTCGCTCGGTATATTATTCCGGCCGGAAAATTCGATCCTGGTTCGAGTGCTTTTTTTTCGTGGAAGAGGAGCGCAGCAAGAAGAGTTCGTTTTTGTTCGAGATTCTGAAATTTACGTCGCTGATGATTTTTTTTAGGATAAATATTTTTTTAGGTTAGTGCGCGCGTGTTTCTTGAGAGGTTAAATTAGTCTCGAGCTTATCAAAGATTTTGGAATAGTGTAGCTGAAGATAGGATGTAATCTGAGATGCGTAGATGAAAGAATTTTTGTGTAATTAGGAATTATGGTCTTTTCGAACGTCTCTCAGGTGTCACGTGTGTTAATGCTACGTGTTTTAAATCACATTTAATTGTTTTGTTAATTGTAGAATTTTAGATAGGTCGTCGCAATAAACGACTCTGGTTCTTAGATGTTTTCTTGTATTTTTAACTAAACAATTGCGATTTATACAGTTTCATGGTAATAAAATAATGACAGTTTATGATTTTAATATTTTTTTATACTATAGGAAAATAAAAACGTAAATCACGTACTCTAAGTATTCAATGAAATATATGTCATAAATATTCATGCAGCTCTCGTTTTATAATCAATTAAAATCAAACTATAAAATACGAAAAAATAATTACACTTTTTAGTTGGCATTATTGAGAATAAAAATACTACTACAGTATTTTTATATATATATTTCTAGTTTCGCTTGTTCAAATAATAATAAGTTGATAAAAGAATAAAACTAATTAACCATAGTTATTATTTGATTAATACTTGTACACAAAATAAACAAAGTTTAGGTTATATCATACGCAATAATTAAATAATTAATTAATTTAGCTAAAACTAGCTTTCTTGTATTTGTTATTACTCCGTTTTCCTCGCAGACTTCCCAGTTTCATTTAAATTTTCGAATTTTGTTTGCTTTGAAAACTTTGAAACTCCGATACTTCGATACTTCGATACTTCGATAATTACAAAGTTTGCTTCGTTTCTTTGAATACTTCGAAAATCTAAAGAGACACGAAGCCCTGTAAAAGTAAACAACTTCAACGAAAACAAGCCCCATAACTATATATCTTCAACGGGCACCAAATTCCAAACCAATTTCATCAAATACAAACAAAAAATCTTGATCCATCCTCGCGTAAAACCAATCCAACCCATTAACATCTCTCGTGAATTTAATACTTTCTTGCACTTTGTACAAGGGCACCTCGCATCTCCTTTCTTTTTCCCTTCCGTAATACATCAGCAACTCTTCCACCGCACTTACGCAGGATATCGGCTTCCAGTCTCTCTCTCTCTCTCTCTCTTTCTTTCTACATCCCCGCGTAGGCGTAGTACGCCTCACATGTGCATACGTGCACTGCAGCGCAAAATACTACGGCAGCAGTGGCAGCAACAGCAGCAGCAGCAGTACCTCGGACGAATCATCAGTCAGCAACAGAAACCCCCGCGCGCGCCTCGAGGAGATACGTATCTTCGGTCACGCTTAACAACCGGAGATTAACGAGTCGCATTACCCGGCCGCGCGGTACCGCGCGATGCAACCCTTGTACAGGAAATACACGAGAGGCTCGGCCAAGAGTAAGAGAGAGAGAGAGAGAGAGAGAGAGAGAGAGAGAGAGAGAGAGAGAGAGAGCTTCCGCGTATATTATCTAAGCGCGTCATATACGCGCGGGATTGTTATCTGTGCTCGGAGCTCCGCGCTATGCGGCACGCGGGCTGCGCTTGAATTATTAATTAAATTTTATAAATCGAATATCGCGCGGAATGGCGAGACTGAAATATTGCGGCGCGATGGTATATGTGTGCAGCGTTAGAGAATGGAGGATTGGTCGTTTTGGTGAGGGCAAGAGATGAGGGTTTCCGAGGGAAAAATTCTTTCGACTGATAAGGATTTTGAAAGGGCGTTAAAGTTTTTGTATGAATTTTGATATACCATATTTTATCATTTTATCAATTTAACCTGCTTTATATGTTAACTTTTATAACGGATTTACCTAATTCTTTTATATTAAATTATTTTGGCAAAAACTTTACTTATTATTTTCAGTATTTCAATGACCAAAAATCTTATTTGTATTCTTCTTAGAAACCTTATAATTATAAATTTTGGAAAATTAATAATAGTCCATTAGATGCTTTGATTGCGTTTTTTTCAGTAATACAATTTTTATACTAAATTTTAATTTTGCGCTCATTATCCTGTGCCTATTAATCAAATTACATTTAAGGCTAGTTTTCATGACAGCGAATTGACGCGGTGTTCGCGGCGAATGCTAATGGTGGGAGAGAGCGAGCGAGCGAGAGAGAGAGAGAGAGAGAGAGAGAGAGCGAGAGAGAGAGAGAGAGAGTGAGGGGTATACATTATGTATATGGAAAATACTAATGTTCACAACTATATCTCATGATTAGGGTAGCATTAGACGCTTTTGCCACGTAAAGTCCTCATTTTGAGGTGAAAGACAACATACAAAAGTTCCAGCGAGATCCGTAACCCAAACCCCTGATATTCTCATTGTTAGTATATTTTATATCACTACATTATATGAATAAAAAAATAAGATTTTATACATTAAAAATGTTTTTGAGTATAATAAGTACTCTTTGGTGAATTGCTTCATTGAATTTGGATTTCATTGAAAACTTGCTTCAATCAAATCAGATATTGAAAAGTATTAAAGTAATTACTAAAATAAAATAATCCTCAATTTAGAATGCTAAAATATTTTTTAATATTCTGAAATAATATATAACAACATACTTTGGCAATGCCCACTTTATGAAACACAACGACAAAACCTTGTAAGCGACCTCAGTAAATTACATATCTACCTACCTAATAAGAGCTCATCTATACTTGTTGATACGCGGCCTTCTGTATACAAAACTCTGTACAAATTCTTTTGTAACTGTAAGTTAAACTTATAATGTTATACATAAACACGCTATACTTTGTAATCAGACTGTATATCTAATCTATGTAATGCTAAAAAACCTCGTATGAGGTTAATAAAGCTTAAATTAATAAAAAAAAAAAAAAATATATATATAACAACATTTTTAATTACAGCTGTATGAAAGATTTTTAGTCACCAGAGAGCTACCTTAAATAAGAGAAAACTGAATTTTACTTTACTATCGTAAAGTTTAAAGTATTCATCAAAATTTTTAAGTACGTTAGTTTTTAAAATTATGGTAAAGTCGAAGATGTTAGTTTTTATTACGTTAAGTAACGACTTTTTACTTTTATTAAGCTATGATCTGTAACTTTTACGAATAAAATTTATTCTATTTAAAGTTAATTGGAAAATGAGTCGTATGATAAAAAACTCGAATACTTTAAAACTTTACATAGTTTACAAGCGTCGCAAAATTTTATTCAAAAAGCAGTAAAAATTCAATAAAATATTGTAAAACTGAAGAAAATTTTACGATTGAAACACATGGTGGAATATTAAAAAAGTTTCTTCCGGTGCAAGAGTAAAAAATTTTTACGTACTTTACCGTCGACACTCACGCTCTCACTATTTTCAAGCGCTCGAGAAAAAGGCAAACACTTCTTATCGGTTGTTCTTTCGCGATAAAATTTATTGTATTACCGACGTTACGTTTTTATGCCCGGCTGATTTAAACCTCGAGTTTTTATGTGCAACACGTGACATTTCTTCAAAAAGTCTTTATAAGAAGTAAAGTTCGTTTATTTCTATTGAACCCCTTAAACTTTTAATGTTACTTAACACTAAAACTATCTAGACTGATTGTAAGAGTGGAGTATTACTAGAATTGAAAAATATCTCTGTTGAGACAATTATACTCAGCTATTTGTTGTGTTGTATCATACTTTATAATATTTCTCTCAAAAACAACAAAAACTTTTTTATTTAATATTAATACATATTTCGTGGCTGATTAAATATATTTAATTACTGTCTTAATACATAGCAACTCATAATAAAATACTTTTATTAATACAGTATTTATTTCATTGTTATCATCGCCGCGACATAATTAATTTATATAATTCTATGTACTTTTTTTACTATTTTCTTCACGTCATCATATCGCACCCTCGGAGCTAGACTATGACAACTCGAGCATCAAGTAAAAATATATTTTATGAAAGATTTACGTTATTTGCTTGGTTTTACAAAACCATAGAATTTGGAATTGTCATAGTTTTGTTCTGGGAATGCGATACGAGCTTATATATATTACCAACCCTCTATGATAAATTAAATAATGTGTTTTTTTTTCATAATTTAGCCCAGAGTGAATAAGAAATGTGCAAAAAAGAAAAATGTCCGAAAAATTTGAAGAAAAAAAAAGTAAATTGATTTATAAGTTTCTAAAAATTATTATAGAATAATTTAATACTTACAGCTTTGAATCTTGAATCTGGTAATTGGTTAATTGTAAATCTGCTCATATAGATAATTTTTTTTAAATACGTAGCAAAAGCTTTTTAAAAATCATCAAAAACATTATCTCGATCAAGTCAATATAGTTGAGTTTTTAGAAAGAAAATAAGCTCATTTCCATTTAAAATCAATCAGAGCACATACCCGCCACGGCAAATTCTTGCAACGAGTGAAAGTCCCCCAGTGAACCCTCGTCTAGTGTCAATACAACTGCGTGTCCTTGCTCTTTACCCGCGTTCTACGTACACCACCAACACCAGCACCACTGCCGCGTACAAGTCCGCAATTACGGGCACGCAGAGTCGCGCTCGACGACTGTGCTATATTTCGCGAGGAAAAAAAGTGTCCTCCTCGCCGGGTTCACTCGACCTCAACGAAAGAGGCTCGAGGACAGAGGCGTAATTACCGAAGCGAGCACTTGTGCGCAGCTTACACATTCGCGCTACGAGTCAACTGAACGTCGTACACCCTTGAACTTCCTTCCGCTTTCAGTTCTAATATGTATATTAGGATATACTTGTGTACATAGGCACGTGTTTGTTAGCACAGTTGGTTAGTTATTCATTTTCGTTTTCGTTTTTATGGCTACGAGGATGGCTAGGCCGGATGAAGCGGTCGAGGAGTTTGTGCGATTTTGAAGTATTCCCGCGGTGAAGGATTTATGCGATGGGTAGTAGTAGTATGTTGATTGGAAGAAACTCGTATGCAAAGATTTGCAAATTTTATGTGAAAATTATGCTTTGCCGTATGGTCAAAGTATTTTGATGACGTTTTAAAATTTAAGGAATACGAGAATGATATATTTCTAACTTTGAGAAATATAAGTACTTGCCGCACTAAATTTAAGGAAAGAGCGTTTATTTAGGGAGAAGATATGAGTAACAGAAAACAATAACAATCCCCTGAGCACACATAAATCTCACCGATGCAAATGTGCACGTACTCACATATAAGAATCTCATTCTTCATATTTAGTTGACACTAGTCTAGAGATCCTATAAAGTCCTCACAGAAATATTCAAGGCGCCATTTCGTATAGCATACATTGGAAAACCCAGTTCATTGACCGTTGCATGTTAATCTATTTTAAATTTGATAGAGCATCGAAATCTGTAACTTGCCAAGTAATCTTTACTGCTTTAGTCATATAGAATAAGAAAACACGTATAATTTGGATAAACTATTAAAAATTCATTTGACGTAAAAACCAATAAGACTTGAATGTATATAAGCGTTTTTAACTTCAGAACAATTAATATGTCATCTGAGATGATGTCATTTTGTAGCTAATACAATGAACATCAGACTTCCTGCTGTTCTAATTCTTCTGAGAATAAATGTATTGTTTAATAGATCTGAGAAAACATTTTTTACATTTTATTGTATTTTGTACTTAAATATTTATACATAATTTTATGTCATTGAAGTCAAAGTAAGATAAAAACAGGTAATTAGATTGAGTCGAACAAGCCGTGCAAGCCAGACATATATAATTTAATAAACGTATAACTTCTGTTTGTACATTGGGGTCGTACTTGATGTTTTATGAAAATTACCACATACTGACGGATTGTTGGAACGACATGCTATCTCCTATATGTGTAAGTATAAAAGACAGTCTTCAGTTGTACCAAAGTGGTAGATTTATTACAAAAATTGCTAAACAAATAACTTTTGTCGTAGAAAGAAGCAATTTTGAAGTTAATAGTGTAAAAATCTTTTCATGTGTCCTAAAAAGGGTGACTTCACAAGCGCAGTGTACGCGTGCATTGCGTTCCCCCAAACTTTCCCTTATCCTTAGCACTCTCCCCTTAAACCCTAGAGCAAGTGCCCTCCCAACTCCCCCACCAGCAGCACTAACAGGAATCACAGGCCCCCGAAAAGTCGAACGCGCTCGCTGCAGGTAGAAGGACTCCCGTATACGTCGTCGTCGGTAGCGGCGGCGGGGCAGGGGCCCCTCGCTTGACTATATACCTTCTCTCTCGCTCCGCGCGCGCGATCTCCCACCAGCGGCAGCGGCGGACTCCTCCATTGTGAAGCCGTGGCGGAGGTCCCCTCGGCGCGCACTCGAGCGAGCGGCTGCAGTCAGTCGCCGCTTAGAGGCCCGTCGAGTCTAACGAGTGAGAAACAGAGCCCCGCGAGAGTCTCAAGTGCAGTATATATACAGTGTTCGCTCTACCGGTGTTTTGTTATTACTCGAGAGAAACACGCCCGTGTTCTTCAATCGCATGTACAGTGAATGAGAGAATGCACAGTTTGTGAGGAGGAGAAGTTTTTCGTGATTTTTCCCGACTTTTCGAGTGTCAGTTTTATATGGAGCTGGTGGAGGGAGTTTGCGGACAGGTGGAGAGCCACGAGTTCGGAAGGGCTTTCGGAACTTTGCGGTCATGAGATTGCTACCGGGACAACATGCCGCCTTACTGGTAATTCAAATATTTCTTCGTCAAAGGCTTTCTGGCTCTATCGATCTTTGATCGATCTATTTGTAAGGAGAGATTCACTGTATGAGTAAAGACGTTCCATATAATGATATTGATATGGACATTCATTTTTACCTAAATTAATAAACTGTTATACTTATATACTTGCGATTATCGATCCCTGATCTAACACGTGTATTAATCGTTCATTTAAAAAATCATCATTATATACTTATACAGAGATTGACTCAAATTTGAATAAGTTAAACGAAGATGCCACATTTAACACATTAATAACTTTAACTTTCTGCTGATACAAAAGTGACCATTTCGAGGTTAGATGAAACTATTTTCGTAAAAATGGCTTGTTTCCAGTTTAAAACGTTTCATAAATAGTCTGAATTTTACTAGGGTTAATTTATATGATTACAAGTAACGTAAATTTATCACGAAATAATATTTTTTTATTTGATTTTTACCACTATAGTATAGTCTTCCAACCTCTGTTTTAACAAGTTTCGAGGTATATGAAGCTTTTCTATTTTCATATGAGAAATTTTGTGCACGAAAATCGCGTTTAAAAAATAGGGAGTTTATTATATGTCTTATTCTGGGGATGTAATATAATAGCATGAATATAGTTCAGTTTTATTACAATTAAATATGATCATATAGTTTTCAGGTACAATAATATGAACTAGGTATATGCGTGTGTATAAAAGATATTACAATTAAAGATGATCATATCGTTTTGAATTACAATAATATTAAGTACTAGTTTAAATAAAAAAAAGGAAACTTTAGTATTTATCCGGAAGTAAAATTGTCAAACTGAACTTGTCTTCCGTGCTACGTGTCCGTCTTGTAAATATGTTTTACAACGCCTCGATTCGTTCCTCTATAATACACGCGATATAAAATGCTCCCATCCGTGTCAGCGAAAATTTCGGCTCCGGTAGACGGACTATGAGGTTATAGTTTTTCAGACTGACTGATATTTCGGCTGACCTTAGCATTTCGCGTTGGTAACTGATTCGACGAAAAAATTTACTGCCCCGACAAAAAGAAGTAGGTAAAAAATGTGTCATATTTGTTGAACGGGACGTTTTCCGGGAGAGCGAGAAAAATGCCGTAATTTCTTATGTTCCTTGTCGGCATTTGTGAAGTAAATCGATGTTTGCAATGAAAAAACGAAGTTAATTGTATGCTTTTTTAATTCAACTTCTCGTTTTAACCTGTGCATTTATTTATAATTATATCCTTAAAAATAAAGTTAATTGTATATTTTTTCAATTAAACTTCACATTCAACATTGATTTTTTATTTACAAGAAGTATCAATTATGTACAGGAAAGAAACGTTGTGCAATGAAAGTGAACGCATAGAATCTGTGCACGACAAACGTAATAAAGACTTTCGAAGAAAATGACAATCCTCACTATCAAAATGTCAATTTAAATTTATACTTTATATACAATCGAGAAGAAACATACATGAAAATAGCGCCGATGAAACTATAACAAAGAATTATAAATTGTTCTGCTGAGCATGAATTACAAAATGTAGCTTAATTCAGTTGAATATTCAAATATGCAAAGAAAAAACCATTTCGTATTCTAAAAAAGCGTTACAATGCCCACTCAATGCATCTTTTTGAAAGAAAAATTATAGCCCAAAAGACTTTCTAAACTTCTCAAAAATGCCCTTTCCCCACAACTTTTTACGAAATCTCCTGAAAAAACAGTAGAAAAAACTTTACGTTACAAATACTTGGTCTTTCCACGTAAAATCGGACTGTTTAAAATGCTTCGAGTCGTGTAGCATCTTCTTGCCTCCTGAGCACGACGTCAACCTTCCTTTTTTTCCGCTCCCTGCGCGCATCGTGAATTCGAGTAAAAGCGCGCACGCAAGCAAGGCAGGAAAGAAAGTGAATCCCGTATAGACGTGAGACGAGTCGACAAAAACGGTCCGATGGCGCCGTGTTTTAATCTCCGAATCTCTGCAATCTCTCCCTGCAATAAAACGCCAAACACCGAGAAAGACCCGCGCGGCGCGTCAATTTTTTACGTCGTCCAATTCGTCGTAAAAATCGTCGGGCGCGTTGCTCAACCGCACAACCGCTATCCGCGCATACTCGTATATGTACTTTCTAAGCTCCTCGCGGCGCGCATCGGAAAATTTTTCGGGGCGCTCGCGGGGAGGCGACTTTGAACTTGGTCGCGCGCAGACGATCCCGTTTCCCGCAGCAGCAGCAGCGAAAGATATCCGGCCGATCTCAGCCGCGCGCGCGCTTACGTAAGGAGAGAAGAGCCAATCCGATCTCCCGGAGATAGGACGATTGCTCGCTCGCTTGGTAGCGGTCCTGATGGCGAGGTAGCCAGCACCAGAAGTTCAGGTTTCGCAAGTGGCTGCTGGCTCTTGCGGGAAGCATTTGTCCGATGTATGTTTTTATGCGTTTTTTGCTTTTGCTTTTATACTGGTGTCATCTTTAAAGTACTTGCTGATATCTGGTTATTATATTTTTCTACGAGATCATTATTATAGTGAATATTTATGAGTTTAAACCTTGTAAACTTTTGGATCGTAATTTACTAATGAATAATATATAATTAATAATTAATATTTCATTTAATATTTTTGAGCATTTAAAAAAGAATGGTTTTATATAAAATTCTGAACTTTCAAGATTTCTCTAGTTCAATACTAAAGGATGATGCCCACGATAGCCCCCTTGGGGGAACGTATGGAATCAACATCATTGTTTAAATCTCGATTAAATGTGAATTAATAGTATATTGTGTACCAAGGGCCAGATGCGGGTTTTTAATGACCGAGTGTGAGTTTGCAATATGCGTCGTAGGTGAGCTAGCACGACCCAAAACGAGACCGGAGACGTGTACTGAAAACACACGAGATCAAAGATGCCCTCTCGCCCGTAGTGCACACTATATTTTTTGTAACGCATGTATTGATTTTCATAAGCCAAGTGTAGGCTAGTTTTATTCCCATTTCAAGCCATTTCAGGTAAATGATTAAACGTTTAACAATAGTACATTGTGCAACAAGAGAGAAAAATTAACTATTTCTATCGATGGTGAGGTATTCAACATGAGACAAAGACGAGTGCTGAAAATACCTCACCCGAGTCTGAAATAGTTTTTCTCCCCGTCGTACACACCGTATTTTTTTCAACAAAGGCATGATAGGGCCTTTTTTATACATTAAAGTTGGGTAGGCTACCGCGCATTTCGAGTCGTGCACAACGCAATTGAAAATTTTTGTGAAGCGAGGAAAAATGAAATTTTGTACATTTTTTCTAATCACGCTCGAAATGATCCATTTTCTACTCTACTTTTCGGCATGATAAAAGGAAAATTTCATGCCAGCGTTGAGGAAAAATGTTATATTCATATTATGATATCTTAATTATTTATCTTATTTTTAAAAGCTATTGAAATAATTTAAATGATTTAAAATGCCATAGAAAGTTAATTTTCTAAACCTAATGAAGTACAAATAGTTACGATTATAAATCGATTTTCGTGTTTATAAGTGTGTAATGTTTTATTGCCAAATATTTGGATACACCATGCTGTTTTTTAATGTTGATTATTTTGTTCGTGTCAGCTCAAGATCGAGTGCGAGTCATCTTGCGCATGTGATTTTAAGAAAAAGCGTGCCTTTCTCTTATTAATATGTTCAGTCAAAATTCATGAACATTTCAGGAAATTCTATTCAAATTAGACTAAAAACAAAGAAGTAAATGTAGCCTATAACCCATGTATAAACAATCCCATGCGCTTCTTATAGTTGTCGTTTACATTCGTACTGTTGACATTCTGAGCTTTCAGATAGAGCCGAGAATGGTGCACGAAGGCGCACTATTGATCTAGTATAAATGAATAAAAAAGTAAAAAATGTCAACTCTGACGGAACAATTGACAATCCCGGTAAAATCGCCAACAGTGAAACTCCCGCGTCCACTCCTAGCAGTCCCCGAAGCAAGTAGAAATCCTCTCCGGCGTTATACCGCAACATAATAGCCACGTCGAATGCAACAGGTGAAGCGCACGGGCGCGCATTTGAATAATTGGGCGCGAGCGAATCTCGCTCCACGGGGGTTGCTACCATGCGCGCGCTCTCTGCGCTCCCATTCTTCTCTCCCACTCGACGAGGCCGCGTCCACCGCCAGGAGAAAGAGAAGAAAAGAGAGGAGAAGAGAAGAGAAGAGAAGCGAAGCCTCCTCCCGCGCGCGTATTTTCGCTCCGCGGCGCATGAAACTCGATCGCGTCGCCTACATACGGCTCGCTCGCTCCGCGCCCGGAGAGAAAGGGAGAAAGGCCTTTAACATATTTTGGAGGAAAATACGTGACTCTCGAAAGTGCGCCTTCGTGACCGTACGTGCAAAAGAGTACTCTGCTCTCGCGAGAGCGCGGCACTGGGACGCCGAGGAGGACTCGCTGATTTGGAAAAAGCGCGCAGACGTGCGAGCGCGCGACGACACGCCGAGAGCTGTTGGCTCCACGGCCATTGTAGTGTGAGAAAGGTTGAGTGGGATTCGATGCTGTAGATAGGACTGCGAGATATGGATCGAGCAGGATAACAATCCTATTTTCAATGTCGTGTTGAGCTGTTCGGGCAGGAAGGTTTTTGCAAGGATATCATACGAGAAAGCTTTTTTTCTGCTCATTACTATTATTTTTTCACATCTGAGTTATCGATACTTCCAGACTAATTATACCATGCCTAAGGGATGCATATCAAATTTACAAGCTTGAGATTTATTCGCATGTCAAATAGAGAAACACGAATTATCGTAAAATAGTATGTTGAAATTTAAGATAAACAAAACTAATTAAATTATTAACAAAAAAATTCATTTAATTCATTTAATAAGAAGTAGACACGACTTTACTTCTCAATTGTGCATGAATAGAATTCCATAATAGTTATTGTAAAATTATGTTGAAAAACGATCTTATTTGACTTTGCTACAAAACATTTATTATCAGTTCCCATACTTACCTCTGATTACATCTATATTATTTATAATTTAATATTTAAATTGTTGCAAATTACCTAATAATTTATTTTCTTTTTTGTATTGCAGGTAAGTTGACGCACCTCCATCCAAGTACACAAAACTAATGTAAGATGCAAATCCTGGAGCACCGGTAAGTCGAACTCGTCCCGGCGCTCCAAAAAAACGAAAAGGCAAAGCGCTGAACGTTCCTCAATTATCGGTAATCTCTTCAAAGCCATAAAATCTCTCAAACACGCGTTAAACCACCCAAAAAAAGCCAGTAAAACCCACAAAAATCCGTGTGCGGTTTTTTCAACGTCCCATTCCCCCCTTGAAGGCGCGCTCACTCGCAAAAATTAATCAACGATTCTCTCAGATTAATACATTACTCGATGCTCAGGTGCAGGGCGCGCGCGAGACAACCTCGAGCGCTCTTCTACCCGACTTGTACACGAGCGCTGCCGGCGTAATGACGGAAAATTGCGGCTCGCCTGCGGAGAAAAAAAGGAACGAGACTGCCACGGCGGCGTCTTCTTTTCCCATCGTCTCGCGATACGCCATGTAAACAGACGCGATCGCAATTAGCGTTTATAGGGCCCAATTACGCGCGCGGTTTCGGACCAGCGGGCGACTCTATCGAGCGCAGGCGCCGCGCTGATGGCTTCGGGGAAGCCGTCGAAGTTGCGGCGCTCGCGCGTATGCAGCGCTGGTTAATTATTGCGCGAGTGAGCGCATTGCAGATTCGCGTATTTAGAGTTCGTATCGAGGTAGGTGCGCCTTGCGTGACCTCGATGTTCAGGGACGCTGTAGCTTTGACCCTGATGATAATTCTTAGGTTGGAGTCTTTTTTTAAGATTATTTTTCCTCCGTTTTTCTATTGTTGTGATTGTTGTACCAATTTTGAGAAATTGGCACGTATAGGTAATTGTATGTTTATGCTTTCTGGAAATTAAATTTATCCTACACTGTAATCCCGGAAACTCTAGAATACAGAATCATTCAATTTATTATAATTATGAAAATCAAAATACGATTCTTTAGTTTTTAACGCTGCATAATACTAATAATAACGCTGTATACAATAATAGTATCTGAAGAGTGTAGAAATAAAATTGGATAATTTTACTTTTTATTTTTGACACAATGGTTGAAATTATACCGTTTTATGGGGGCTCATCTTGTTTTTATGAAATTAATGTCCTTAGGCCCCTTTCTCAGTGAGGAACAGAGTTGACTCTCGGCGATATATTCACGCCCCTCACGAAGACTAGCACATTTCAGACTTCTCGAAAACACCCAGTTCTTTTCAGAGGCTTCTTATAAAAAAACTAGCACTTTTTAGAATTTCTGATTAATACTAACAATTTATTTGATCCTCTAAGAAAATTATAGTTTTCGTCTAAAATTTTGAGAACTGTTCATTTTTGTAGGAGATCTTGACAAGAACTAGCATTTTTCGAGAAATCTGAAATGTCCCAGTCTGCGTAAGGGACGTCGATATATAGATATACTTTTACTCAGTAGTGGGCGCATCTAGATGTCTCCCCGCTTCTTCACTGAGAATGAGCCCTTATACTTCCGGCTTTTAATCAAATTTATCCTAGATAAAAACTTATACGTTAAAGTTTGAATTACATTCGGGATTTATTTCGACTTTACTGTTCTAGGCTATGACTAAAATCAGATGAACTATTGAAATTTCAATATTTTTGTTATTAGAATCAAATTAATTATGCATACAAATTATTACGAAAATACTATATCATTGGCGAAAATGTTCATACGTTATTTTATTGATGGAGTGCTTAAATAATTAAGTTTCATTTGGTAAGATTAATCGACTCAATGAATGAACTTGAATGTCATGAACTGTAATATGATGGATGTATACATCACAGATTGGCCTTGATATCAATCTAAAGCTTTATTTTTTTAACACTGTATTAATACGCTGATGGTGCGAATTGTATTGCAATCTTAGAAGCTTTAATTTTTAAATAGAATAAAACTCTTGTTACATGAAGGTTATGTGATTATTCTAAGGGAAGGCACTAATGATAATTATCATTTTAGCACTTTTTATTTTGCATCTTGGGGTCTATGAAACGTTATACTACACGCATGCGAAAAGTTTTTTTAAATCATCTATAAAACTTATAAAAAGAAGTTTAAACAGAAAATCGTAAAGACTGTGGGAGCAGATAGTTTTTTTAAGAATTCTTTAAATACAAATAAATCATACGTTAAAAATAGTTTTCAATATTTTTCTTGAAACTTTTTTTACATGTTTCTTAGATGATTTTAAAAAACTTCTCGCATCGGTTTAGTAAAAGATAAAAACTAAATCGCTAAGTCACTAATTGCTTTCTGAAAGAGAAAGCTTTATGATGGAGAACATTTTTTTGTGTTTCTTTAACTTATAAACATGTATTATACCTTGGGGAGTCTGACTAGTCTTAAAAAATGTCTGTATATATGTATATATGTGTGTGTGTGTGTGTGTTTGCGTTTGTTAATATGTGGCATATTATCATTCGTTCAATCTGCGGTATAACTTTCCCAAACTTTGCACATATGTTTGCCATCAACATCCGGTGTGCGCTTAAAAGTTTCACCAAAAATGGTTGAATAAATTTTCCTTTATAGCCATTTTTCAAAATTAGAAAATTTTCAAATTTCGGTTTGTTCAATTTTTTTCAATGCAGTAATGGTTTTTGGGAAGCGAATTTTTTATGCAATAAAGTACTTATAAAGTCCTTCATTTTAGGACCATAAACGATTTTATGTGAGTCGTTTTTCAGTTGTTATACTGTGTGACACAATCTTTTTTACTGAATACTTGTTTTATATAGAGGTATATTCCTGTAAATGTTTGGGTAATAAGACGGTTCGATTTCTGAGAAAGGAAAATAAAGTGTAAAAAAAATGTATTTTGTTGGATAACGATAACTTGATTAATACTTAATGCCTTGAAAATTTCAGAGAATATTTGTTAGGTGTCAGGTTATCGGCTGAATATTTTTGAGCCGATTTGGTTCATAATCTTTTGAGATATTAGAGATTATTTAATTTAAACATTTTTTTTCACCCGGTATATCACCACATCTCTAAGCTTTATCATTGTGCTTTTTCTTGTAGATATTAAGTATTATTATATATAAAATTTACTATTCTAATATAATAATGTTATATTAAAAATATTATTTTATTATTTTTTAAAAATAATTTAATAACGATATAATTTATTTTTGTAATATTGAATCTGTATCTATATATAATACAGCATAAAAAATTACATTTTTCATACTATTTTGATCGTGGAATTTGTAAACTAGTATATGCAAATAGCAGTAAAAATTTTAATGCGTGACTTTAAGAAATTATGCGTTTTTGTGTCTTACGCATTTTTTTGCACTGAAAGATAAAAACAATATTTTAATCTTTCATAGGTATAGATTTCATTTGATTTTATAGATAAAAATAGATTTGATAATCAATAACACATCGCTAACCAAAGACACCCTGATATACGATATATACGATAATATGTTAACTGAAAAATATTCAGTACATTTTTCAGTAGAGCACAAAGTACTAAATGAAAATAGTTAGACAGGAAAATAACCATGATGGGTCGTACTGCACAGCTCTTCCTTATTTATATAATAATTTTAATTAAATTCTCTTTGAGACAGCATAGTGTCAAAGAAGTCGGCAGCGTTTTTTTAGTAGTGCCTTCCTTTAAATATAAAAACAAAGAGTGTGCAAAATATCGTAGTTGCAGAAAGAAAGTTTTCTAATTTTACTTATTCCTCTGTAATTAATCAAGTTCATAAAATCTGTCAACAAACACCATAGTATCAAACCAAATCTTCGCTAAACTCGCGCTCAAACGAGACGTCCAGCACTGCAGCAATTCATCACCCTACAACCCAATTTTCCCTCTCGAAACATCAATTAATAACAGGTCGTGTCCAAACTGGCGATAGCACCGCGATATCCACGGCGCCGCACTTTTCCGCCTTTAAAACGCAAACCCGACATCATTCATGCGCACACTTCCCGCGGCTTAGCGCCACAGTAGCGATAAAGCTCGACTTCGCACCGCGCGACCAATATATCACTCAGTCTCGCGCGTCGACTTTTCAATTAACCCAAAACACACCTCCTTTTTCCGCGCGACACCTACACAATAGAAGCCAAAAAAGGGGACAACAAGGAATGCGGCACACCGCCGCACTCGGCGAAAATCTCTACGAGAGACACATTCCGGTGCGGGCGAATATCTCGCTTCCTCGCGCTTCGTCGCCTGCGTTCCAGCAGAGGACTTTCACTCCGCGAGGGAGGGAGACAAAGAGAGAGAGAGAGAGAGAGAGAGAGAGAGAGGGGGGCGTCACCGCGCGAGTGTCGTCGTGTGGAGTCCATTGAGCCTGTTATTCCTCGACTCTGTCTTGCGCAGCGCTCTCCGTCTGACTGTCTGTCTGTCTCTTCCCGCGCTGTATCTCGCTCGCTTTATTAAAGTTTGTAGTAAATGAGAAATGCTCCGTGATTTGACTTGACATTGCCGGGCTAGACACGTCTCTGGATGCAGTTCCGTGTACGAGACTTTATGCGAAACGTGTTGAATATTGTAGGGATTGATGCTTCGTACAGATACAACTTTTTAACTTAGACAAAAGTAAGTAGTGAAATTTAGATTTTCTTTTATTTAAAATCATTCATTATTATTATCTTTGGAGCAACTTTTACTCTCATCTAGTACATTTTATACTTTCAATCCATATTTTAATGTTCTTTTTCTAAAATACTCATTGCATATTTGCAGATAATGATCAATTCAATAAATTGCCTTTCTTGAAACGAAAGTTTTTATACTCAAAATCTATTGATTTATCAAATTGACACTGACTTTGAAGACCTATTACGGTGCTAGATGAAGACATACATTGAAAATAAAATTCTTAAATTCGGATATTCTAATTATTCTGCAACATCATCCCACAAAAGCTACATGTCTTAATAAAACTATAAGGCATTAGTCTGTCACTTAGATTTATTGCGCTTTCCATTTTCAAATGGCAGCGCGCGATCGAATATAACTTATTCTCTATTGAGCAAGCGCGCGCGATCGCACATGTCAGTGACTTATATACAAAAAGATGACATAACGGTTGTGTGCATCGCTAGTGGAGAGAAAGAGAAACGGAGATACGCCCGCGCCGTGAAGACAGGCACTCGTCGAGTTGAAATCTCGGAACGAATCGAAGGTAAACAAAATTGTGATCGCTGTCACGAACATATCTTTTTTAATCAGAGAAATGCAAGGCCAGTTTTCCGTGCGTTATAAAATCACTATTTAATTAAAGCTTTTCTGCTATGCACAACATTACATGGACTTTTTCAATTTGTATTTATTATCTTAAATATTCAATTACATACATACAAAACTTACAAAAAAAAAATTACGTCAAACTTTACGCAGACACGTATCGCAATCTCTTTTAACACCGGCTCTATCCACTGTAAATCGTCAACAGGTTCGAGTTGCACTCATGATTCTATACAGATATCGCGTGGCCGATAAAACGTCGACTAGCACCGTTGAAAAAAATCACGTCGAGAGCTAATGGAGTCCTTTTGTGTTGGAACACGGCGGCGGGCAACGCGAAAGGGGGGGGGGCGTTTAATTGAAACGGGATCGAAGAGGTCTATAAAATAATGTTGCGCGAACTTTCAGCGTGCTCTTGCAACAAAGGAATGGAATTGTCGAGATCCAGGGCCTATAGACGTTCGCGCTAAATTCCGAGGTAGAAGAAACGTGTTAGCGTTGAAAAGATTTTCAATTGATTTTTATTTCAGTTAGTGATACGGTATTTATGTATGCATATAGCTGTGATGAAAGGAGATTTTTGTATGGGTTTTGTTGCTAGATAAATTGTTAACTTATTTAACAGTTTTTAAAATGTTTCAAAATTGTGCCGAGAATGTGAGATTGAGTGTCGACTTGGTGCATTGTCAAATGTCAGAATGATATATCACGTCTTATTTATGACAATATTGTTAATCCTGATTCATTGCTAAATTATATTTATGTATAATATATCAAAGTTGATGTTATACTTGAATAAAATACACAATAGTGTTTTTTATTCTATTCTTGTAAAATAGTAATGTATTCAAGAATCAAGAATTAACATTATATGCAATTGACTGACATACCGAATTCTATACACGTTAAAATTTACACATTTATGATTATATATAATAAATCCTATCAGAATTACGTAGGTATACAAGAGTTACAATTTTAAATTATTATAAATATTCACGTTCAAATTTGAAATTGTAGCACCTATTTATTGTATTACTTTTTTTAATAACAGTTTCATTAAGATTTTTTTATTCAGATAGCACATGTATATCTTCTCTGCCATTTCATGATTTTTTCTTCTTTAGATTTTCAAGACTTTAATGTTCAAAGTTTCTAGCAGCCAATCAGATCTTTTATTTACATCTAGCCACTGATCAGATAAGAACTCGGGATTGAAATTGTTATTGAGATAGTTTACTAGTAACGTTTTCCGCTTAGACTAGTACGGAGCGTTAAAAAATGACGCAACGCTGTTTTTCATGATATTCCCCCCCCCCCCCCCCCTCACGTCACACACCATCATATTTTGTTAAACCCCCACCTCCTCCCTTCAACGTGACGCAACACAAGGAAAATTCAAAAACTATTTCAATATTCTATAACGTATCGAAAATGTATAATAATTCAACATTATTGAAATGTTTCATCTAATCTACTTTTATGAAATTATTAGAAATCTTCTGTTGTACAAGAAGATACTATTAATTCTGGTATATGTTTCGAATAACTGGAATATGTAGATTGTGAGGTGGTAAACCCACCGTTCACTGACAATTATGAAGACCCACTTTTTTCGTCTAAATTTCAGTTTTGAGTATATTTAATCTATCTGAAACGTTGTTGTCTGAATTAAAAATAACTTTCCATAGAGATATTTTCTCAAAATTAAAAAGTAAAGGAAAAATTGGTTTCCGTATTTGCCGATAACGCGAGAGATTAGCATCACTTTAAAATGATGTCAAACCCCCGTGATCCCGGAAAATACAGAGAACTATTATTTTCATTTATTTCAACTTTCAGAAAATATTTCTCTGGAAAGCTACTCTTTTTAATTGTGACAACAATGTTCCAGAAAGATATTTATTGAAAATTGCATTTAAAAATAATTAAGTGAGTCCTCGTAATAAGGAGCATGCACGAATATAGATTTAAATTTTATTCAAAAGTTCATATTATTATAAAATTCATCGCATAAGTAACAAACTGTTTCGGGAATTTTATTATTTTTTCATGAACTTTCGAATAAAATTAAAATAACAATTTAATAATTACGACCCATGCAAGTTCCCTATTGTTGGTGACGGGTGGTTTTAGCATCACGTTAAAGGAGAAGATTGTACACAATCCGAGATATCTTCAACATCATTCTTATCCATCCACTAACAGAATCTGTGGGGTCTTCTATGACGCAGTTGATGTATAGTACTTCATCGCATTTTTTTCAAAATAGATTTTGCCTTAATTTATTTCCTCAAAGAGAAACATGTTTTTGAGACGTAAGGAATCAAAATACACTATTTAAAAAAATATTTGTTCGTATTGATGTGTTATGTATATATTATATATATATGTTTGTGTGCATATGTGCATGTGCATGGGTGCGTGTGTGCGTGAGCGTGTAGAAAGAGTAATTAAATTTGAGAAGTTAAGCGCCAATGAATTAGCAGCGGTTTTGTTCATTGTGTTTTCTTTTCTCTTTTGTGTATGGATTTTCGATGCGGCCTCTAAACCTTTTTTAGACATATAAACTACATTCGTCATACATATGCGATAATTATTGTGTAAAGAATGGCTATATAAATCAGATGTAGTTTTTTTTAACGCTATTTTCTATTCTTCTGCCGAAAAAGAATCGCATGATATAGCTTTACGTCACGTTTATGTGCAACTCCCCCCTACACCCAACGTCACAAAACATCATAGTTTTGAGGATCCCCACCCACCCTTTGATGCGTTGCGTAGTTTTTGAACGCTCCCATACTCACAAGAAGGATTTCATGTGAATAAAATTATTAGCACGGTTGCAAGCTAATCTCAGTTTTGTTTACTTTTTGTATGTATGTACTTACGTTTTAATAACTATTGTTACACTGAGATTACGATATAGTAACATATTATGATATTGATATCCTATAAAACGGCTAATAACAAATTCTTTGAAAATGATAGATTTTTTCATAAATAATTTTTTCATAATTTTTTCATCACGATGTTGCTTCTTCTAAATTGATAAACAGAAATTTAAATTTAAACTCTCTTCCTGTCTTGTAGATGCATAATATGCCATTTTGCTGTTCACGCACAAGCATATGCGCAAAGCCTCACTGCACGCGTATACTGCGCGCGAAACTTTACACGAGCCAACTGATGCGCTTTGCGTTTTCAGCCATCAGTAAAACGATAGTGAGAGAGATAAGAGCAGCGCGACGACTGCGTCGACAAATGGATGTACGCATGCGTTGACGTCGTTACGTATGAATGAGAAAAGCGAAAGAATTGAAATAATTCGGAAGCTGGAGAAAAAAATAGTATTCAACGTAGATTAATTAAACCGTAGGTGGAATTAAACGGAAGCGAAAAACGACCGTAACATTTTATGAACATTTTTCTGTTATTAATTCGAAATTTTTCATTCAATTTTTTGACTTTATAGCAGTATTTTAATAAAATAACACAGAAACGATTTTTTCGTTAACTAAAGTACTTTTCATGCTTAAATTATGCGTATAAACATAAATGTTTTTAATTATAAAAAGTATATACATTTATTTCAGGTTCTCAAACATTTAAATGTGTAACCATTCTTGATATTTGAAAATGTGTCTTATTATCATAATTAATTAAGCTATTACGTTAAAATAAAAAAAAAACTGTATGACAAAACAAACTCGTTTTTAGTAAATGTCAGATTATTTATTCTAAGCCTCACAGTGCTGAGTGACAATTAATATATTGTAATATTCAAAGTCATAAGTGAATAAAAGTATTTGGCAACTAGCCCTATATTACCTGCTTTGACACATACTGGCTATAAAACTGACCTGCAGCGGTAGTATTTATACTATAAAATTACATCCAATTTTGTTAATTACTCCGATCTACTTATACTTGTATTCGATATTAATTAAGTCATCATTCGTTCATTCGTGTCTTATTAATCCCTACAATAAAAGAATGCTATAATAATCGTCCTAATTCTAAGAAAAAGAAGTACGCGATAATTCAATTAGTACAAAATGTTTGCTAAATAAAATTTTCGAAGAATAAAGTCGGTGACAATTTTATTATTTATCCATTTTACACTTACAAAATCCATTAATATTAACAATATTAGTAAAAATATATTTTGTATTATAAGTAGAGATATTTATTTATTCAAAATGGGTATCTTGTATATAGAATATTAATAGACTCAATTGAAATATGGAATATATTATAAATGCATGCTATACACTGATTAAAATCTGTCTATAAAGGCAATACATTCAGTACTACTTGTCGTGTATTTTTAATAAATCATTACTTAACAAAGGAACTGTTTTGTTTTTGCACCCTGTATCATACATTTTGTATGAAATATTTCACAGAATATAGAAAGATGCGTTACTTTGGTCAATAAACCGCACAAGCAGTAGATTCCAGCGAAAAACAATGCATCACCAAACGGACGCGGCACGCACGTAACCTCTTGCGTAGGCAAATAAGCCCGCTGCACTCGGCTCATTACTAGCTTTTCCCATTAAGCCCATCGAGTCCGCAGCGCATCAGCCAGCACGAGTGCACACGCAGAAGCCTATAACCCTCTTCCGCGCGCAGCTGCTGGCGATCGCCGCCGCAAGTGGACCAGGTCTGCGCGGTATGTGGGCCAGTGCAGGATCGAGGAACGGAATTTTCGGAATCCTCGCGATAGTTTAGCCCGCGTCCGCATTCGCGCGCCATTTAAATACTCGCCGCCGCGGCCAATTAGAGGGGTTAATTCCCCGCTGATTTACGCCGAAGGGGGAGGAGATGAGAGAGGCGCTTGACCTTTGGAGACTAGGATGCACACGCGCAGGCTCTTGCGTAACAACTTGTGCTCTGTATGTATAGATATAGTGTTCGACTGGGCGCGCAGTTAGAGATGAGCGACCGCGGTTCGTTTGTTCTGATTTTTCCTCGATTGGACGTTACGGATGTAGACATTCCTTACTTTTATTCTTATGTTTTTCTGCGATTGCTTTAGTTGTTGCAGTCAGTAGTGTGCGAGGATGAGAGCGGCATGCTTGATCGACGATCACCGAGGTCATTGATATTAATTTCATCGGGGCTTTTGTTCTTTTTTTATTTCGTCTTTTGGTTCGAGTTCTGCTTGAGCACTTGCGGTGCAGTCTGTAATTAGGGTGTGCTTTAAGTGATATATGTAATTTCGTTACGCGTGAGTAGATTCATTTGTGAAGTGATTTCGTATGCATTATTGTTATAACACAGACTAAAAATTATTTTTTTAAACTACATTTTTTAAGGACAAATTTGTAGTGCCATACGCATTACTTTTCTCGTGTACATAAACCTACCACCCCATATTCTCATATTGAATTTTACAACAGATAATTACATTATTCTTTATTATATCTAACCGTTTAATACTAATCGTAGTATATTTACTATGTTAATTCACAAGCAAAATGTACTTCGTAAACTTATCCAAAGATTTTCTAATAGGTGGTTCTTCATTAATGCCAAACAAAGTTTTTCAACGTTCGACGGATCGTCTCTCGTTCTAATTAGCCTTGATAAATGAATTAACGAAATACCGACAAAATACTAATGTAAACAAGCAGTCCACACTTTCATTCCCAACAACACCCAAGGAAAAATTCCTCGAGGGACAGTACCTCTGCCGCCTAATGCCACAAAACGCGCATCCAGAAACAGTTTCGGTGTCATCGTCCGCGTCCCCGCACTCCCCTACACAGTATACCGCACGATGATTCGTCGAATGCCTCTGCGTCCTCGACGTTACGTTTCGGCTTGTGAGCAGAGCGAGCCTTATATACCTCTCGGGTCATCGCAGGTCAACATCCAGCGTCCGGAGTCTCCTGTGATCGTTTATCTTGCTCGAGGGAGCATTATCTCCCGAGGCGTCGACGCAATTGTGATTTTTGAGATATATATGAGATATAGAAGTGCTGGCGGTTGTCGGAAATTCTTGAGGTTGTTTTGGGGGAGGGCGAATTGAAGCGAGGCTCATTTGCTTTGTGTCATTCGCGATCGTAAAGTAGAAGATTAGCGAGTTCCGCGAGCTGCATGTTTGGGGATTGTTGACTTCTTCGCAATGTATTGCCATATTTTTGTTCCGTCTTTCCAACGGTTATTTGATGTAAATATTGCACGGATTAACATAAAATGTAATTAATATGAAAATTTAATTCGTTTCTCACCCGCTCGTAAATTGAATATTTTTTGGCGTATACGAGAATTGAAATAAAATGTTCTTAGCACTATATTATAAATTAAAGCTAAAAATTAAAGCGCATCCCAATAAATAAGGCACGCACATCCCGTTTTTCAAAACGCTCTTCAAGGCCGGCATATATAACTACGAATATACGAGAACAGAGAATAACAGCGCAACGAAAACAAAAATTTCGGAAAAAGTCGGCGCTGTGCCGCGTGTACACCTGGGGCACAACAACAGCAGCAGCAGCAGCAGCTCCTCAATCGCTTTTTATATAGTTAAAGCGCATTGTATTTTAAAGGTGCAAGGTAACGATAAATCATTCTTTTTATCTTCACATGCTGCTCTTTCTCTCTCTCTCTCTCTCTCTCTCTCTCTCTCTCTCTCTCTCTCTCTCACACACACACACTCTTCTACTCGTACTCCCTTGATTACTTTAACTCTATCTGCCGCCTCGTCCTCTCTCTCTCACTCTCTCTTTTTCTCTCTCTCTTCCATCGTCTTTTTTCCTCGGCGCATTTCACGCTTTGTTCACCATATGTACGTTTCGGAGCGCGAGGCGTAAGCCGTTATTTTTCTGGTCCGCGCCGAGGACGGCATGAAGGATGCCACATCCTTCGATGGAAAAGCGGTGCACGGAGTTGAGCGGCTTATGCTGTTGTTCGCGATTTTCGCGAGAGAAGGAATTTTGCGCGAGATCGACGCGTGACACTGGAAATTCCGTTTTTTAGGGCGGAAGGAGGAATCGATGAAATGTAGCATAGAGGGAAAAACGAGTTCGTCGGGATTCCGCGAGTGTGTGACGTAGTTGGCGATGAAAGGAAAACATCCAGAGTAATTTAGTTTGTTTTGTTATTTTATGTAAGAATTTTAATTATTTAGTTCGCGATATTTATCAAAATGCTAGTTTGTTTTACGTCAATTTGAGTCTACCAACTACAATTTTCGATTATTAATAATCAGAAAAAATGCAATTGCTTAAATAATATGTAATTGACAATAATCTTACTGCCAAGAGGAGTCATCTTCACTACGCATCGACGGCCCTTCGAAGACTAGCACATTTCAAATTGACACAAATAGTAGCACATTTGGAAATGTCCCACAAAGACTATCACATTTCGCCATTCTCCTACGAAGACTAGCACAATTCGCCGTTCTCCCAAGAAGACTAGCACAATTCGCCGTTCTCCCACGAAGACTAGCACATTTCGCAATTCTGCCACGAAGACTAGTACTTTTCGTATAGAATATGTAAATTAAAGTTGTACTGATAAACTCCCGGCGAATCGAATCGATTATTTTCTTATCTGGTTCGGGTCGGAAGCTAGCTCCCTTTGGTACTCAAAAAGTTATCGGTCTATCCAAAAAAATCAGGCTACCCGAATAAATAAAAGTAGCCTGAAAATATCGGTAGAAAATCGCCAAGTGTGCTACTACTTGGTGGAAAATTTTTAAAAGTGCTAGTTTTCGTGGAAGGATCCTCAAAAGTACTAGACTTGGTGAAAAAATTGCGAAATGCGCTAGTCTTCGTGGGAAATTTTCAAATCTGCTACTCTTCGTGGTAAACGCCGCAAACGTGCTATAATAAAGGAAAATAACTTATTTTTCAATTTCTGACTGCTAAGTTATCCCCACAAGCAGCCAATCGATACCCCCCTAATTCACGACTTCTCGCACTTCGCCGCACCCCAGCGCGCAATTCTAAACCTTGACCTCTCCTCGACTGTATAACCTCCGCATCGCTCGTATAGCCTTCGCGCGCGAAATTGCGCAAAGTCGTAGTTGCTGCCGCCACACGACACGGCGAAAATTCCCGTCGAGTTTTCCACGTCGCTCGCGTGTACATCCAATTTAGCCGAGCGCCGCCGTCGCCGCTCATTGCTTTTTATTTTCCGCGCGGAGATTTATCGCGGCGTACGTATCGCCTGCGGCCTGCGCCCGCTTGCCTGCGGCTGTACACATCGCCGCGCTTCGTGCCGATTGGCAATTTCGGCTCGCGTTCCGCGCGAAAGCGTCGACAGAGAAGGAGAGAGAAAAAGGAGGGTCTGGTTGTTTTACTGATTGAAATTTTACTTCAAATTAAGTGACGATTTTCTACTGTATTATTATTTCAGGGATATTTTACTATATCTATAGATAGTTTCTACGTGCAACACGCGCATCTTTTTCTTATTCTTGTGTTCATCCCTTTTTAGATAATAGATTTTATGATCACATTCAAATCATTTGCAATACTATAAAATTCATGATACCTATGTATTTATTAATATAGAATTTTGAGGTAAGAAGTAAGAAAATCACGATCCATACTATATTTAGTTACATTAAAAATTTATAGAAACATATTCAATTCAATAAAAATTTAATAAATTTTAATAATATAATGATATTATTATAATTCTTAAATAATACAAAAATTTATTGAAGTTAATTATTTATTCAATTAGAAAAATAGTTCAAAATTTTTAAAACAGCTACGTTTTTGTTTCTTTAATAAACATCTATAATCATATCAAGTTTTAACCTTCAACATTCACCCGAGGTGTGCAACATTCTAGATAAAAATTATTTTTCACTGATTATTTTTTGAGTATGTTTAAATAAAAATTACCTTTCCAAAACAATTGGGTATAGTTTTTGATAATTCATAAAATATTTAAAGAAAATTTTATAACAGCCGTTTTATGTATTTGATGTGCCGCACACCCCCTTTGTATGTTACGTAATTTTTTGAAGGCGTGTGTACTGAAGGTTAAGGTGATGCTAAAGCCATCTATCACCGAGCAATACAAGGATCCACTTTTCTCATTTAATTTTCAATTTTAAGTAAATATCTCTATGAAAAGTTGTTGTTCCAATCAAAAAGAACAACTTTCCATAGAGATATTTTCTTAAAATTGAAAAATGAAGGAAAAAAGTGGTTCCCCGTATTTACCAGTAACACAGGGTTTAACATCACCTTAAGATACTTGACTTCTATTGCTCATCACTTTTTTAGAAATAGAAAATAGTTTGTATGGAATGCTGAAATTTTACAATGGACTTGGTTCTCAGGTTAGCTTCCTTTTCAGAAGAAGTTTTAGAACGTTTAACTGTATTAACAATTGTACGCAACAAGACGTGATTAATGATAGTATTTTTGTCTTGAACAATAATTAACGATTATAATGCTGGTGCAACATTTTTTACGGTACGGTTTTTCTCAAGCAAGTCCTTCTATGATAGATACAGTTTGGTCCACGTACACTGATATCTTTATTCTATGATTAATGATTTGTATTTTAAAAAGTTTTCACCTGTTCTATCTATGAGCATTATCATTTGTTACTGTGGGAAAATATGAAGAATACCAAATACAAGTATATTTAATTTGTATTATATTGCAAAATTCAAATGTGTAAAACTAAATTGTGTAAATTGTGTATAGAATTAATTCTATACGATTCCATGGGTGCTGTTTTACATTTAAAAGTATATCAAACACTCGACAAATCCATTTTACACGCTTGGATTTATACTACTATTTTACTTTTTGAAAAGCATATATACTGAGCGCATAAAAAGTAATTTTTCGAAAAGCATAAGCTGCAACAGTTGTAAATCTCCGGCCCAAAAAACCATCCTCATATCTCGCTTCGAAAAATAGTTGTCTCCTTCCTCCTCCCCAAAAAAACAAACGCTGCACCACCAATACGTTCAAGCGAAGAGCAGAGAACAACAAAACCAAAAGTTCTGGGCGCGGAGAAATATGCGGTGCAAAAAAGGCTACTCGCGCGTACGTGTAATATCTGGCGACGAAGATACTGTGGTCCGAATCGCGTATACGCCGCCGCGCGTACGTGACAATAATATCCGTCGCTGCGCGGGACTCGCAAGCTTGCAGCGCTCTCTTTTCTCCTCGGAGCTCGCTGATGTCTTTTTCTGCTACCTCGGTGGCATCGGGGCACCTTTTGCTCCGCGGAAGAAGGAAATAATATTGTAGGGATTTGCGATGATATAATAGGATACCGACCGACACAGTGGTTGGGGTGGATTTCTTTTTGTTCTTGGTAGTTCGCGTTATATTTCTCGTGTGAAATAATTGCGTTATTCATGTTGGTGGGTAACACCTAAATACTTACTACAAATACAATGTGCAACAATCTCTAAAGTACTCTGTCTTGTTTACTGAGCGCAAGTAACTCAAAAACCTTTCTTTATTTATACATCAAGCATCCCCGTAAGTAGACAATTATTCTCTCGCCAAGCATTCAGACTATACACGAAAGCGAGATATCTCAGCCGGGACAAGAAAGCGCTTGATCGCCACCGCTGCATGTCCGCGATAAAAAAGCAGAGACACGCATCTTGCGACAGCCGTCGTATGGGTGAATTAACGCGGTATTTCACGGAAATTGAACGTGAAACTAGTGATTTCAGCTTGGAGTTATGTACGGATATTGTCAATTACGAAAACTACGATTGTGAATTAAAGCATTAATTGGACATAGTGCATTCGTGGATTGAAATTTAAATCTCAATTATAGCATCGACGATTGACGACTGACTATTGAAATTCAATCGATAATTATCGCCAAAATCGCGATTGAGAATTAAAGCTTAATGACCAATAATGAATAGAGCAATTTGGGATTAAAATTTGGCTCTTAAAGCAAAGCATTGGTAAATTGAATTTAATTGTTAATTCTCCAAACTTGGAGGATTGAACTTTAATTATTGTTTATAATGATTTTCAATGAAAGAAGAATTCAAGAAAATTAAAGACACAATTTAATTAAAGATAATCATATATTTCTTCAAAAATATTTTTCTATCACAATAATTTATCTTTGGAGTTTAGTACAAATTTCAGAGGTGATGGGTACAAATATTATTGTTTTAAGGGAATTCATGAATTTAAGCGATAGGTTATTAATTAAAATTTTCATATTTATTTCTTTTTCATTTCCTTGTATTCAATTTTCAAAATAACATAACCATTGTTATCACACGATTGGAATTGTTAATCAAGTTATTATTTTAACAATCGTTGAAGTCTGCGTATAATAATAACTTAAATAAATACAAAATGGCGGGCTATTCTTAAAATATTTATGATTTTACTAAAAAATTAATGTTGATAAACTCAAATGTTACAGTTTCTAAATATAATGAATACATTTATTTCCTGCCTGAATTAAACACTATTATTTTGGTACTAATGAGAAACTCTTTTTAAAATTCATTTGATGCCACAGCCGTTTGCTTCTGATCGAAACTAACGATAAACTCAGTTCCAGTATACATATGAATATAATCGTTTGGACGATAAAAAGTTTTTAAAATTAGATTTGAATATCGGTCTTTTTTCTACACTTGTAAGCAGCTCGGACAGCATGTGTTAGGGATTTAACGCACCAGTGTAAACAGACGAAAAACAACCGACCGTAAAAAAGATTTCCGTTTTCTCTCTCATTTCTTTTTCTTCATGTCAAGTAAATTCAACATCTAAGAATTTCATTATGTCCATAGCCCTTAAAAAATGCTCCCTGTGAATACAGTTTAATTGCCTCGGAAGTTATTTATTCTGAAAGGGATATTTTTAACATATTATATATGAGGAGGGGGCGAACAAAACCGGATAATTCCATTTTTTGTGAAAATTGATTTTATGTATTTTTTCATCATAAAGCAATGTTGTTTTCATCAATGTTAGTTTTAATCTAAACTAAAAAATCATCCATTAACAAAACATCTAAAATACGTTATTCCATTTAAACTAATAGAAAATTATTTCAATTTTCCTTAATTTTTTTGATGATCAAGAAAAGTGGAATTATCCAGTTTTGTTCGTCCCCTCCTCATATGTTTGTGTGTTATTATTTCAAAAAGTTGTGTAATTTGGAGTGGGAAATAAAGCTTAAGCTTTTGTTTACAAGTATGAAAGTATAAACAGTCGTAATTCTCAAGTTTCTGTTGCCAGTAAGATCATAACACGTTTATGTAGGTCAATTGAACTCTATTTAAAGGTGATGCCATTTGAACAGTGCAGCTTGGAAATATCCAAAACGCTCGCATATTTCTCCATTTCAAATCCATGCTGACAAGATGAACTGTTCTAAAATCGGTGTATTTTATAATTTTGATTTTGGTAACTAATATTCATTTTCAACGCAGTTATAACTGCGTTTGCTAATAATTTTTTAGAAAATCAATACCTCGTGCAATATATTCAATTGCAATCCTTGTAAGTACTTTACAAAACAACCAAAATAACTTTGTTCTAACGAACGTATTGTAATTTTATCTTAAAGAACGCAATGTGAGTTGATAATACAAATTAAGACAGTTATACGAAAAATGTAAATTTTATCTATGTACATATTTTTTTGACTACCAATACGAATAATAAATATATTTATCTACGTTCTCCTCAAAGACAATCCCCCTATCTATTCTCGCTTTAAAGACCCAACTCCCTTAACCCATCGCGATTTTCGTTCTACGACAACCATTCAGCCTTCGTAAAAAATACTCACTTCTGCCGTAAAAAAGAAAGGGCGCTCGTTTTCGGCTTTGACGAGGTACTCCGCAGCAAAGAAAATCAGAAACGCGGGAGAAAGAGACAGGCCCACCGCGCTACTGTCTCCGATTTTACGCGCGGCTCTTTGAAATGTGATATACGGCTTTATTTTCGGGGCGATCCACCGAAAATAGGCACCTCGCCGCGCACTATCTCTCTCTCTCTCTCTTTCTCTCTTCTTCGCAGTTCTTGTGAGTATTGATGGCACGCCGTCGTGGAGTCATTGTCAATCAAGTTGTCCTGTCTCTCTCTATTTCTCGCTTTTTTACGATTATGAACTGCATTCCGCAACGATAAATACGGGTTCGGATTCTTGGAAATTAGGGAGGGAGTATATTTTAACTGTTGGCTACTGTGTATAGTTGGAGTTTAATGTTTGCCTCGATGTTTCATGGGTGGTCTAATGAAACCGGTGTTTTTCAGTTGAATTGGATATTGGTTTGATTATGTTAAGTATTATTAATTGGAATCAATTTCTACTAAATTATTTCAATTCACACCTAATTATATATACTGCATATCCTTGGTAACAAAGAAATCATTTTATAATGATAAATGAAAGAATTTTTAGAGTTGAAACTTACTGATTTCTTACGAATTTTGTAAAAATAGTTTTTTTCTGGTTTAAAAAGTAACTGATTTTTATTATGGATACTTCGATTCAAAGGTGACCTTTAATATAACTTTTACAAAGTTAATATAAATATAATATATTATATACCTATAAAGAGCTAAAGAGTTGGTCAGTCCAGAGTACGTGTAAATTGACACCCGAGCCGAAGGCGGGGGTGGCTAATACGTGCTATGGGGTGGCCATCTTCCTTCCCGTGGTGCGTATACTATTTTTCACAACATATGTGGTAAAAATATGAGTATTATAGAAAAAATGCTAGAACGAAAATTTGTTCGCATAAGGATTGTAATTAACTTTCAATTTAAACTTTTTTTCAAAATGCCATATTTGTTAAGATATCGCCTAAAAACCATATATTTACAGTTATTATTGTTAATAAGAAATAATCTTGGGACATGCGAGATCGAACACAAAGAAATTGTAATTCTGCATCACGGAATGAACAGAATTACATTGAAAATTCACGTCGACCTCGCAAAAATACAGAAAGGTACCTGGCGTGTGTATTAACAACGGGCCGAAAATACCACACTCAATTTTGGACGCCAGAAGGGAATGTGGTACTTTCGGGCCGGCATGAGAAAAAGCATTTATTACGTTAAAAAGAATTATTATGTTTAAAAGAACACGTCTCTCGTAACAATAACAGACACCATTTTGATACATTTAATAAATGACCCAATGTGAGACCCATTAAGTTTTTAGAGACATTCAAAACTGTTTCGTTTTTATTAAGATCTTCTGGAGATTTTTATATATATTTTATAAAAAAAAATTTTTTAAATTTATAAATTTGAGATTTTATACACATCTATTTAAAATATTCTTTGAATTTTTCTACTATTTTTAACTAATATTGAAATAAGATTTTAACAAGATCTATACAAGATCTCAATTTTATGAACTTATTTTACAATATTTTCACAAAATATCTATAAAATATCTGAAGAAGATCTCAATAAACTATTAGATCTTTATTTTTAGACATATCAGAGAGATCTTTTTTATTGTTACGAGAGGTGTGTTATTTCAAACATAATGAGTCTAATTTAAGCTCTCTAATCAGTTCCATTCATTTTTATTTATCCATTCATCCTTAAACCGCTACGCTATCACATTAACTCGAAATCATCGTAAAATTTGCTAACTAAACGCGTTCATCAACAGGCACCAGATTTCAGTCACGTCTAACGATTACTCCACAACTGGAAGGAATCCCTAAACAAAAAACAATATCGCTCATTCCTTAACTCCTACCCACCTTATTATCACCCATCTTCATCGCTCTAAAAAAACTTTTAAAACATATATGTACAAGGAAGTAGACGTAGTTAAAATCTGGAAATTCAAGCAATTGTTTATATGTAAATATTTATTCTAAAAGTAACTTAAAATGTTTAATATTATATTGTACAACCCGTTTTTTATCTTGTGAGTTAAAAAACTTCCAGAACAAAAAATTAATCTATCGTTATGTACTGGTAATCAATTCCCTTCTCAAATTTGAATTATTCTATAAGTAGTATTCCCGCACGGATGTGTAGTAAGTAAGGGGATGCAGGCAACGTAAAAAGCTAACTATTGTTTAAAGTTTGTCAAAATATGAGTAATAAACAAAAATTTAATCCGGGAAAGTAGAAGAGAAACTTTAAAAAAGTGGGTCAAATCCGTTAAAATAAGTGAAAATATTAAGATTTCATGAGCCACTCAGTAGTCAAAATTAAGAAAATTAATTTTCTTTTATGCTTTTCATTTGTATAAAAGGAAATTTTTGTTTGAAGATTTTATCGATCATTCATGCTAATATCAGTTTTATAGGTCTTCTAACATTGTTTTACCTAGGGCCGGCATAGGTTATCCTTATGCATCCTCCTTTGATATTTTCACACTTACCGTAAGCACCTTTTTTCAATCTTTATTCTTCAGTCTTCAAAACTTTTTATATATTCATTGTATATATTTACATGCATGGAAGAGTGCAAAAAGCTAAAGTTTATTGACTACGAACCAAGAAACAAAATTATTTTTCTTTTATAATAACAAGATTCTTTTAACGATCATTTATATAGACAAAGCTGCTGCTAACTGCTTTAGCACAATGATTTCTCAAAGAGATTTAATGCACAATCATTTATTGAATATTTTTTCATTGATACAAGTGACTTAATGAGCAATCGACAATGCTATAGACAATGTTATAGACTATACGGTGTTAAGCTAGATTAAGATGGTGTATTGTTGGCACAAAAATTTAATCAGTTGTGTGTGGAGTTATTTCTAATCAAACTACAAACTTTTAATGAAAAATACAAATGCGTTCAAAAGTGATGGTGACCACAAGAGGTGATCACGTGGAATGCATATTCAAAATTTAAAATCATATTTTATTAACTAAAATAATTTAAAGTATTTGTTAGATATATAAATTGTAAGGAAATTACGCCTATGAATAAGTGCAAATTTTTTACTTATCTAATGTATAAACTTACAGTAAATTTGTAAAGTTCTCTTTAAGAAAGCAAAATACTGAGACATTTTTTGAAGTCTCCAGGACGAAAATTTCAAAAAGGTATCTGCGATAAATGTGAGTTAATTTTATCTTTCCAATGTTTTTCAATTCACTGAACGCTATAGATTATATTTAGCAGAAATATTCTTATACAAACAATCGTTCACATTTGCAGTTTTTATCACCGTCGTATCCCCCAAGCCAGCGGCAAGCTCGTATAACAAGCAATGACTGAATGAACTGCGTGCGCTCGCGGACTCTTGAATCACTCGCGGCTGCGGCGCGGCAGCCGTCGGCATTGAACTTGGCCGCCCGCGGCCACGCGGCGCGGCGCGCTTGCGACTTTTTATTTACACGATCAGCGGAATTTATCCCGCGAACGTATATATATACACAGAGATGCTCGCGCGCGAGCTTGCTTCTTACGGAAGCGACTGCAGCGCAGGCCGCTCCTTCCTCCTTCGTCCGTCTGCCGACATTCACCGGCTGGCTGCTGCGGGTATATATATATAATGTATATATATGAGTGTGTGGATATTGGCGCGCATGCACACAGGACGAGAGAAGGTTGCGCAGAGTTCTTCCGCAGCACACGCACTCTGTTATGTATCGACGATTCAAGTGTGGAGCTGGAGACTGTATTGCCGGCTGCGGTAGTACGCTGTGTGGGATGAAGTTTTCTGAATTTTACTCGATACTTAAAGTCAGACATTACTTGTGTATTATGAGTATAGCGTTTAGTATAGAATTTTCTAACAAGTGTATTCAATACTTATTCTTGTGAATAATAGTATATTTTTATAGTGCATCGATTTAAAGATACAAGTACAAGGGTTGCTCGTAATTTTTTGGGGAATAAAGAATTATATTTGCATAAAAACTTTCGCAGTAATGTGAAAAGTAATTGAAGATTATATGCCTATTTAAATGATAAAATATTATTGTTTTTAACGATTAGATGCTTTATAATTTAATGTAATCGTTCAAATGGTAAAAATTAACCATAGATCATATACTAAATTATTTTTTATTTCATTGCCAATACATGCTTAAGTTACAAATACACAATATGTTTTTAAAACTCCCCATGTTGTTACTCTTCAGTAACAGTACAGCGTGAAATTTCACCAAATGTGAACGCCGCAGTTTCAATTTTCACAAAAATTAATTTCTTTCAAATCCATCGAAGTTAATAGTAAAAGATATTTATAAATGCATATAACGCACTCAAAACTTTTAACCCGAACTCTTTGATTCAACATTGAATGTCAAATTACGTAAAATCCACGCCCACCCGCGATAATTTATGAATATTCAAAGCCCTCCCCACGCTGAAAAAAATAAAAACCAATGTCAGCTTTGTGAACCCAAGCAATATCTACTTTTTAGGTGCCAAGCTACTTTTGCTCAATAGTTCGGTAGCTTCTTCTTAGCTCCAAGTAGATTTTGCTTTCTGTGCGAGCGCAAGCAGTAATCATTCGGCTCGCCGATATTACTTGGCTCTGCAAGTAGCTGCAACTTGAGTACCTCTACTTGACTGACAACGGCAGCGATTGCTCGACTGTCGAGTTGATATAACCTGTTATTTTTGTCAGTGTACCCACAAAACCACCAGGCTAAAATCGGTGCTTGCGCCTGCACCGCTGCAATATCCGACAGCCCGTAAATTCGCTCGACCATTCACTTCGCTGTTGCCGCAGCTCTCTCGAGCAGAGCCCATTCACGAAACTGACCATTGAACGGCGCCAGCGAATAAAAAGGCGAAAGAATAAATACAACTCCGGCGCAACATCGAGGGCCATCGATACGTCATTTACGAAATTCCGCAACAGCAGCAGGAGAGCGCAGCTGAAGGTTCACGTGCGTGCGGGAGACCCACTTGTTCTCTTCTCCTGCGCGCGACTCGTAAAATTCCAGCAGAGTCAAGAATCCCGACTGCTGCTGTTGCTGCTGCGGTGGAGGGGCCCTCTCCCCCCCCCTCCTCCCGTTCTTCCCTCGCGCGCAGCTCATCCGTGTGCGCATCCTCGGTTCTCTCATTTACGAGCGGAAACATTATTAACACGCGCCGAGCTCGCGCTCCTTTTTTTCCCCTCTCGTTCTCTCGTCTACTGCGGCGCGTTATATTCGCTCGGATTTTTCTCTGTTCTGAATTAAGGTCTACCGTGTTGTGTGTTGCTACGTGCTTGTACAAATGGGAGTATTTTTGTAGGAGGTTGGCCTTTTTCTTGCCTGGCGATGGTTTGTAGTTCGTATACTTTATGCGGTTTTATATGAGCGTACGTTTTTGTTTTATTGATAGTACTGATTTTTAAAATTATTTATTCTTAATTTCATAATTGAATACATGCACTCTACTTAAATATAAAATACGTAGGGGAGACCGGGGCTAAGTGAGTCTAAAAAAGTTTGAGCACGAATATATAGATATATTTCAACTATCAATAATTCGAAATATATTAAAAAGGTAATATAGACTTTACTTAATTAAAGTAATTGAAAGAATTTTAAAATTCACTTACAAGAAAAAAATGAGAAGGCTTACTTTGTCACAAGCTTGGGGTAAAGTGAGCCTTTGCACGGGGCAAAGTGAGCTTCAATAAATATGCAGATAATAGTTTAAATTACGATAAATTAATCAATTTTATTTAACTTTTTAACGTAACTTAATCAATTTGTTAACAGACATATAAGTTTAAAGCTTTACAAAATGTATTTATCAGACATAATCGTAGAGCCAGTTTAAGGTTATACTTTTTTACATTGTTTATATAAGCTCGCTTTACCCTGGTCAGTTTGCCCCGAATGCATATGCGACGTAAGCATGTTTTTTAAGAGGTTTTCGTATTGTCTTATTGTATTAAAAAAATATCTATTGAAATTTTAGTGTACTAAAATAAAACCAAAAATTTCTGTAATAAAATAGCATACATAATACTTCTTTATCTAAAAACCAAAACATGCAAAATTATAATATCGAGTGGCTCAAAAATTCATTTCGCAAAGGGCCGTATTTTGTAGCTGCCTCGCGTGGGCCATGTAAACTTTTATTATTTTTCAGATTCTTTATATGCAGGATAAGATACATAAATTTTCATATAAAATGTTTCTACATGAATTGCAACGTAATATTAAAATCCAGATTTAAAAATTTCTAACGTTACTGAAATTATGGAAAGCGGTATTTTATTGATTCTTGCCACTGAAGTTTTGAACTTAAATATAACTTCTCTAAAATTTTGCAGAGCTAATAATAATTCTATTATTTATAAAACATTTGCATTTCATACCATAATATTGTTTTCGATTCAGTGAAAGACCATCCTTGAATTTTCTTCCATCATTTTTATTGCATTTAAGAAAAAAACTCATTCTTCATTCATTTCGCACTTCATACTTCTTTCTTCAACATCTTCCAACTCGCCCTTTATTTTCCATCCCACAATGACCCTCGACCAAAACCAGTCCAACTTTCGCTCCCAGCGTCTTCAAAATCTTCAAAAAACCAATTCTCCCTCTAACTTTGCCTCCTCCCCCATCCTGGTCTCGCTCCATCCGCTCGTCTCGCTCCGTCTGCTCCCGTTCTCCTTCGAACATTCTCCCCCGCAACTTCTTCATCGTCGGCCCTATCCCCTTCTCTCTCTCTCTCTCTCTCTGTCCACGATTCCTCGTTCGCCTCTTCCTCTCTTCTCTTTTTTCTCAAATCCATTGTCCTCGCGACTCCTGCGCGCGGATTCTCAAGCCGGCGGCCGCGGTGGCAGGCCGCCTCGTGGGAAGGTTCACACACGGCTGAGGCTTTCCGCCGCGGCCGGCGCACTTGAACTCCCGAGTGTGCACGCGGCACACGTGGAGCTATACTATGTGTGCGTGTGTGTGTACGTAACACTCGAGCCGCTCGAGCGCTCGCCCAGATACATGTATGAGTGTGCGGTGCGGTGTAGTGCAGGTTTACCTGTGGCAAGGAGAGGCTTGATATGCACGAGGGGGGAAGGCAGCCGACGACGTGTGTCGCTACGAGATAGTTCGGCGGCTCGACTGGACTGTCTCCTTGTCTTGGGTTATGTAGGTGATAGTGCAGGGTCGCGTGTGTGCGGGAGAGCGAGGGACTTACCGAGCCAATTGGCCGAGTTGTTTCCGTGCGGCCGACAAGCGGGCATAGAGGGATTGCGTCAGATATTTTGTAGGAGGGTCTGTCAATTAAAAATTGATTTTATAATACTTTTCTTTAGCAAGTAATTAAGAATCTACTAATGCTGCTTTATTGTAAATATATTTCTATCAAAAATGAAAAAACAAAAACATGTTTTCTGTATTATTAATCGTTTTTTGAAAAAAATTAATCAATTCACAATATTATACTTGATACAGATAAATGAAAAAATGTAAGCTAATTATTTTTAACAACGTTAATTAATATAGAATGGTTATTTATATAGAACGATAAATTGTTACATTTCGTGTGCATAAAAGATAGCACTAGAAATCATATACGGGTAAAGATTCTAAGTAATATTTACTAAGTTCGGTTAAATAAATGATACCCAACTTAAGTTGAATAAAATCTGCTTGGAAAGCTGAGCAGAATTTACCTAATACTCAATTAGTTAAGTAACATTTACTTAGTGGTTTAGTAATGTTTTCTTCACCTTATTAGGTAAATGCAACTCAATTAGTCCAGCTCAACTTCTTAAGCAGATTCTATTTGACGTCTAAATAATATTTACTAAGCATTTATACCTGCAAAGGATTAATTTAAGAAATAATATATCACTAATCAAAAAATCTATTTTTGTAAATACTTCAGAAAATGTTTTATTTACCAACAAAAATTTTCTCAATACATTTTACTTTGTTTACAAAGAATAAAAATAACTGCAACTCCAAATTTAGATAAATGTATTTGAAATTTTTAAAAATCGTCAATGCCTATGTAACTTCAATGAATCAGTGAAACATAGTAATACTAGTCTATATAATAATACAAACGTTTATAAATATTATCCAATTTAGACATTTTTTTTATTTAAAATTTAAAATGTAGACGTTCAAATTAAATTTAAGAAATTAATTGATAACGTCAACTAATATTTCATGTTCTCAAATTGAATACAGCGTTTGTTCGGCGAAAAGTACCGTATCCTCCGGGTTTCCCCGTCCGCCCCTTATCCCCCAAACAAATGCACTTTTAATTAACATTAATCAAGCGAAATTTTCAAATAAAAACGTTCCTTAAGAACGTTTCTAAAGAAACGTTCCTTAGAAACGCCTGTGCCCATAAATTAATATTAAAAAATGATTTTGCCGGGCATAAAGAGCGAGCGGCGCGCACCAAGTGGAACGTGAAAAACGTGTTTTGCGACAACACTGCGCTGCACTGCACCAGCGGCGGCGATTACGTTATACTTTATAAAAGGCGTGTCGCGGCTGCTGCGCGCATACACATCCTACGTTATCGCGGCAAATTTTACACGCGAAAATACACCGCGCACAATAAGAGCAGCAGTAGCAGCAGCAGCAGCAACGGCGGTTTGTGTTATTTTTTTTATATCCCTGGCTTCTTATGAATGGCGCAGCTACAAGAGGGACTTTAACGATGAGAATCGACGCGAAATTTATATTGCCGCGGCGTATGACTTTGATTGACGTTAAAAATCTACGCCAAAGACTGCTGCTGTTGCTGCCGCTGTTTACTCCGGGAGTTCCATTGTTTTCCTCCTGGCTCGTCTGGTGCAATTTCGCGATCTTATCCTAAAAGGTAAGCAGCTGCCATAGGTAAGCAGTCGCTGAAAAGTAATGTACGCTTTCCTTGAAGTACGCGCAGTGGATGCAATGTGTGCGCCGTGTCCGACCCAATTTGTCGACGCGTTGTTTGTTCGGGCGCGCGAGATCTAACGATGCATCTTTCGTATATACTATCTCTTGGATCTGGTATATAAATATGTTTCTTTTATTGGGAACGTCAGATATTATTTGCTGTTGAATGATGTTTACAATTTCGTGTGATTTCTTATTTTTTTAGGTTTGCTAAAGCATTTAAGTTCTTATTCTAAAGTAAGTTTTATCGATATTTTGGTATAAGTATTCCTTTTTCGCAATGGAAACGACATGCTCAGTATGCTGCACGTATAGTATTAGAATTTATTGAATTTTTCGAACAGGGCAACTTGAAATTTGCATAAAAATGCGTTTCCTAATAAAAACAATAAATTTTTCTTCACGAAGGTATTGGAAATTTATTTGTCACAACATGAAGAATTTTAATATAAAATAAAGTTTTTCATTTTACCTTTTAGAGTTCTGTATCAATATATGTAAGTTATGAACTTATTCAGAAAATATAATTCTCTTCTTGATATGCAAACTGAAATGAAGAAGTAAAATAATAAGAAATACATTTGAGAAAGTAAGATTTGTTGAAAATCCCGCACAAGCACATTTCAAACTACTCCCAGCAACAGCGGCATCCCCACCTGAGCACAGGTCCTTTCGAGCAAAAGAAAAATTCCCCATATTCCAGCAGTGCACACGCTCGCAAAGGAATAATAATCGGGCTTATAATTCGACTTATACCATATCCTCGGCGCTTGCTCTCCTCTAAAATGCAATATTCAAGAAAGCGCTTGCCCTCCTGGCTTTTTTCTTCTTGCGAACCTCCACACGCTGAGTGCGCCGCCGCAGCGCACTCTGCCGCTGCAGCACGCGCGCGCGCACCTCCTTCGGCCGTTCTCACGCCGAGTTCCCCCATAGCTCGAGGGTACCTCGCTCTTGCGCACAGCTCGCTAACTCCTACATATTTATGGGGTAGAGGCGATGCGATGCGCCTCGCGCTATACGCCGTATAATAGTTCACCGCGTATCCCGTTGCCCCAGTGACCGTCGCGTCGCCGCCGCCGCCGCCGCCGTGAAACGTATGCGCGCGTGAATAGTTGTCGAGTGGGGGGAGGGAGTGTGGGTATAATTAATTACAATGGCAAATTAATAGCGTTCGACGAGGCGCGGAGCATTGTGTAATTGCTTAATTAAGTGTTTGGGTAGGAGGGGTAACGTGCCGATTGATCGTGTGCACTGCGGAAGGCTGACAAATTGAATCCAGGGGTTATGGGGCTTTTGTGCGGTGGGGGTAAAGGGAGGAGCACTGGTAATGGCATTTTCGTGGCTGATTGTTGGAATGTATTGTTGAAGCTCGCGGAATGATAATTTCCGAGCGCAAAGTAATTATTGCTGAATGATGTGTAATGGGATTGCTGTTAAACTTGAGAGAAAAGGCGTAATTGATGGTTTGATAGGATAAACTGTTTGTTTTGTTCTCTTGGAAAAATTGCCGTTTATGCAGGAATTATTGAAGGTGCTTTCTTCAATTATGTTTTCGAATTATTAAAGGACCAGAGTTGTGTGAATACTTGTAAAATAAAGGTATTTTTAAGGAAATTTTTCTGCAATTAAACATTTTTGCTTGTTTTCTCTTTTGATACACAAGATGTAAAAATATAAGTATTTAAAAAGTATAAACATTTTTTATTTATTTAATCCACTTATGACTGGTATAGTCCTGTTCAAAATGAACAGTAAATGGACAACATAGTCTTTTTAAAAGAATAATAAAACACATATTTAGGAACTTGGTACGGATGATTATTAGAGTACGTTAAAAGTATGAATTCTTTAAAGTAACAAAATATTTAAAAAAGAAATACAAAATTATTTAATTATATTTTTGTCACACTTGCACGAAAACGCATTTTTTCACATATAGCGTGTGCAAAAGTAAATTTTTGAAAATCAGCTCTAAATGGGTTTAGGTCCCTAAACAAGGGGTACCATCCGGATGATATCACATGTTTAGGTTTACTTAAACACTCTAGTAGGCTGTTTTTACAGTCCAACAAGCGTATGTTTACACCGTGTCGAAGAACGGCCAAATTTAGATTCGCTTGGTAGGCATAAAAAGACACGTTATCAATACATGTTTGACAAAAAATACTGTGAGCACCATGTGTGAAAGGCCTTCTCACCCTTGTGTGTACACGTGGGCGAAAAAAGCCTACTTCCCCTCATGGTACATAATATACTGTTTGTGTTGTAAACATATCACAAAAATATCTCATTTTTTAAGCATTTATACTATGTATTCTAGACTCTTAATGACGTACATAATAAACATTTTTGTACTTTAATTGTAAAACTGTTTCATGATGAACATTTTATCAAAAAGGACAGTACGAAGGTAGACATCAGATAATACTAATAACTAATTTGTCACTTTAACCGTTATATCTCTGCGAACATATCACCGTACACCCTCTTATTAATAAAACAGACCAAACCTCATTCCCAATTAGAAGAAAAAACATAATTAATAATGATAACCTGCACAGTCGCATTACACAACGTCGGAATCGCTTCGCACCACTCCTCCGCACCCAACACATCTCTGCCTCTGTCCATAAAAAAATCCGCATAATACGCTAGCCCATTAGCCTACTGTACTCAGCTTCGCAGACAACGTAGCTCCTAATAAACCGTGCCTAGCGCTGCGCCGTTAACGAGCCCTCCTCAAAACAACGCAGAAAAATAAACAACAACAGACTGCGAGCAGCAGAAAAAAAACTTTATTAATACCAGGACAGCAGTACCCGAGTGAAACCCGCATGTACACGCATTATATATCGCGTATGATAAACCTCATGCATAAAGTAAAGCGCCGCAAGCAACCTAACGGTGCTCCAATTCTCTGTTCCACCTATAGGTACACTGTAACAATGCAACAAGGCGCCATCGTATGCACAATCAAACAAATAAACGAATAAACAGACCAACAAACATATTATACATACATAGATGTAATAACGTGTTATCCTCCTTTTCTGTTGCAGCCGAAAGAACTCCATCGTTCTCAGGACCCAGCTCTCCGTTCGAGTTCACACCATCATAGGTGAGTATCTTTGCACACTCTATACTCCGGCATAAGGCCCACTTTACACCAGGACGACACAGAAGTCTCCTCCCTCCCCCCTCTCCCCCCTATCGCGGTATCGTAGCAGGCCCCCGGCGGCAGCAGCAGCATTTTGTGTGCAAATGACGCCTCTCGCGCTCTGGGAAGTGAAGACAAGCGCATTGTCGCGTGCGATACGAAAGGGGTCACAAGTGCAGGCACTTGCCGGTAATGGCTTCTTTTTTAGGAGGAGCCGCGGCTCGACATGCACAAGTGTACTGATTACGATGTAATTAGAAAAGGTGTTATACGCGCGAGGGTTCGCTTTTTCTTCATAGAGGTGGGGATCGGGAGATTTAACGCTTTCTCGCGTGAGATGGGAGCCAAGACGCTTTGTTGTTGGGAGCATAAGTGTGCAGCCGCAGCAGGCTTGTGAATTTATGGATGGGTTTGTTATGGTAGTTGTTGGGGAAACGACATTTATATTGGTTGTGTCAGCTTATGAGCGTTTTGTTTAGAGGAACGTACAACTTTTGTCAAAACCGTTTTTTGATGTTAGTTTCTTATCATGCTAGGTTAATTAAAATGAAGAATTTATTAAATTATTTTCTATAATATTTTTTATGTTTGTCTCTATCATCCATTTATAAATTATCAATCATTGATTTGCCAGTCTATAATAAGTAACATTTAAATAACGTTTCGATGATGTATTCATTATCCTTTTGAAGCTTATTGTAATACGGACATTATTCTCATTCAACGTCACATGTCAATTGCACTGCTGTATTTGAACAATTTTGTATTAAACCATATTATTCTAATTTCAACAGAATTGTTTAATAGAACAGTGCAATTGACATGTGACGTTAAATAAGAATAATATGTGCAAAACTATAAGCTTGAAAAGGATGATAAATACTTTATCGAAACGTTGTTTATAAATAAATAAAGTAAATTAATATTTAAACATTCATTTTATTAACTCATTTAATCATCTATATTAATACTGATTACATATATCTACAAAGATAATATGCTTTTGCAAATTCATAATGATTACGCAGATAAAAGAGTATTTAGAAATCCCAGTTTGAAAAGTTATTAAGCCGATTAAAAGAAGCGCGCTCCGCTTTCTTTGAAATTATTAGGTAAACATAAATTTTGTTTAATAAACAATAAGTATGATTGCAAAGTTATACAGTGATAAAATGTAACCCAACGCCGATTTCACAATATTCTTCGTGTATCTTTAAAATAAAATTACATCAAGGCAAAATTTCATAAATTCTTAAATAATCTCGCTAATTAACTCCTTATATTTTTTCTACAATGCTTTTTAGCATAACACCATACCCATGAAATAACGAAACATCCTGCAATCCCTTTCGAGGCATCCTGGAAAGAATCAAGTACCCTCAAACACCCTGTTCTCAATTCTCTTCCTGTCCCAATCTTGCATCCAATCCTCCCTCTAAAATAAAGCTGCCACAACCTTCCGAACCCTATATCAGCCGTTGCCACACTTTCTCATCCATCCACACACCTATATATTTTATCAGCTGTTTCCGGCAATTTCGCGCCGTGCGCGGCCTCGCTGCGATGCACTGCACAGAGATACGAGAGCAACTCCACGCGCGCGCGCGCGCACCAACGAATTTACAGCTCGGCGAAGTGGATCGTCGGCGGCTGCCTCTGTGTTCTCGCTCCCTGCTTGATGTAAACTCGATCGGTCGATTAACCGGCGACGGCACGGGCGGTTGTGCAGTGCCAGAGAGGATATCCGCGCACTGTCGAGCATGAACGCGAGTAGTAGTATAGGGTTGTATGCTAGTGGGCACATGTGACCCGACTGCTGACACCTTGAGTTTATACTTAATTCAATGATTTAATTACTTGGAGTTTAATGGCTTTTAAAGATGGCGTTTATTAATAGCATTATATATAAGTATTATGAGTGAGTAGTTTGTTTTACCAGAAAATATGTTTTTAAGGGGGGTCTTTTGCTAGAATTGGTCATAAAACAAAAAATTATATGAGACTTTATAAAGGTCCTATGATAAAACTAATGAAATGTACTTAATAATAGTTCACAAGTACATGAAAAAAATATTGTTCCAAAAAAATCCTGACATCACAAGTGTAAATATTGTCAATTTAAAAAACATTTAGTAAAACCACAATTACTTTTTTTATTTTTTAATCAATTTTTATGTTTCATGGGTTATTCTTTACTTTAAACATTTATCTACAAAGTTAACGAAAAAAATTTATAAAATAATATATCTATGATAAAAAAAAGCAAATTGTTTATAACATTTTACACGATTACTTATAAATAATTAGCTTTCTCTTATTACAGATATATTATTTTATAATTTTTTTTCGTTAACGTTGTAGATAAATGTTTAAAGAAAAGAATAACCCCCGAAACATAAAAATTGATTAAGAAAAAAAATAATTGGGGTTTTAGTAAATATTTTTTAAATTGACAATATTTACACTTGTAGTTATGGACCATTATTATGTACATTTCATAAGTTATATCATAGGACCTTCATAAAATCTCATATACTTTATTTTGTTTTATGTCCTATTTCTAGCGAAAGACCCTCCTTAATATTCATGTTTTGTAAAGTGTGCGTTTTTAGGATTTTTTTTATAATGATTAGAACAAGAACAGAACATAGAAATAGGAAAGAATTATGTAAAGTGGCATGTCAGTAATATACAAACAGTAGATCCACCAAAACAAATGAAGAAAAATTTAATAATTTACTTTATGGTAAATAAATAAACTCAATTGATCATGATGAACAAAATTTGGTTTATTTCGGCTGATACTTATATATTTCGGTACGTTTCTTTTTGAGGCTCAAAAAGAACTTAAAAGTCGTCATTTAACCATTTAGCCATTTAAATCATTTGATAAATAATCTTACTTTCATTAGAGATCAATCGAATACATTAGAATGACTAGCAAATATAACAGAAACTTCTTCACTGCAACGCCTGAAAGATATACAGCGAGTTGTTTATTTCCGGGCTGCACTTGAGTACGTCTTAAATCTCCGGTTATATACGATTACTTAATTGTAATTTTATGGGAAGTAACTTTATTTGCATCCCCATTGTTTGCGCTTTCGTGCCGAGACTTTGGAAAGTATTTCACTGACTTACTTGATGATTATATACTCTGCGGTCGAAATGAGGCTCATGCAAAATATGTTAATTAGCCAGGTGTGTAAGTGTTGTTGGGATAATTAGATAATATTTTATATATAACGTTGACGGAAGGATATGTATTTTAGTTATTGCTTAATCTTGTACGTATAATTCTTAACAGAATCTTCTTGCAGAGGAAATGTATATTACATTTTGTTAAAGTCATAATCATAAATTTTTTTTAATGAACAGTTTTTATCTTATTTAAGAAAAGTCTTGTAACTAAAAATCGGGCATTAATTTTTTCTTATAATCTTTAGTTTTATCAGGCATAATCGTATCGTTATTCGTCGTAAAATGAAATGAATATTTCTGTTATGTCAATAATTACATTCTTGGTTTCATCATCATAACAATAATTGACTCATTGAACAAGAAAGCAAACATTACCTCGCTTCCCGCTGTAAACTCCCCATTAAATTTTCGTTTGCGCGCCGGTGCCAAGAAATTCTTCCGCTCTTCGCTGCACATAACGAGCCAAAGCAGCCGCCGCTCGGAGACGCTGCTGGACAAATAGAAGGAGAGAACCTACACCAACCTCTTTCTCTCTTTCTCCCGAGAAAAACTGAGAAAAACGGTACAGAGATAAGAGCGCAAAAGATCGAGAGCATTATGGGGTTCCCGTTGTCGCTGTGTCTTATGTAAGCGACCGCGCGGCGCGATTCTAATCGTGCCCGCGATTAACCAGTGTCGAATGCCGGCAGCAGCACGTGAGTCGCATGCATGTGCCGTTTAGATCGCGAAGCCAGTATATTCCATTGTTTTTCAGCTGTCCGTGCCTTTGCGCTGTGCCTAATGTTTCCATTACCTGGGGGATATTTTTACGTTGAATTTTCATGCGGACGGAAAGGAAGGGGGCAAGACGATTGTTGTTGCTGGCTCGCAGGCGGTTCGCGAGATTATGCTAAAACGTTTTATGGGTGTTCGACTTTTGCTGGGATTTATGAGGTTTTGGGATTTTTTTGTGAATGTAGTCTGAAACTGATTGTATGGGTTTCGTTAATGATTTCGTTAGGCTGGTAATAATTTAATTGGAAGCAATGTTATTGATATTATGTACTTACATAAATAATTAATTAAAACTTGTTTTATATTTTTATATTCATTTTCATTTACTCTAATAAAACTCATTTAATACATGTAATAGTCTAGAAAAATTGGCAAAATAAATAATAAAACATAGTCTTATTTTATTACAACTTAATTTTCCTAGAAATATGAACTTTTATACATTTATAACTAACTACTAGTAAATATATTGGTATAGCAAAAACTTAAAATAATATAATTTATTTTCATACGAAATGAAGTGGATGATAAAAATAAACATACAAATTGATCATTTATACGAAAAAAGGTAGTTCGATAAACAATAATATAGTCAATTAAACTAGAAATGTAATCCGATTTTTTTGAAAGTACTGCCTAGTTGAACTTAGGAAGTTACACGACATCAATATGCAGGTTCATTAAATAATAAACGGTCTGTAATGCAATAATGCTTTTCCTCCTACATAATTTTCTTCTTCGTCGCTAAAAAAAATGAAAACACGAATTTTCTGAATTTAAACACAAAGTATCGCATGTACGATATTCAATGACTTCGCTGCATCCTCCTTCAAGGATGTCGGAACCCTGTGAGCACTTCATCCACGTCTCAAAAAGTCTTAACGAGATATAACCTCACAATGCGCTAAATCGCACAATGTGGCCGTACGTCACAATGGGGGAGAGAGCTTCCACTGCGAAGAGAGCGAAAAAGGCCGGCTAAAGCTACGATCCAACGGTGAAATATCATCTTTCAAAAGCATCGATAATCCGAGTCTCTCTTTCTCTCATTCCCTGCCATAGCTGTTTCTTCCTCCCGGGCTCGTATATATATAGACTTGGCTCGTTTTTCCGCGAGTGCACGAGAGTGTATATACAGAGCCACGGGCAGCCAGCGGAGCGCACTGCGCGGCTCGCGCTCTTTATTCCACGTGCAGGCGGTGGGTTAAAGAAGGTGCTTATAGCTGGCCGCCTCTCGCTGCGGTATATATGCACTCTGTGCCGCTGAGGTCCACTTGCCAAGGCGGCTCTTGTGCCGATGAAGGGACGTGGGAGTGCACATGGGGTATTATACCTTGAATAGGATTCAACAAGAAATTATAGTAAAAAGCTTAAGTCTAATTAAGTACATTGTATTTGTAAAAGTATAGGGTGACCGTAGCGGTGAATGAACGTTTAATATCAGGGGAAGTAAGTTGTTATATCTCAGAATTATAAAAGAGAGTTCAATTAAACACTTTCTTGAAAAGGTATTTATTCACCGGTAAGTGTTCACATACTGATGAAGTTATATACCCTAATATGCGAATGCTAACAAGAGATAAACTCCTCCCCTGCTTATGCTTTATCAGTACAGTAATCATATTGCATGTTAATTTTAAGAATAAGACTGTATTTTTAAAAGAAATCTTTTTGATTATAAGGTACTTATATTAAAAATAAATTTAACTCTTGAATTCATGAATAACAATTTCATAAAAATTAAGAAAAAAACGAAAAGGTATATTAGTTGATGTATTAAAAGAATTTAAAAAAATGTAAAAAAACGATCAAATTCTTGTGATGTTAATATAATTACAGAATGTAGGCTTTATAACTTTCATGATTTTTGTAATCTATGCCATCGTGAATTAACATAAGAGAAAATAAGCTGTAATGTAATACGACTATAAACTTTACAATAATATATTTAAATGTGATAGCAAAAATCTTTCAGGATTATTTAGATGATTTTTCTATTATTTTATGCAGATAATTCGCGCATGTGTTCTGTATATATCGAAACTCTTTACTCGTGGGTTGCAGTCGCGCTTGTTGTGCGCCGTGCAAACATCCGTTCAATAGACTAAAGCTGACAACGTCCGCGAGCGACTAAAACAATTGGCTATTTAACGAAATTCCTGCGTCGGTCACCTGCTAATTGACTTATGCGACCACGACGGACAGTCGCAAGTGTGCGACAATAGTCGCGAACAACTGATCGATAGACATTGACGTATTTAGCCCGTAGGATGAGCTAGAAAGAAATGTAGTTATAGAAAATCGGAGGGACTCAATGGTGTACGATTGATTGCATTCCTACTCTTATGGATTGAAATGCTTTTTTGGTAATTCTCCTGAACTGTATGTAGTGTCGTATTTGAATTGTTCATAATTAGGTGTGAAAATTTTGTTGAATTAGAAATGAGAATATTATGCAAAATAAAAAAGAAGTTGAGAAGAATTTCCAACGGAAATTCTAAATGTTCCCCACACACTAAATGCGTTACTTCTCACTCTTACATAACAATTCCCAGCACTAAAAACTCGTATCCTCAGCGCGCCAACCATTGAAAGGCAATTGAAATACTTCCTTCAAACCTCACGCAACAGCCATCCGACAGAAAAAACAATAACAACCCACTGCAAAATACCAGCTGGCCGCGCACAAACAAGCACCTTCAATAACAACGCTACGACAAAAATCGAGAGCGACTCTGCATCTAGCAGCAACGCCTGCGCGCAAGAAATCTTCCGCGCCATAAATTTACGTATTCCGCTCCTCGTCTTGCGAGCCGCGTGGCTAAAGAAAGGCAGGGGGGGGGGAGGTAGGAAGCTCATAAATTCGCTGTAAAACATAAAGCCCGCGCGTATATATATATATATATATATATATATATATGGAGCAGCAACGTCCCATTTGCGTGCAGTAAAGTGGCGCACTTGGGAGATTTTCTTTGCGGCCCTGCGCGACACTCGACCGCGCGATGCGCATGTATGTCCTGCAGTGTGCACTTCGAGGGAGGCCGAGTGAGGACGAGTGCGGAACCGTTAAAATATGTAAAACGAAGCCTGTGTCGCGCGTTTTCAGGCTCGCGAATACGCAGGCTTCAAGTTGCTGAGGTCTTCTTCGCGAGCTCTTTTTAGGTGGGCTTCACAATGCTGTGGTTTGATGACACGGCAATAGTCATATACGCAGTTAGTGGAGAATGAATTTTGGATTATTTTGGGTTGCTTTGTAAGCAGCAAAACTCTTATCTAGAGCTAGCCTTGTCATATGTGACTATTACTACTTAAACTATTGAATCTATTGGAGTCTCTAAAATGAATCTCAAGTTTGGAAGTTTACTGTGGGCAAATAGAAAGCTTTATGTAAAAATAACTTTGAGGACTTTATTATACATGTACTGAAGTATACAGAAAATTAAAAAAAATTATTTTCTAATAAAAATGGCGGCGTATTGGCCCACTTTGGGAATCGTCTATTTTTGAGCATGTGAATTTGCGGATACAATTGTTCAGCCACTGCTAATCGTAGAGCAAAACAAGAAATGGCAGCTATTATTAGAAAAAGTTAATTTTTTACCCTAATTTTTTTTAAATAAACGATAATAGTGAAAAGAGTTTTGAACTTTCTTTTCTTAAAAGCATGGGTACTTCAGTACTTGAGTATCTAGATACAAGATACAAAGAAAATATACTTTTTACGCTACTATGTTCTCGATTTTGATACAGTGAGGCAACGTTTTGATCGTTCCTATATTTACTTAAGTCTTGTTCGAGGGGGGGGGGGGGGGGGGTAAAAATTTTGAAATATAAAAATTGGAAAGGGTAAAACTACGAAAGTTAAAGTTTTGAAAATTTAGATTAGGAAGTAAAATAATTTCTAAAGTGAGAATTTGGAATTTAAGATTTAATGAAAGGGAAAAACTTAGAAAAAATGTAAATAAGAAAAGTGCCTTATATTAAAAATAAATTATTTGAAAGAAAAAACTTTGAAATATAAAAATCGAATTTTTAGAAATATAAAGTAAAATTTTTTAAAAACCAAATTTAAGAAAATGACAACTTAAAAAATTTAAAAAACATAAAAAATATTATTTGGAATTTGAAAATGAATAATAACAAAAAAGTAAAGAAAATTATTTGGAAAATTAAAATTTTGAAAAAGAAAAAAACAGAAAAATGTCTACTCTAAACATTCTTTCTGTGTAGAGAGGAGTTTTAATCCCGATACTTTTATTTTACAAATTCCAAATTTAAACTTTCAAAATTTTATTTTTTCAAAAACATTTTTTAACCTTTTAAAATATTTCAAATTCCAAATATTTATTTTCTGACTTATAATCTTCAGTATAATAAACTTTCAATAAATTCTCAACTCTTTATTTTTATTCTTCAAAATTAATTATTTCAAAATTTGTATTTTCCAAATTATATTACTTCTAAAATTATTTTTTATTAATTTTTTACTTTAGTATATTAAAAATTCCAAATTTTATTTTTCTTATATGATAACTTTCCAATAATATTCACTTCGTAAATTTACGTTTCCACATATTTTAATTCAAAATTTTTTTCACTCATAATAATGTTTTTCAAATTTTTTACCCACCCCTCCCCCCTCCCCTCTTTGTTTTGGATGAATTCGAGCCTCTCGATTAAAGTTTGTGTGTAAGATGCCATATTTGTAAAAAAATAAGTAAATTGGGGTATAACTATTGAGTTGCATGAGTAAATTATTGAATTGATGTTATAGAAATGACTAGTGAACCGTTTAATGGAACCGATCAGTTCTGCAGTTTTTAAAGTTACGTAGTCTATATGATTTTTAACCGAGAGGCTAGAATCGAACCAAATACTCAAATCCCTAACCACGCTTGTTCTCTGTAGCGGAGCGTCCTCGATGAAGTAGTCGAACAGCGTTAGACTGCGACTTTTGCGGAAGGAGATGATATAACACTTAGAAGTATTGAGTCGGAGTCCGTTGTCATTCGAACATCTTACAATTTCATCCAGATCACTCTGCATACATCTAGCATCGTCTTCAGATTCTGCAATGAAATATATTTTCATGTCGTCTGCGTACAATAATATTTTTACAAACTTTAGATTATTGATTATCGACAGACAGACGATTTCAGAGATTTTCTTGGTGGCACTAAGAAACAAATTTTATGTTTCGCTTAAGAACAAAATACCACTCTTCACAGTATAAAGTTTAAGAAAAATATTTATTGTGGCGTTTAACCCAGGCTTCTCCTCTTAAACGTCAGGGTGAAAAGAATAGTACATTGTGTTACAAGGTCAAAAAGTCGAATATTTTCCCTCGGGTGATACTGTTACATATAGTACTTTATGACCATCTCAACTGTGGTCACTTTTTGACTTTGAAAGCGGGACTAACGGACTGTTAAAAGACAATCAAAAATCAGGTTTATTGGCAGAACTTGATGAAATAAAGAAATTTGGAGTAGTTTCTAGTGAAGTCACTTTTTTCCCACATTTGCGGGCAAAAAATGTGTAATTTTGGTCTCGCTTTTCAGGGAAAAAAGTGGCCATTTTCGTGAATCACAAAGTATCTAGATACATAGAAAAAGATACTGTATCCCGTGTAATAAAATTAGTCTAGGACAAGTCTGGCAAATGTCTGGCTCAGGAAGTTTTGCAAAAGTCTTGCTACGGAGACGAGCCCAGACTTTTGACAAAGAAATGCTAAACAAAAGCATTGCGTTCCACTATTTCTGCCGTAATTTAAATCTTTGTCTCTTTTTTACAAATATTTAAATTTTACATTGTTGAAGATTACAACATATTAAAAAATGTTTTCACGGTTTAATTGAAAACTATTATTCTTTACGATTCCGGTCGATATTAACAATAAGTGTAGTGTCCTAATTACTCGTATGTAAAAATAAGTTTTTATGACATAATTTAACAAAAGTCTGGAATATAGACTGACTTATAGTCTGGGATTGTCTCCGTAGCCAAAGTTTTTCAAGACTTTCTCAGTCAGACTTTTGCCAGACTTGTCCCAGACTTATTTTTTTTAAACGGGATCTAAAACTAAGTATCTAGATAAATAGAAAAAGATACTGTATCTAAAACTAAGTATCTAGATAAATAGAAAAAGATACTGTATCTAAAACTTAGTATCTAGATAAATAGAAAAAGATACTGTATCTTTTTGTAAGTATAGGTTTTAACAATAGGGTGTCTTAGACAAAAATTATTAAGTAATGTTTTCTGTGCGTTTCGGAGATTTTGTTGAACAGTATTATCGTGATTTTTTAGATACGACTGTATCTGGTATCTTGTATCTGATTTAAATATACTCAGTTTGCCCATGACTGGATACAGCGAATAATCGCTAATTTTCAGTGATAATAAGTCGAGAACGGTTTAACCGGTGACTTTAGACGAAAGTTAGTGAATTACTTACTGTTTCACAGGGAGCTTCGCTATCGAATTAAGAGGATGGATCTACGATGGTAAGACGGTTAGTTGCAACTCTCCAAAGATGCCGATTGCTATTTAGTCAAAGTTGGGTGGAGTCGGTTTCGATAAGGAGTTTCGTGGTCCAATCCTATTAGATACTATAAATTCAAGAGGTGGTAACTTCATAATTAGTCATCGCCAAACCAGCCAAGTCCTGGTCGAATGCGAGCATGCTCGTTTCGGTCTGGAATTCTCTAGCTGATGCATTTATTGAAAAATACCCGTTAATATGATATTTAAGAAAATGGGTTGCTAAAAAAACGCTATTCGCGGATCATTTGTGGATTTAGTGCCTTTACGTGGATATATTATGTCAATGTAAACGAATTCGAAATCTTGACAGATTACTCAAGTGAGCTTTTTAGTAAACGTAATTTTTTATGGATATATTATGTATATCTACAAATATTATTAGTGAACTCAAGCGTTTCATCAAGAAAGCTTTTTAGTGAACGTAATTATTATTCGTGAATAAAAATTGTATTCGTTAACGTAAGCGTAAATTCAACACAGAGCTTTATATTCGTTAACGTACTAATCTGGCTACATAATATATATTGTAGTATAAATGCCAAATCTGTAATACAAAAAATTTTAGCCCTGTCACATGTTGTGAAGTACATTCAAAAGGGATAGCTAAAAGCAAGACACAAAAGGCTTTATATTTATAAGTATTTTATATTTTTCGTAAAAATATTGCCTTTTGCCAAGAATATAACGTTACGTTCGAAAATAAAAATCTTACGATGGCAAATATTGCTTGTACGTTGACGACTACTATCTTACGTCCACGAATATTGCCCCTACGTTGACGAATATTCCCCCTACGATAACGAATACTACCTTACGTCCACAAAAAAGTTCTTACGTCAACGAAAAAAAATCTCGCGAAAACACGAACTTTCAAATACACGAAAAATGCATTACGTTAACAAATAAATTTTCGTTGACGTATTATATCCACAATGCTCCCCGTAAGAAAATATAAGATGAATAAACAAACATAAGTATTAGCGGCTCTATAAAAAGATATATTTTAGATATAATCGAAAAGAAATAATTATTTGGCACTGATGATTTTAAGAATTAAATACAAAAGCTTTACTTTTAACTTAATATATATTTGTATATTTTTCTTTTTGATCGGAGTATAAAAGTTTGTTAAAAACATTACTTTACAAGTTAGAAATTCAGTAAATTTTCGGTCACTATAACCAGTGTGAATCCTGGTTCCATCCTTCTCTCTTTTCCCCGCAGCCCCCGGATCCCTCGTCGTCCCTTTATCGTTCGGAGTCCCCTCGTCTTTTTTTCCAGCCTCGGCTTGTCCTCTCTCGGACCTTCGCTCGATCATCTTTCCCTCTCCCTTCCTTCTCTCTTCCTTCTCTTCCGAGAGTTCAACGAACGAATACGGCCGGCAGGTGAATATCGGCTGGCTCTTCCTCCGCTCTCTTCGCCCAAGATTGCCGCGGCGCACCGGTTTGTTTCTCATGGTCAAATTGCATAACCCACTTGCATGACGTGGAGATTTTAACGCTGTTAACGTCAGACGGCCTGTCTCTCTCGCACCGATTATAAAGCGCGCGCGCACTGGTCTTATATATTCCCTTCTCGGTCGTTCTTCTTTTTCTCTCCTTTGGGCGGCACCTGATTTTCGGCTGCGGATGCCACGGATGCTGCGCTTAATTACGGATTACGGCCAATTAACCGGGGCCCCGCGTGCTCGGCGCCTCGCCTCCAGCCCCCCGGGTATTATGTAGGCTGTCGCGGGGATTCGAGATCATTAGCGAGAGGAGGGTCTTTTTGCCGCGTGGCCGCACCCGCAGCTGCCGATTAAAAATTATTTAGGATTTAACGGTTGTTTGCGAGAGGACTTCGATTGGCTTTGCTTTTTTCAACTGGCTGTGTGTCTGCATATAAAGGTTGAGAAAAGGGAGTATATCGCTGACCGATATTCGTTTTTCTGTGGGATTATTGGTTTATTTTTTTATGTACTTATACTTTGCCTCGGTGTATAATACGAAGAGGACGTTTTGATTTTCTTCTCATTAAATAATCATTTATATTCATCGATTCACGTTTTATTTTTATAGATAGTTATTTAATTTATAGTATCCGAATAATTATTCTAATGTACAAATCTATTCAATTTTTTTGCTGTTTTAGGAAAAACATTATTACTGTAGTTTGTTCAATACGATAGATAATACAGCTTTTCGTAAAACTTCCATCGTATGTATGTGTGAAATGTGAATTTGATTGACAATATAGTTTTCGAGATATCAGTGTTTAAAATTCTCAATCTTTGTCAATATTGAGGTAAAAAGTAATGTATGTTTCAATAGCAAAGAATCTATAATAGAAATTCAAATATGAATTGTATGCAAATTAACTTTGCACATAATATACCGTATTAATGTTAATTATTTCATTTTAAAAAATAGCCTAGCTTTTCTTTAACTTTCCTTTAACTTTAACTTCACTCCATAAGGGAAAATGCCATCTATTTCTTCTATAACTATTTTTTCTTTTATTGTTTTTAATATTCTAAATAAAAGAGTGTGCTCAAAAGTCCTCTTTAAACTTTTGTTTTCAAATACAATCGTCGATTAAAGAAAAAATAAATAAAGAAAATAAATAAATTAATAAATAAATATTTTTTTATCTAATAAATATCTAAACATTATACCACCATTTAAATATTGCAATGAAAAAGCAAAAGCCCGTATAAATATAAACATTTATCAAAACAATCTTATAATGCACTGGTCGACGAAATTATCGGTGAGTCCGCAGCCAAGAAGAAAAATGGAGCATACGCGCGCGAAACCTGATCGAGCCTCATGCAGAGCGCACTGTCGCGTGATGCGTGCACGGATCTACGATATTACGCAGTCGCATAGTTCATTGCGCGCCTACTCGCGTGTTTCTCGTCTCGATTCATGTTGCAGAGTTAGACCGATGAAAAATATTTCTTTTTAAAATGCACAATGCATACATCGGTAGACTAAACATTTACCGTAGCTAACGTAATGTGAGTAGGGAAACAATCGCCATAATTTTTGTCTTATTTAATTATTATTTTCAGCCAATGTGAAAACTTTACTGTGTTACCAGAACGAAATTATTCAGCACTTTTAAAGACATAACTTTAATATTGTAATTTGAAAAACATCTAACACAAAAATCGCGGTAGTCTACTTATCAAAGACTTTGATAATGAAAACTTTAAGTAATACTTTAATAATCGGTCATAAACCTCCCAAGTCTTCCATAAAAAAGCACCTGCAAAGAATCTTTAATCACTCTCGGAATTCTAAAAAAGAAAGAAAATGAAAATCGATAATAAGCCCGTCCATGATAAATTTCAATAACGGGAAAATCAGGTATACAAAAGCCAACTCGAAGGAAGAAAAAAGGGCAAAAAGACATGGAGCTGTGGAAGGCCGTTTTTGCACTCTCCTCTCCTCTCCCTAACCAATATCGCGCATATTCGCCGGGAAAACGCTCGTGCTCGTGATTTACGACGAGACGACCGTTTCTCTGCGGTCCGTCGCGAAAGAATCCGAGAGAGAAGCCGCGCGCAGTATACTTCTTAATCCTCGTGTCTCGGAAAAGAGAGAGAAAGAGAGAAAAGGACGGAAGCGCACGCGTGTCCACCGCTTGCGCAACGGCCTCTCTCCGCTGGCGCATATGCGCGAATGCTAAGTCAGCTGTCGCGGCTTTGTCTCAACGCGGGTAATATTGATAAATTCCTCTGATTCTCTTTTTCTGTCTTTCTCTTACGGGCGGCGGGGCCGGGAAATCTTGCCGTCTCATTTGTTGCCTACGCTGCTGCGTTTCAGTTATGCTTTTGCACTGGAGTGCCTCTGTATATTGGATGTAGAAATGGTTGAACGTGCGTGTTACCGCTGTGGCTCGAGTGCACGCTTTTTGCCGAGTGCAGCGCATGTTTATTTGAGGGCATTCGACGAAGGTGTACCGTTTTGAGTGACACCGTTGTCGCGTGCTTTGCGAAGGTTGTCTTGAGATGCATGTGGCAGGGCATGCAGTGGTACGGTACATTTCTCAGCATCTGTATGAATGCTGTACATTGATATTCAGATTTTAAATTATACAATAATGCTCTTGTTATTGTCCTTATTTCAAAATATATTTATTGGTAGATTTTGCAACAAAATTTTGTCATTAATAATAATATCCAGATACACAAATTGGAAGCATTTCAAAAGAACGAAAATTACATACATATTTACATATGTACTGAAGCACTAAGCACGGTATATGTGTACATACCTTATAGGCATGAACGATTGCTTTAGATTGTCCGAAGAAATTTTCCTATAAGTATATCTTTCTGCTACAGTAAACATCGGTAAGTGAGCATATCGAACGTAATTGAAATAATCGTTTATGTTCGTTTAGCGATTGCGCAAACTCTGGTGAAAGATTCGTTCGGAATACCAGTAATAAAGTTAGACGTTATAAAGCATTTGCTTATCTTCAAGAAATCAGACTTAACGCTAAAGAAGTGAAAAATGATAACTAATTAACTTTACTAATAAAGTATTCTTTCATGCGCTTAATGGGTTTAATGAAGTTAATCATAACTTTTAAGATATTTTACTTAGACAGTACATTGATGCAATTTCGCTTGAATCGCTTGAATTTCACCCTGGCTTATGAAATATTCATAATTAAATGCTTATCATAGTATACATACCGCCTTTGAATTCTCAAAGCAATAACTCATAAATATTCTAAGAAAAAGGCCGTATACACAGATAAGAATTATGCGCTCCACTGTAAATACCCTCCGCCAAATTCTTAGAAACTCTTTAACGAAAAGTGTAATTTGCATCCTCCTTTTCATCACAATACTTCCGCGCGCAGGCATTCATTCATCAAGAGCGCATAAAACTCGCAATAAAAGAGAATCAGCATATCTTCGTTACGAGTGCATACTATTCGGCGCCGTCCGTCGTAAAGCCCCGGCCAAATTTCGTCGGCAGCGGCATATCGCACGTGCACCGTCGATTTCACATATCTCCCTCAAAAGGAAAATCAGCGCGCGCACCTGCCAACCAATGAATTACATCTCGTCCAAGGAGAGCGATATTAATGAATCCCGTGCCCTCCATATCGCCCCGACAAAGGATCATCCTGGGCCAATGTACATTTATAAGAATACTCCTCTCACAATCAAGCGGCGATCGCGAGCGAAATAAGAATATAATACGTAAGGCCTCGCAAATTACGATACGCGCGCGCGCGCTTGTTTACGAGCTTTCGGCGCGTGGGTGCGAAGTCATCGTGCGAGCGCGCAGCCGCAAGGAGGAACCGCTATGCCAAAAAGAAGAAGAGGAGGAGAGGAGGGAGGAACGATCGGAGAAAAAGGAGCGCGAAGAGAGAGAGCAGGTCTTTTTTGGGATCGGGGGCTTTGGTCTCGTTCGTCTTCGCGACGACCCGCGGCGAGGTTCCTAATTACCACCCTGCGATGCCTCTCCTCGTATCTTGTGCCGCCTTTTTCTTCTTCGTTTTGGTGTTCTTACGGTACGGCGCGGGTTCGTTGTTCTGTTTTGGGTTTCTTCGGAGCTCTTGAGTTTTGGCTTTCTCTTGGCGCAAATAAGATATTGGTGTGAATGTACAGATTATAGAGCATTTATATAAAACGTTTCTGCGTGTAGGGTCAAAACATTTATTCAAAAACTGGTAATAACCCGTCTTATCTAATCTAACTTCAAAGCTACCAATCATTTACCATCAGTTAAGGTGATGTCAAAAGTAAATTTATTTAAAATTCATATTTCCTGCTCCAAATCTCATCGTCAAATAAGCTTATCTACTTTAAATAATTACTCGTAATATATATATATGAACCCAATTATGCAAGATTAGAACATCGTTTTCCTATCTGATTTATTAATTTATCATTATACAATGTTTCAAGTAACTACTTCCGTATTTCGACGAATATCATTCGAGTATAGTCTCTACCTAAAGTTAGGATATTTAAATATAATGATAAAGTATCTTACATAAGAAAGAGCATTAATGTTTTATTGAGGTATATAAAGCAAATCACTTATCGCTCGGTCGGTAAGATTTGAGTACACTAAGATTTTGAATTTTGAATCGGCTTGTTAACATCTTTATGACATTAAACTTTTTCAACTATTATATTTGGTAGAATTGCATTATTTTCGTATATAAAATTTACATAAACTAGAGAACACGCCAAACTCGACGTTTCTAATACGCGCAATCCGATTTTTCACTTGACTCCTGTGTAAATCAGTCAGGTCTCTGCTAGTCGGAACCCTGCATCTATCTATTTTCATCATCCTGTCAGTTCACTTCCTAGTGTATATTTGCATCTCCTCCGCCAACCGCACAATGCATAAGTACGCTCTCGTCGCCGATATCGCTCTCCGATTATGAGGAATCGCGTGGGAATTATACTCTCCTCGCAGCCACTCTCCATTTCATTCTCATGCGGCGTCTCATACTCGATTTCCCTTCGGATTTTTCGCAGAGAAAATTGGAAATCCTCATTCTTCGCCAATGCCACCGCCGCCGCTAATAACTCTGGTATCCACTCGAATTCGTGAAAGAATTTCGCAATCGTGGTGTTCTAGGATACGCATCTACAAACCTCCTCCCTTCCTATTTTTTTCCTTACTTACCACGTTCGTGTCGTCGATAATGACGTCCGCACGCACAGAGGAAAGTCCATAAAGGAGTCGCGCCGGCGAAAGTAATCGTCGTACAGTCGCTCATTGCAGGGCGAGCTCGCGCGCGAGAATCTCCACTTAATAACGTCGTAAGAAGCGGAACCCACTTTCGTTCCGAAGTGCGGCTACAGCGGCAGCAGCAGCGGTGTCTGGGATTTAAGTGTAGGCTCGTAAAGTCTACGCGTAGCGCCGACCGTTTTGTAAACTACTGCGCTCTCGGCGCTCTCGGCGCTCTTGTTTGCGTGTACGTGTGTGCTAGTGGGCATGCTCTATGACCCTTTACGCGTTTTATTTCAGGGGAGAGCGAGCCGCAACTTCCTTTCTCGGGCTTCTTTAGTTTTCGCTAAAAAGCTTGTTTTATTGGATGGCGACGTAAATTGGAAAATAGGGCTGTATCGATGGAATGAGAGTTTGCTTTTAGAAGGGAAACTTTATGATTTGCTGGATTTTGATGTTTCATTGTCTATTTTGGTGGATTGAGTTGTATTGATTCTCAGCGTATTTTAGTTTTGACAAAGGAAATCTTCATGATTTTTCTTAGTTTTGATTTAATACACCTCCTTGCATAATGATTATACTAGAAAAATCTAACACATTCATTGCTGTATATTACATAAATGCGTGGAACAAATTTCTCATTAAAAATACGTTTTCTTAGACACATCAAGCTTCAGAGAAAATTGTATCCTATATCCCTTTCTATAATTATATATCTAGAATTTTATATACACAGAATTTTTAGAAATTCCTAAATGACCTTCAAATACTCTTAAAATTACAACACGCATAATATATACATTTAAATTAATATCTGACAAAAAAATCTATGTAGAAACAACAACATATACATTCATTGATTGCAATAGAGATAATATATTTTTATTAATTATTACAATATCAAAACATATTAAAACTATCATTTTTTAATGGAAACCTACAACATTTAATTATCTTAGATTTTCTGAATTCTACAGTATAATATTCTAAACACAAGTCCTGTATCTGAAAAGCTCATCGATAAAGGCAAAGCGTTTTCCAATTAACGGTTGGCTTGTGAGGTTTTCGGTTAATTTCCACGGTTAATTTTCTCTGAATATTCGAAAGCGCTATATGAGTAATTATGAGTAATATTCTAGCTTTATTCAACTTTTTCCATATTTTTTAAGATTAGAAATATACTAACAATAAAATAACAGAGCACACTTCTATGTTAATGTACAAACTTTGCAAGCACATCAATTTAGTTCATTGCAATTTATTAAGGCGCTGTAGCCTGCGACGCTTTTTTCGCGGCGCTCGGCCACTTAACCCATGAACCGAGAGCACGTTTCGCTCGACATATAAACTTCGTCGAAGAAAAATTCAATTCAGCCCCACGCTCGTGCGCGCGCGCGAATGGCGAAATGAAACTCGATTACCCAAGGAGAGGCTGTAACGGCGCGCACGCGCGTGTCAACATACGCGCGCGCCTTTGTCGAGGAAAAAATCGAGTCCTGAACAATAAGGTGTTGCCGATAAAGTGCTTCGAGTATTTTAACGAAAAAATAAGGAAAATTCGAAGATAAATTTAGATTTATAAAAATAAACGATTTCAATATTTCAAAATTTCTTTATAATAACATTTAAAATAAGCCCTTTAAGAACGTACGGGACACTGCTGATCTATTACATACATTTTAAAAATGTAAAATAACTGTAATTGATAAATTAACTTAGTTACCAATTTAGTTCTTAGTTCGTGATAAAATTATTAAGACAATAACCCTGGAGCGGAATGAAATATTTATTGCGTGATTAAACAATCATATTTTTGAGCAGTCTTGTAAAAATAACTACTTTGTAAAACTTTAATCAACATATTTTTATATAAAATTTATAATATTTTTTATGTTTTTATGTTGATCTTAAAAGCTCAAATGTAACTTTTACACTACATATAGAAAAAACATTAGGAGCCATTTTCGGCCGACCAATACGATCGGTTTTTTATGTAAATAACTTTGAGATAAACAATATTAAACATGTTAATTTTTTTAACGGTAAAGTGTAACGAGACTAATAAAATCGCATTATAGATATTTTATATAATGTATTTTCATTTCATACCAGTAGGTATTCATTTGTTCATGTTTGCTCTAATTATCGATACAAATGTCTACTCGCAATACATATAACCTTTACACCAACAATATTTGCCCTATGCACACGAACATGCGGACAAAACGAAATCAGAATAATGCAAAAATATGCAAAAGAAAACCAAATAAATCTTTGCATGAAGATCGGAAGGAAGGAAGCAAGGAAGGAAGGAAAAAATGGCGAAAGCCTTTCCTTTGCCGCGCGCTAAAATTAATCAGCATCTCGTAATTACGCAGCCGCTGCACTCGTGCACATGTGTGCACGACGCTTCTTTGATATGATCGCTGCCGGAGTTACCAAACTATTTCCGGCTCTCTAGCGTGCATTCTCCATAACACAATCGTCGCCTCGGGCCTCGCACCCAGTATGAAAAATTGGATACGTAAGATTCTCGTAATTTTTCCCAATTGAAAGTAAAGAATGGGGCGCTTGTGCCTGCGTGTGGTAGCTGTGCAGCGGTTTGAGCGCCATTTTTCATGAAGATAGGAGGGAAGAGCGTTTCTCTTGAAGAAGTTCACGTTAATTACAGTTTTCGTGTATACGCTTGAGGGATGAAATTTTGTGCTAGTTTAATCGGTTGAGGGGAGTTTTCTTGCTTTAGTTAGAGTTACATTACTTGGAGAAACAATAAATTTTATCATAGAGTTAACGTCAGATAATCAGTTATTTTGGGAGGGAAATTTTCTTTTGAGAAATTTGTTCTTACCAGAATTTAAATTAAATTGATTTTGGATTGTTTTTTTTTAATTCTAAAAACTAATATGTACTGATATGATTGATGTTATAACTATATTTTATTTATAATCATTTATATTTTATCTAATATAAACGTTTTCTTCGAGAATTTAAGAGTTACAGAAATAAAATTGATTTGATTTGTTTGAATTTGTTTAAGATTAATATTACGATAGCACTGATATTGTTATTTTATTTCATTTTTTTGTAAGGATTAATTCTCGGACAGAAATTTATCACCTCGAATAACTAATGGAAATGTAATGTAAACTGTAAAAACGTGATGTAGGGGAGACCGGGGTGAAACTGAACGCGGGTTCGAATTCGAACAGCTTCGATATTTTAAAGTTTATCACAGAACTGGAGGTTGTGGCTTTGGCAAAGTAAGGGTATAACTTATATCCTTACATTATCAAAGCCATAACCTCTAGTTTGCGTTAAACTTAAAAATATCGATACTGTTCGAATTCGACCCTGCGTTCAGTTTCGTCCCGGTCTCCTCTACATATAAATAAAATGAAAGTAGTATAATAATACTAATTTTATTTTATTTACATTATTTCTCTAACGTATATTAAATATTTTATCAAGCTGTACGCAAGTCTAAATTTTACAACTTTGTGTACGAGCAATAAGCGAGAAAATTCCTTTAGACTTTGTTTCAGAATAAAGTCCTTACAAACATATTAATAACAAAGTATGAACTTGGAAAAATTTCTTCTTCATGTAAAATGAAATACTTCTCAGTACTGTATCCTTTACTACAAGGATTCTGTAATACGCTACTACCTCTCATCCGTAATAAACTCATAGCCTACAAAAACTCCCTAACCCAAAGCAAACAAGTACAGATGCCTCTTTTTACCTCGCAGCAAAGGGTAAATAACACCGACGGCGCGGCGCGGATCGCGGGCAGCGAAATAACGAGTTTTTAGAAACAATCAGCCGCGCAGAATCTCAATTTACCCTTTTAAACGCTGATTAAAATCTCAGACTACGGGCTCTCCGTGCTTATACCATCTCCAACCCCGCAAGAAATTACAATATAACGACTGTACGCTGCTGCTGCTGCTACTACTTCCCTCTTTCATTGTGCTTCTACTGCTGCTGTTGCTACGTATCTATACTACTGGTCGTCTAGGTTTTTTGTTCCGCGACGACAACGCGAGCGACTGCGGTGGCGAGTTTTTGCCACCAATTAACGTTCGGTTAATTACACGCTTCTTCCGCGGTGCGCGCGCGCCACGTATCGAACAGCTCATTTGCCGGATTAGTATTTAAAGGTAGCTAGGCGTATAATTTCCGCCAGACGCCAAATTGCCCTGAGCGCGCGCGAATACTTGAATATTTTGCGAGTTCTTTCTCTTAGTAATTAGCGATTTTTGCGCCTTTTGCGCCCCGCGACTTTTGTGTCCATTACCGCGAGCGAATATTCACGCCACTGGGCAGGAAAAGCGCGAGGGGGGAAAAAGTCGTCGTAAAGTGTGACTTATGAAAATGAAATTCTGCCTTTTTTATTCTCTCTTAACGTGGACGTTGTTGTTGTTGCGAGGTAGAGAATTTTTACCTTGCATGCCAGTAAATATGTAATTTTATCGGGTGGTTATTAGGTTTTATTTTTTGTGCTTAGCGCGAGTGCGAGAGTCTTGCAGCAACGGCGGCGCGAGAGCCTGTAACTCGATTTCTTTGATAAACTGACGTTTATGCAGGAAAATCGCGTAAAGTAATATGAAGTCCGTAACGAAATCTTAATCGTGCTGTAATTAAGTTGATTTCTTTGACAAATTAACATTTGAGAGAAAATCGTACGTTTATGAGCATCGAACATAATATAATCTTGAATGTTAAATAATTCGAGTAATTTTCTTTTATATATCAGCTTAAATCTGAGCTGAATTATCAATATTTTATTATACAATATGAATTTTTAATGATACTAAATTTTTTATATTATCTGAATCATGCACTTGGATTACATGAATATAATCGACAACGAAAATTGAAAAACGAATTATTTTGATTAGTAGATTTAGAAAATTGGAATCCATCTAAAAAATGTCAGATAATTAATCTTTGTAAATTTTGCATTTATAATTTGAACCGAATATTTCATTGAGATAGTATCTCCGCATAGCCATATTCACAAATACCATACTCGTAATACCAAAAGCCAAGCGTCTTCCATAAACAAGGAAGTATACGGTACATGCACTTAGCATCATCAGCGGTGTCGAAAGAGGCGCCACTTTCCCAAAAGGAAAAAAATGCCCCATCCCACAAGAGCGTCGAAACACAGCGCGATAGGGATATTACAGCCGGGCGGCCGAGTCGCGCGCGGGTAAATCTCATATGTATACACACGACGCGAGTCGGCCTGGACCTCCGCTAACAATGCCCTCGACTACGACGAGGACGAGGACGGCGACGACGACGAGAGAAAGACTCGCCCGCTATTATTATAATAAATGGTTGCGTGTTGCTTGTCTGTTGCAGAAAAATTGCTGAACAGCGAGGGCCGCGAGCTGCGACGAGCTCTCTTCTCCCTCAAGCAGATCTTTCAGGTGAGTGTACACCCTCTATATACATATTGTGCAGCCTTGCTTTTCGTGTGTGAGTACCGAGTCGCGTCCGCTCTCGCGCGCGCGTCTTTGTATTTGCAGGCGCACTTTTATACTCCTACTCGTAGTCGCGAGCGCCTTTTAGTTTCAACTCTTTGTTTACATTTCATGCATTTTTACAGATATGTATACTTTTCCTTATATCATCGCTCTTTAAAACACTGAGTTTGCGATTCTTATGAATTATAATTAAGCAGATATGCTAATTTTATTGAATATTAGATATAAAGTACATGTAATTAAATTAAAATCTTAATTTATACTTCTTAAAAGAAAAGGACACTGAAAAGTGTTAAAATTTTACTTATTTTTCATATTACAGTTAGATATGTATATATGAAATGAAAAAATTCTGTTGGTCAAGTTAATAAGACCATACTATTAGATCAAGCACAACACAACCTATAAAATAGAATCTTGATTGGTAAAGCTTCCGTATCTTTTAATATATAAAATAGCCAGATTTCTTGGAATTAATTGTTGCTGTTATTGGTATTAGTATATCAATTCAAAAAAAATAAATATAGATACACGAATTAATGCTAAACTACAACATAAAATCAACAAACAATAAAACTCTTTAAAATATCCAACCGTACCATTCCACTCGCATTCACCCTTTCTCTTATTCCTGCAACTTTATTCCTCTCCCTTAACCTCTTCCTTCCACTCGTTTGTTTTACTTCAACTCCTTTTTTCTTCTTCTCCATCTTACCCAGTAAAACTGCGAGCATGCGCGCGTGCACAGCTCGAGCTCATTTCTTTCCTCATTTCTCTTATATTTGCGCAGTCGAGAGTAAATATTTGCAAGAAGGCGGTTTCGAGCTGCGCTAATAACGCCGCAGCTCGCACCAATTTCCTTCGTTTTTCACGACGGGAACTTCGCGCGCGAATTCTTTTCCTTCTCGCTGCTCTTTTATTGCGCTGTATCTTTATTGCGATATCGCTTTGTCGACCTGACGACAAGACGAGCGAAAAGACGAGCGACGGGGATTTGAAGTTTACAGTCGTGCGTCCGGCCCGAGATTTTTATAATGATGCACGCGGCACAGCTTGGCCTAGTTTCGTTTCGCCTTTATTTTATTTTTCTTTTAATGCGTTTATAGCTGAAAAGACGAGTTTTATAGGAAAAGCAATTTATCGTATTATATAGTGCGTAGACTCTAGTTAAAGAACGGAGGACACGAACGATACAGTCAAAGACTCCTTTTACACAAAACTAGAGCAGGTGTTTGATAGATTTTCAACCCATGACGAAAATGTTGCTATGAGATTTTAATGCGAAAATTGGAAAGGAGCAAAATTTTAGACCGACCATAGGAAAAAGAAGTTTACATAACGTGAGTAACGATAATGGAGGGAGAGTAATTAATTTTGCCGCGTCTAAGAATCTGATAGTCAAAAACACATGTTTCATTCACTTAGATATGCACAAAGTAACCTGGAGAGGTCCCGGTGGACGCATACTTAACCAAATCGACCATGTTTTAATTGACCAAAGACGGCACGCTGACATTATCGACGTTCGAACTTACCATGGAACCGATTGTGATTTAGATCATTTTCTTGTTATAGCCAAGATTAGGACTCGTTTACTAGTAAACTCGTTTACTTCTATACGGATGCGAAACTTGGGCGTTAACCAAATGGGAAGAAAATAGATTTAGAGTATTTGAAAATAGAGTCCTTAGAAAGATATTTGGGGTCAAAATAGATATAGATAGAATAGAACTGAAGAATGGAGAATTTTACATAACAAAGAAATACACCAGCTATACGGGAACCCAAACATTACCAAAGTGATTAAATTCCGAAGACTAGGGTGAGCTGGGCATGTAGTTTGGATGGGTAACGAAAGAGCAGCACTTGAAGTGCTCGTAGGGAAGCCGACAGGAGTAAGCACCCCAGGTAGAACGTGACGACTGTGGAAGGACAATATTAAAATGGACATACGAGTAATAGGATGTTATGACGAGGATTGGATGCAACTCGCAAACAATAGAGAAAGGTGGCGTGACTGTATGAACAAGGCTATGGACTACACAGATACGGATAGCTAGTCCCAGCAAGTAGTTATGATAGCAATGGTGATGATGCAAGCACGTCTACAGGCGACATAAAGACTATGCTATAGCTGTTGCCATAGAAGCACCATTGCTGCTTACTATTATTACTTGGCCTTTATAATAATATAATAGAATAATAATAATAATATTTAATTTACTGATTCAAGTAACTAACTTATATATTTGAAATTAAACAGACGATTAAATTACAAAAATCTTTTAATGACACGAAACTTAAAATTGACTGGGCAAAGATCGAAAGAATAAACTATGAGTCTATCATGTTGATGTCTTCCTTTATTACGATGATTGAGTATGACATATGTGCGGCGGAAGAATTAACAAGCCTTCGTGACATCTCGCGAACAAATAAGATTCATTATTGACACATTGCGATCAAAACGATGTACGAAACGCTTTGTTACTTTGAGGCATGCATCCAAGTACAGCTATAAATTATTACCCACTTGATGCAATGTTTTCTTCTTTTACAAAGTATATTACTTATTACTGTACGAATAAATACAATAGTAAGTAAATAACAAATTACCGAATGCATTGCGGTTGTTTTTCTGTTTAAACGGGTAAATATTATATGGTGTACTTAAAATTGCATGAGAATGACGAAGCATTTGATTATTTTCATAAATGATGTGAAAAATCTTAATAGCAATAACCGGTATCTAATTCTTAGTAAGTGGTATTAAAACACCGTGATTACGTTTTATCTGAATAGATAACACAGTAACATTGATTTATCAATGTACACTTTATTTAACCCATTTTATAAAACCTTCAATTAACCTGTTTACGTTAACCTCAGAATACGCTTTATCTCCTTCTCAACACCCTGTCCTAACGTTCACCAATTCGCGCGTACTACAACCATGTAACACCGATTCAATAAACTCTCCCTAAACGCAAAAAAACGAAACAATTCCCTGGCAGGAGTTCGGCTCACGTCTCATTCCCAAACTCTCGCACCACTACCTCCCAAAAAGCCGTTACTCGGCTACCGTATACCTATACTCGCTCCAGAGCAGTAGTAACAGCAGCAGCGAGCCAGCGAGCCAAGAGAGAATCAGCGCGCTTACGCGAAAAAACAAAGAAATCGTTAGGATCGCTGCCAAGCGTTATGTGCGCCCTACACGTCTCCTCTTCTCGTTTATTTCGGGCGTTTGAAGCCGACAACGTGACTCGCTTATCGTCGCCCTCCTCTCGAGGAATTGGTTCAAGGACGGCGGCGCGGAGCTGATGCGTGCGAAGCGCAGAGTCCTTTTTTTGCGTTAGAGAGCTTATTGCTCGTATTGTGTCGTGGTGAGATATACACGCGCGGGATCTACGTTGAGTTGTTGATGCGTCGAGGCTCTTACTCTTATTATATCATGCGGAAGCTTTGAGCAGCTATTGTCTCGGGGATGTGGAACGAACGTGTTTTCTGAGATTTTGTTTTTGCTATCTGTGAGAGTTGAGGGATATCTTTGGAAAATAATATTGTTGATAAACATGATATTTTATGACTTCTTAATAATTACATTGGTAATTTAAAATGTATTTAAATAATGTAATAATTTTTGTACTTGTAATTGCATTAATAGATCAAAATTCATGTAATTTATATATTTTCTTAAATATTCTCGTAAAATATCAATAATATTGATTATTTTCAATTTTTATAAATTTATATTATTAAATATACTTATTTTATACCTTGTAGATTACGTTTAGGTTGAATTAAAGCGAGATAAAAGACCATTAATGTTTTCCGGTCAATGATTTTAACGAAGTTTTGACTTGGGACATGAAAATGTTTCCTGCCTGTAAGAAATTGATCAATTCATCTAAAATTTTATTCTAAGACTTATGGTAGTATCGAAAAAGTTGTCCACATTATTAAATAATTTGTGAAAATCTTAGTTTATAATAATTTTATTCATTTTAAGTAATAGTTTAGTCTAAACTTTTAAATATTCAGTAAAATATTTAGAGTAAAAGTAATTATTTTTTTAGAAGGACGCACAACTTTTTTCAAAATGTCATAAGACTATTCCAACAAAATTTTAGATACATTCATCATTTTATCATGTAGACGAAATTTTTTGTAACATATGCACGATTTTATCGTTTACTCGGGCCTAAAAAGCGAGCTTAAAGTGGTGGTTTTCTGACCTGAAAAAGGCGTCTTTTTTGCCCGCTGTTGATTTATTTACTTATTTGTACGTTTCAAGACTTTTCCGCAAAAATCCATTATACATGTGTCACATAAAATATTGTATGCACCAAGGGCTATATAGTGGGCTTATTGACCTCGTGTGTTTGCAATACTTGTCTTCGGTTCGCAAAACGCACTCGCCTTCGACTCGCACTGAAAACTCTACATTCGGTCTAAAAAAGCCCATTTTACGCTTTTGGTACACAATACACTATTATAAATAAAAGTGAATTTAAGTAAATTAATTTAAGTACATTTTCGAAAATCAACGCTAAGTGCGTTTAGGTCTCCCTAAACATCAAGTACCATCCCGATGATACCACATGTTTAGGTGGACCTAAACACTCTAGTAGGTTGAATTTTGAAGATAAGCCCTAAGAGAGTTTAGACAACCCTAAACACGGAGTACCATCCGGATGATACCACATGTTTAGATTAGCCTAAACACTCGAGTAGGCTGATTTTACAGTCTAGCAAGGGTGTGTTTGCACCGTGTCGAAGAACGGTCAAATTTAGTTTCGATTCATACGCATAAATAAAACACGTCATCAATACATGTTTGTTACTATTTTGAAATTAGAGTCCATCTTGTTTTACTTTTTAATAAAAATCTATAATAAATTGTTACATGAACTGTAACCATAAATTTATTGATGATCATACATTATGTAGTAATTGGAATAATTCAATTAGAGTAATGAATTGAAGTAAATGATCAATGTTAATAAATTAATCAGTCAAATTGTTATGCAATACGTCGTAAAGAGATGACCACGAATGCTTGCAAAAATATTAAAATCGATAAAACTTAAGCGAAAATTTTTCTTTAATATGATTAAACATATACTTGAAGTTTGAACCATTACGAAAGAAAAAATAGATTTAATATCACGCGCAAAGATATCCCTCTCAAAGTAAAATTTGAATTATTAATTAAAATGATTTAATGAATAATTAAAATCGCGCTTTCTTAAAACACAATTTATATTATACTTCACTAAAACAACATCGTTTAAAAACAAAATTAACTCACGTTCTTATTTCTCAAGACAAAGTACGCGCTGGCAAGTGTACACCTAGAACGCTCATTACAATTCGTTCGCATGCCCCGCCGCGCCGACAACGCTCTTATCTCACCTCGGTTCACTCCGCGCGGCGGCAATTCCCTTATCTGCGCCTCGCTATCACGCATACCTCTCTCTTTCTTCCTCTTTCTCAATTCTATCCCGCGTCGTTGACCGCTCAACGCCCCGCATCTTTCTTTAAAACTTCTTGAAGCTCCCCTCCATCCCTCCACATTCAATTCCGCGTCTTAATCCTTCAGGCTAATTCCGAGCGTTCGCCGATGTACATCAGGCCTGCGGGGCGGCAGATTCAATCAAACTTGGCGCGATTCTCCATTACACGCCGTAGCGCGCTCTCGCGCGACTTTCCCGCGCGGACGCAATATGTGCCGCTGCTCCGCTAACTAATTCCATTTGCCGGTGCGTAAGCGCGAGCTCGAGTTTGCCCGATTCGCGCTGCAGGGCTCGTATAGAGATTCGCGGCACCCGGAGGCTCGAGAGTCGAGACGACGAGTAGCGAGAGGTAGCTGCTCTCTCGCTCTCTTGTGTCGGCGCCGATGTGTGCTCTCGCTGCCTGCAGGCAGTGCGAGCGCGAGGATTTCGAGGGGTGAACGGGAAGTTTAAGCTTCTTCGGCGTGCGGCGTCGCGGTACAGTTACGAGGCTTGAAGGCTTGCGACAGTTTGGATGACAGTTTTTTTCCACTGGAATAATAGAATGTTCTGTTCGTTTTGAACCGGCTTTTGTGTAAATGATTGTTACTATCAGATTAATGATGCTTAAATATTAGTTTGAAAATGCTTAGTCGCAATTAATTGAAGCATCTTTTATTATTTTTTATTTATCATGCTCTTAATTTTTTTGTTCTCATTGATAAATACTTATAAAAAATGTATTATTACAAATTTTTTAAAAATCAATTTCAATTTCTTCCATTAAAGCTAGAAGGGGAAATCAGTAAAACATCGATAAATTATTCAAATTTTTAGGTTATTCTCTTTGAATGCTATATAAATTGAAAAAAATCGTATCTAGGCTTTTTTAATGATTAACAATTTATTTTGAGACTTTAAAACTTATCTATTTTATGTTATATATAAAATGCAGTATTTGAATCCGTTTTACTAAAAATTTCTTTTTGTTTCCTCCTACAGGAAGCTTTGTAATTGTAAAAAAATAAGTTTTCTTAAAAACATGTTATAAATATGTTTTGGGCCGTTTGGAATCAACATATACTATTTTTAGAAAATATCTGTATGGATGTGTGTGTGAGTGTGTGTGTGTGCGTGTGTCTGTGTGTGTGCGTGTGTGTGCATGTGTCTGTGCATGTGTCTGTGCGTGTGTGCGTGCGTGCGTGCGTGTCTCGAGTAATCCACGGTAAAAATTAATGTTTTACTCATATTTTTTGTGATTGTCTTGAAGGAAGGCGGCTAGAAAATAATTTTTTTTGTATTCCGATGCGTTTTTGTCCTTTACGGTTTTTCGATTTTTTAGTTTTAGTTTTTCGGGCTTTTTAATACGAGGGTCGTTCAATAAGCTTAGAAAATTCAAGAGATAGTGCTCGTAGTATTGAAAATGAATTTTTCTTAGTGAGCAGCACTACAAGCTAGACAGCTGTTAAAGTTCCAGCTCTATCCATCACATAGTTTCATTTTTATTGTCGATTGAAGTAAATAACTTTCGTTTATTCATAACAATGGAAAAAAGTGAATTTCGAACGATGATTAAACATATATATTTAAAAGGCTTAACACAGAAAGAAATCAAAGGTGAGTTGGATGAAGTTCATGGCACATCTGCTCCTGGCTTTGCAACTGTTTACACTTGGGTGAATGAGAAAAAAATCATTTTGTAAGAAAAATTGATTTTCTATGTCGAACAATAAATTGAGTAAAACGGTATAATTCTTTTTGAGAATTTCCAGAAAAGGAGCTATTAACTCTCTCTTGGCTAAGTTGTTTGCCCAAATCATGAGGACTTTTATTTTTTAAGATATTTGAGGTTACGTTTATACACGAAAACGTCAGCATTTGCACAACCTTTTCTATTTAAACTAGCTAAAACTTTACAGAAGTATTGTTGTTATATTTCTAACAACATATAGAGATTAAAAGAAAAATTTTAAATTATAATTTTTGCGCGTACTTTATGAGAGACAATGATATTGTAATTTTTTTCTATATATATTTACATATTTATTTGAGTGAAAAAGTAAAAATCTCTGTATTTTTGTTAAGAATATAAAAATGGACGTTTATATAGAGTTTTAGTTACTTTTGACAATAATAATAGTTGAAAATGTCTTGAAATGTCCTTAAAAATTTGTAAGAACACCAAACTAAACGTATACCACAAAATAAAGAAGCAACAAATATTCAATCACCTAATATCACGATCCTTGCAGCAAGTTGACTAAAGGTTTTTAATCCATAATCCATAATCCATCCCCATACTTCCAACTTGCATATACTCCTAAATCCACGTATTACTCAACAAATCGCGAGACCAAGACCAAGAATGTTTTGACCTACTCACTAGACAGTCGTCTTCTTACACTCGACATGCAGATATACATATACGACATATATCTTCGATATGCACGTAAATCTGGATTTCGAGGAGTCGAGTTTGCGGGACCAAATTGATTACATCGCGTCGCTGCACGGTGCGGCACGTCTCGGAAAATCCGGGGATTCCCCGCTTGCGAGAAGTTTTCGGGGGGTTTGAGGGTGGAGCGGAACTATCGCTACTCTGTTTGATATGAATTCCGCTGGCGCTAATTAATAATGGAGTATAACGGTTGGAAGAGAGTTTTAGTTCCGGAGGGGAGATGATGATGATTTAGTGTCGAGAGGAGTAGCAGGAGGAGGAGGAGGAAGGAATTATTATGATAAAAGCTCGCGTGTTGTAGAGCTGATGGATGAGCGGGCGGAGTTTTTGAGCGGAAGTGGAGAAGCGAGGATTGAATTGATTGGGTTGTATTTGTTCGGTTTGTTTGAAACAAGAGAATAATCTTTTTGTGTAATTTTGGTAAACCTTTATAGTTTATAAATTATTTTTTATACACTAAAAACTATCATATATATATATAATATAAATTATTTTGTATACACTAAGAATCATAAGAGAACACCATCTTGGATGTTGCGATTATAAATACATAGTATCTCTTTTCAAGTAATTTTTTACTTTAACTTCGGGGTCATAATATCAATATTATAAATCTAGTTTAAATTATAACTTTCATTCACTTTTTAATACTATAAATTGATGAATACATTTTATGATATCACATGTGGAATATATTAAGCAGCAAGAGCATATAATTAACTTCAGGCACGAGTTGTCGATGTACAGTGCGCACAAAATTCTGTACGCATTGTTCGTCGGCGACGAGTGTATTGGATCGCTTTTATGCACGAATCGTCGGTGAGGAGTAAGTGAAGTTATGCGCCCGTATTGCTTACGCTATTTTTTGTGATTCCTGTGCGGAAAGTTAAAACGGAAGTACCTAAACAGTGATAGTATATTATGCAACAAGTGCGTAAAATGCGTCACTAAAGTACTGCATAAAGTATCTCCTCGATCATCAGATGTATTATATTTAGTTTGAGATAAGGTACGGGTGAAGAGAGGTATATAAGCACGAAAGAGCGGGGGTGAAGAGTTGGAAGGGGTAGGGGCAGACGGGACGGAGCCCAGGGACCGAGCCCCTCCCCCCCCCCCCCTCTAGTAAAGAATATACTTATAAATCATTATTAAATTTATTAAAAAAAATTATTAAATTGTCAAAAAAAATTAAAAATTAAGAATTCTAAAAAATTATTAACTTTCTTATATTTTTAAAATTCCAATTTTGTCAAATTTTCTTCTATTGTTCCAAAATTTCGAAAATTTTCAAAGTTTTTTCAATTTTTTCAAATTATTTCAAAATTTTCAAAATTTTCAAAATTTTTTCAATTTTTTCAATTTTTTAAAATTGTTATTAATTTTTTCAAATTTACAACTTTTTCAAAAAGTTTCAATTTTTATACACCGTAAACCAGTGTGTAAAATATTGTACGCACCGATAGCAGTGCGTAAGGTAACATTATTTTTACTAGGGTATAAAATCACGTTTACGTACTAAAAACGATTTCGAAAAGTACTTTACGCACTAATTTTACGCACAGAATCACAAAAATAGTATTATATTAAGTTTTCAGTGCCAAACAGGATAAAAGATAATTTCTAATAATACTATAAAAAATCTAAAGTTAAATAATATATTTCTGATCGTATGACCTGTAAGAGGTCATTTTGAGATCTTTTTCCTTAAGATTTATCGAATTGTAACTTAATATACTTTACAATATATTATTTATATGGTGAGTTAATATTTAGAATTATACTTCAAATAATTAATCTATAGTTTAATGTATTAATATTATAAAGACCGTTTTGCATCATAGTGCAGAAAGACTACTTTTTAAATTTCAATAGTGTTTATAATCATTTGAATATTCACAATTCTTCAAACAGTAACTTAAGCCAATTCAGAGCAACAGTAATAAATTTGAGGTAAACTATTAATAATTATAATTAAATCAATAAAATTAGTATGCAGCATATTGTAAATTTTAAAATGATCTGGTGTGTTTGCTATCTATTGTTTCTAACAGCCCACCTATAACGCATAATTAGTTATGAATGAAGATGTTTAAGTAGATTTCCCGGTAATTAGTCAGACATTATAAATTCACTGCAGTAATAGATTATTTATGCTTATTCAGTATATTCTGTTAATTGCTAAAAGTTCTACATTTCATAAAGTACTATAATTCTACATTTTGTATTATTGTTTTTTGATCTTATGTTTAAAAAATATTGTCTACATACAACAGATAAAACACCACCGAGTATAAGCATAAAAGGAACAATATAAACTAAAATTCGCAAACTCACGCTCGGTAAATAAAACTTTCTCTCCCCTGAAAAGAAAAATATTTTTCCCCCTCACTTGTCCGCAGTGTCTTGCTACGCGGTCATCCTTTAGTTCCCAGTACATACGTAGGTATAGACTCCGTATATACTCATACACGTGCACAGCAAAAGAAACTCGACGTCGATGATGCATCGCGCAGGTATAACTAACCAATCGCCGCACGGTGCGCGGCTTTATCTCTCGTTTCAGGAGGACAAGGACCTGGTGCACGAGTTCGTGCAGAATGACGGACTGGCCTGTCTCATCAAGGTCGGCAGCGAGGCCGACCAGAATTACCAAAATTACATACTTCGCGGTGAGTACACATACACCATCTCTTTCTTCCTTCCTTTCTCTTCTCTCTATACGTACACAGTATATGCATACATATACATACACGTATACGTTTGTATACGTCCCGTTTCGTATGTACCTCGAGTGTATAACGTAGTTGCGCCTACGTTTAGGCGATTTATCGATAGGATGGAATTACCCATAGGGTCGGCGGTGGAGCGAGCGCCGCCTCTCGATCGAGAATCGACTGCCTCGCCTCGCCGCGACCGATCCTCCCCCGACCGCCTCCTCGTACCATTAGCGTCGGGATTTTTGTGTCTTTTATTCTTGCTGGTTGCACATGTAGGTGCCGTAGCCCTTTGAAAATTCCTCAGCTTTTTATACTTAGTCTGAAATCGCGTGTATAAACTCGACAAAGTTTCAGTAACTCATTTTCTTTACTTTTTAGTATGAAATTCTTATTTTAAAGATGAGTTTATATGCTGGATGATTTTGCTTTCTCAAAAAGGAAGCTTTGTATTTTATTCAGAAACGATCAAATGCTCCATTCTTTTGTAAAGTTAGATCCAGGAGAATTTTAAAAAGGAATTTTATTCTCGAATTCATATGTTTAAATTGGAAATCAAATGATGATGACAAAAAATATCACTGTTCAAGATGACAAACACTAAAAATTATTAAACTTTCTCTATTTTAAGAATACAATATTTGAATATATTGAGTGCTGATGCTGCAGGGTATATTCAATGGTATTGAATATTTTACGGAATTCATTGGAATTTCAATAAACTAAAAGTTACTTTTTATATTTAGAAGTCCGGTGCTTTTCTCTAAAATTCATGAGGAATTCTCTTACAAATATATATTGTAGCTATGATTATTATTATTATTTTGTTTAGCCTAGGCTTGTCCTTTCTTAAAATATTTTTAATAAAATAAACATTTTCGAAAAAAGCTCTTCCAAATATAATAAAAAATCTTCGGTTAAAATTTCAATTAATTCCATGCATATCTAACAGAGGAAAAATCGTTTAAAAATTTCTTAACATAAATGTATTGATACTTTCACATCCTTTCAACTGCCAGTGTAATCAAGTCTATCGCCCTATAAAAAAAAAAATAATTAATTCACCATCGAAAAAACTATTCAACGCAAAGTGCCCTTCCCCCGTGTACGTGAAATTCCCACTAGTCCGTGCTTATGTCAAGCTGGGAACGTTGCATCGCGCGGTCTGATTTTACCGATCGTTTGCATGCTAAATGTAATTGCACGTTCAGAGCACTGCAGCGGCCGCCGCGGCACATGCATATATGGAAATGACGGGCCGCGCGTATTACTTCGAAACGGCGCTAAATTGGCAGGTAGAAGCGCGAGAATTTCCACGTGATAAGGATGCTGCCGGTGCTCGAGGAGCGAGGCACTTGCGGGAATCAAGGACGACGGCCGCCGCCGCTGGAGACACGTGATTTTCGATTTCGCGCTGTTCAGACATTTATTAATCGTTTTAAGGAATTTGTTGAAGTAGTTTCTTTTTTACTTTAGAGATAGAAAAATATTTATTGGTTTTATTTGGGTTTTTTTTAATTGTGTTTAATAAATTTATACATTTTTTAATTCCTTCAAGCGCCTGACTATTTGCAAATTTCTACTCAAGTTCTAGAATTTTTACTCATAAGGGGAGTTCACTGAGTCCGGGTTACGGATTTTGATGAAACTTTGGGGATCGACTTTGGTACCTCAAAATGAAGCCCAACGGCCGAAAGCTTTATCAAATGGTCTGTTGAATATGAGATAGATCTTAAAACATTAATATTACTCGTATAGGCAATGCTAAAAGTAAGATATATATAGACATACTTATGCGTTAATGAAAAACGCTGCATCTGCTGTACGAAGGCCCATTTGATAAAACTAAAACATTGGGCTTATATACCCGTGCAGGAATTTCAGAGACCGTCCCCGCGATTCGTCCCGATCCTGATCCGATTTTGGGACCAACGGAAGTCAGCACTGATTCAAACCCGGTCTCCCTGTCTTTTCGTCGTATTGAGCGGGACTCAAGGTTTCCCTGCCTGAATTCTGTCTGATATACTGAGGTCCGCGTTTTTTTATTTTGAGGTTATGATTCTTACGTAAAACAAAGGATTTCCGTACCTGAATCTCGTCCGAACTGCTAATTTTTAGTAAGCAAGGAAAAGTGGGGGATAACACGTCGGAATCTAACTAGTATTTCCTATCACCTACTAAGTAATATTGACGTAACCTGTCGGCTAGATAGATCTCTATATTAAAATTATCACTTAACCCTTTAACGCCCAACTTGACCATTTTTCGACAATATTTTCAGTGGTGTGTAGCACTAACTTAAAATGGTTCAAAAAATTCTTGAGATACCATTTCTAACATCAAATTTTATGTACTTTCAGAATCCGGTATCAGAATTGTCGAAAAATTTAACAATAAAAAGTTATAAACAATTTTTTGCAAAAAAACGTAAATTTAAAAAAAAAAAAATTCGTTGAACCCAAATTTCCGAATGGAAAGAGGGTTCGCTCGTACGTCTAACACGTATATATTTGGTCAATGATATGTATACTTTATTGTAAAACAGTTGCAATATCGAAATTAAAAATGGCGGCCATCCAAACAATCCCTTTTCCACCAAACTTATCTAAAAAGGTTCGTGATTTTTTTCTTCGATCAGGATCGACTTTACGAAAAAAAGTTATAGAACAAAAAGTTCCTAGAATTGATCAAAGAACACGTATGAATTTTTTCAGAATTTTCGGAGCGACTTTTGGATTTTTGGATATGGCTATTTTTTGAAAAATCATAAAATGGCTCCGAAAATTCTGAAAAAATTCACACGTATTCTTTGATCAATTCTAAGCACTTTTTGTTCTATAACTTTTTTTCGTAAAGTTGGTCTTCATTGAATTAAAAATTGTTGAACGTTCTTAGCCGCTGCTGAATGTAACGTTGCCCGGGTTTCACCACGTGGAGGTGAACGTTCATTGAAAACACACGTTACCGTTTTTTTTTGTTGTTTTGTTTTTATTGTTTTTTTTTTGTTTTTTTTTGTTTTTTTAATAATTTTTGACTCTGAATTTTTTGATTTGTAGTAAATACTCAAAGAAGATAACTACTAATAGTGCTTTTTTTGAAGCATGGTTCACAAAAATATTCATTATTGCATTTCTCACAACATTTAGAACTTCTTACTTTACATTCCGAGCAATACGAGCGTTTAGTTCCTTTTGCAAGCTCATGCTTCGTCAATAAAACTGTTTGTAGATAATGCTTGCTTATTTCTATAGCAAATTCTTTTATCCCGCATTTTTCATTTTGTCGAACAGTATTCCTCAGAATAAGTGCATTTGTAATAGATGCTTGAATTATTCGCATCAAAATACTCCACGTCCATTTTTTGGATCGGATATTTGGTAACACTTTATTACAATACTGATCGTGGATGTCTACTCCGCCCATAAATTGGTTATAAATTTTAAAAGCATTCGGAAATGGTATTTCCGCCTTCTGTTGATCAGTGCTACTGTATCTTTTTACAACACCAAGGGGCTTGATACCTGCTGCAGTGGACAGAATTGAAACAGGCTTCGAATCTTGCACAGTAATAAAATTCAGCCCACTAGTCTGGTCATGTTGTACAGCAAAAGTCCCTTTAGGAGCTTTTTTTTCCAAGATATTTTTTACTTTCACCCGATTTTCTCTAACTGTCCCTGTAGCTTGAAGACCAATTTTCTTTAGATGAACCAATAAATCTGGACTAGTAAAAAGATTGTCGAAATAAATATGATTCAGTCCCAATTTACGCGGAGATAAAGATTTCAACATATTTTCCAGCATTCGAATAACTACTCTGCTACCTAAAGCACAATTTGCTAATCTATCATTTGTTTCCTTTTTACCGCAGTAAATGTCAAAATGAAAAAGGTAACCAAAACTGCTACATAGAGCCCAAAGTTTGATACCAAATCGAGTTGGCTTTCCCCTTTTAAATTGTTTTAGAGTACATCTACCAAAATATTTAACCATCATTTCATCGATCGAAAATGCTGTGCAAAAATAGCCGAATTTCTTTATGTTCGTGTTGAATATATCAGTAATAGCTCGAACACGCCAAACTTTGTCCAAATAATTTTTATCCTTCAACTGCGAACATTTCAAAAAATTTTTTATTTGTTCAAATTTATTTCTACTTATGGAGTTGCAAACTATTTCACTTTTTAAAAATGGATCTGTTGACCAATAATCTCGTTGAGATGGTCTTTTATTATAGGTTGAGAAAATTATAACACCTAGAAAAGTATTCAAATCCGTTAGAGATAACTCATACCCATTCTCTTTCGTAGCGTCTATAATGTAATTTTTTAATTCTAGAGAGAAAAAGAACTCAAAAATCTCTACTGGAGAACAATTGAAAATTTTTTTTCTGTCTCGTTCGAATAAAAAAATCTCATTCTCAGGAGAATGATTGTGCACCTTCTCTCCTTTTTTCCAAACATACTCATGAGCTTCTTCTAATTTTTTTTGAGTATTATCATAATCATCAAATACTTTAGTGTAAGAAACAGAAGGAAATGGAAAAGACGAGTTATTCGTGACATTTTCATGAAGTTCATCTTCATCATTTGACCCATCATTATCAGAGTTTCCTGAATCCTCACTAGGAATAAATACATATTCATTGGAATTTTCTTTTTCAGAAATTTCATATCGACTTCCTCGATTCCTCGACATTTTGAGGTCGTTAGCTGATATATGTATGAAAGAAGCGTGAGTGTGTATAATATAAAATAGGTATAAGTAGTTTACAAAGTAATTTATAAAATAGGTATAAGTAGTTTACAAAGTAATTTATAAAATAGGTATAAGTAGTTTACAAAGTAATTTATAAAATAGGTATAAGAAAGGATAGGTAATTTACGCGTTAGTATGTATTTTTAGTTTATACTTATGAACTATTACGAAAAAAAAATACAAATGTAATCAGAAATAGGGCATATATTTTTTTATGAATTTCTTGATATATGTGTTTATCGAGGTAAAATAAAAAAATGAAGAATAATGTTCTTTGATTAGAGAAAACAATAAATAAATGTTGATTGTGGTGAAACCCGGGCAACGTTACATTCAGCAGCGGCTAGGAACGTTCAACAATTTTTAATTCAATAAAGACCTACTCTACGAAAAAAAGTTATAGAACAAAAAGTGCTTAGAATTGATCAAAGAATACGTGTGAATTTTCGGAGCCATTTTATGATTTTTCAAAAAATAGCCATATCCAAAAATCCAAAAGTCGCTCCGAAAATTCTGAAAAAATTCATACGTGTTCTTTGATCAATTCTAGGAACTTTTTGTTCTATAACTTTTTTCGTAAAGTCGATCCTGATCGAAAAAAAAAATCACGAACCTTTTTAGATAAGTTTGGTGGAAAAGGGATTGTTTGGATGGCCGCCATTTTTAATTTCGATATTGCAACTGTTTTACAATAAAGTATACATATCATTGACCAAATATATACGTGTTAGACGTACGAGCGAACCCTCTTTCCATTCGGAAATTTGGGTTCAACAAATTTTTTTTTTTTTAAATTTACGTTTTTTTGCAAAAAATTGTTTATAACTTTTTATTGTTAAATTTTTCGACAATTCTGATACCGGATTCTGAAAGTACATACAATTTTACGTTAGAAATGGTATCTCAAGAATTTTTGGAACCATTTTAAGTTAGTGCTACACACCACTGAAAATATTGTCGAAAAATGGTCAAGTTGGGCGTTAAAGGGTTAAATTTATTAACATTAAATTATTTTTTTTATTAATGTTTTCATGTTTATGTACTATCATTATTGTTTTGAAAGCAATATAAAAATAAAGCAAGTAAATCAATTACACATGCCCTTCGATATTTGCATTTAGATAAATATTAAATCATAAACTTATTCGGTGAAATAATCGATATAGAGCACAGTAATTGGCTCAAATATCCTAGTTATAACAATTAATATGATAAATTATACTATTATTTTTATTAATTTAGTTATTATTGTTGTGATTATTATTGTTGTCATTATTACAATTTTAATTACAAAGTTCATATTTATTTATTATAGAGATTAATTTATTTGCGTGAATAGCCGGTAAGGTAGGTATCCCGTGGATAATTCACATATCCATTTATTCTAGACCTATAAACTAATCATTCATACTTGTAAGGTTTTTAAATACCAACACATTTGTATTGTGATTAATTCAAATTATTAAGTGACCGTCGGCTATTGATGTACTTGTCTAAGCAAGTTTTCGATATTCGGAGTAAGAAAGATTTCATCAAAAGTTATCTATATTCCAAAATCAGTAATTGTTTTTGTATTTTCTTAAAAACAAGATAGGTACTATTTTGGGACTTATAATATTTATTAATATTTATTGTTCTCAAACGAAAAGGGAAATGTTTAGTTTTATGTGAATCAAATTATTATTATTTAAATACAGAAATAAATTAACAAATAACAAAAAATATGCATGCGACAGTAGGAATCTACTGTCGGTAACTGGCGTCCTCTTAAATAAATAGTTTTTGTTTCTGGGTAAATTTAGAATTAATTGAAAAGTTAAATTTTCATTAAATTTTCATGAAATTTTACTGTTAACTGTTTGAGAAAAATAAATTAAAAAATATAAAAATATTTAGCTATACCTTATATATTTTTAATCCATTTTTCTCCTTCAATAATTAATAAAAACCTTTAACTAAAAATTTAACTGAAGAGATGTATGGTATGAATTTGAAATTCAATGCCGAGAGAAAATTATAAAACTAAAGAGCCGGTAAAATAGGAATCGGGTTAGTTCTTTATATGTTTTTGATAAAATATCTCTTTTGTTGTATGAATATAAAAGAGAAGAAAAGATTCAAAAGATATATACAAAAAATTACATCGGAGTTAGGAATCGTGTCAGTATTTCTTATCTCCTAGATAACTATTTCATATTTTAATTATACAAATCTTTTCGTAAAAAGAATGGTATTAGATATTATATAAATACCTACGAATAATAAAAATATCAATGTGAACTTTAAGGTGTAACATTAATATATGGTTTGAAGTTACACAAGTAACAGGTCCATGTGGTCAATTGGTTAGAGCATCAGCACAATTCCCCGCATCAACCAACATTTTTTTAAATTTATAATTATTTCTATATTTCTGTTTCAGATAATCATATAATAACTATTGTAAATAAACCTAGTTTAAAAAGGAATTATAATACCTGTAGAGTACACGAGAAGGGAAATGTATAATTTTTTTTTTGCTGGGGATTAACATCCGAAAGTCGGGTCGGAATGGGGTGTAGATTTCTAGGCCGAATCGTATAAAAAATGGTATACAAATCGGAGACCAGATCGAGTGAGGTTTTCCCATCCGATTTCCTACCTGACCTACGTAAATCTGGTCTAAATCGGATCTGGTTTACATGAGTTTTGCTGCACAGGTAGGAATAGGTATCAGAAAACGATCTCCAAAGTTTCATCAAAATCCGTGATTCGGACTCCGTGCACTCCTCTTGTCAGTATATTTCATTAGTAAAAAACCTATTATTTATTTAAATCGGCTTACATTTTTAAATCTTGACTTTTACTGCTATATATATAATTATGACATATGTCAATAAGTCGATAACCATATCAGATTAAGAATGATTACATATTTACGATAAAATAATACATTTCAATCTCGATTTTTATTATTTAAGTAGATATCGGGTAAAATGTTATTATTAACGGATTTCAGTTATAGAACAGAAATGATTTATTCATACATCAGATCTATCGAAAATTATTGTAAAATACGTCAGCTATAATAAGCTATAGTGAATAATGTATTCATTTTTCTATCCCTTGGCGGAAATGATGATATTAAAAGTCATTAAAAATTAATTGAAACGCGAAAAATGATCAATAATAAATACAATATTCACTACGAAAGTACTTCATTAACATCTTTAACTCGAGCTCCCCAACGAAACCTCCATCTTAATACTCATCTCACGCCCTGAGCACCTGAATCAGCCAATAAAATCCGCGCGAGCCCGCAAAAGATAAACCGACGATAAAGCCATCTCGCAGTCTTGACTCACAACGAGACGGCGTGCGCGCGACAGACGTGGAGGTGGTGGGCAGCAGAGGTCGCTCGGTCCTTGTTAACGGCCGGAAATCTCGTCGCGCAATCTTATCGATAATCGCGCGTCGTCTGCGCCTCGTTATCTCGTCGCTGCACATTCGGGGGGAGGGGGGGGGGTCGACTAATGAAGGCGTGCGCAGGCTCGCACTACGATGCGACGTTGACGCGCGAAATGCGCGACCTGTCCGTTCTGCACGTGTAAATATAGATTGCGGGGTGGGTGGAAAGGTTTTCGAGAAGATGAGGCGAAGATTTTTCGGAGAAGGATTCTGAGAAAAGCTATCTACGGGAGAGTTTATTGTCTTATTAAGTAGGTTAAAATATTTAAATTGTAGCAATTCGTAGAAAATATGCTCTATTAAAAAAGAAAAGTTCATTCCATCTTGTAGCCACTTCAAATCATCGTTTAATTGGTCAGTAGGATACGAGCTCTAAATTCAAAATTCAGAAATGCAGGTATAACAGAAATAGTATGCAAAGTTCTATTAATTTCTACTATTTGTAAAACAGTATTAATATGATAATTATCCGTAAGTCACGGTATTCTGATATTCATACTAAAATAGATAATAATACTTGATGTGAACTAATCTCATTGCACATAAAAACATTATTTAAGTATTATTTATTATTTCATATGACATAGCTTGGTAATAAAGCAAGTACATAAATGTACTAATAAAGTTTAATATTTCGTCTTAATATAAGAAAACGAATTAATAAATGTATAAGGAACATTATGGAGTAATTGAATATATGCTGCAAGCTTGAAAACCATCTAACTTGTGTGATTTGCTAAAATATTTTTTCAAACGACAAACATTTCACTCAACTCTTTGAAGCTTTTAATAAACGACACGATTATGTGTTGGCCGCCGGGCATAATCGAACGTCAAACGTTCACCTCAACTTACGCGCGCATAAACGCCAATTCATTAAGCAAGTTTTCACCCTCTCTCCCATTTACTTTCAAGCCTCTTATTCATTTCACTTCCTTTTTTACTGCACGTGCATTAGCTTTGCTCGTCAAAAATCTTGAAAACGCTGTGACATGATGTTTTAAAAAATGTTTATGACAAGATGATTCAAATAATCAATAAAATGCAAAAAAATAGGCAAAACGTGTTTACACCTAATACATGAGTAATCTTGTATTACAACTTAACAGATTTGTTTTTCTTTCTTCTTATCCTCTCATTTTTCTTTTCATTTTTCTCTCTCACTTACCCTCCAACTCCGAAGCCCTCATAAATGTCGCTCAATCGTACGTAGACTCGTGCTTTGTCGCGACAATAATCGTTGGTTCGCTGCACCAGAGCCACAACACAAGCGTTGGTTAACCCCCGCACGGCCGTTATCATTAGGCGAACCATAAGTTACACGCTGCGTAAAATCTAATTAGTCGCACGCAGGCCCGCGCGCGTACGCACCTATCGATGTACATGCAAACGTAGCATACGGAGTGCAGCGACACGACAATCATCAAACGTATCGACGAACTGTGCCCTTATGCGTTACACATATGCATGTCGAATTACTGCATGTAGGATGGTAGGTAGCATACGAGGTTTAGTGTGGAGATAGAAAATGTTATGACTTAGATCGATTTGAATCTGAAATCGGCACATTTACTTTAATTATTTAACGGGTTGAGGTAGTAGTTATACTCTTAATATTTTGGTTAAAACAGCAACTGTTTACATAAATTATATATTTTACACATTCGACCATGAATTAAATATTTTGTCATTAACAAGTAATTATATACATAAAAGCATTGAGATTATAATAGCTCTTTTAACGCAAGGAGATCTAATGAAGTAAGCAATTGAAAAAACTTTAATTTTTTACAATTTAAGAGATATTTTGATTAAGATATAATAATTTGAAGACAAATAGGAAAAACTTTTTATAGCTTATTAGTTAATGCGAAAAATAAAAACAGTACATTGTGGGTAACATTACGAAATGAATTTTGACCATGGTTCATAAAAAATCTTTTGAATTCTACTTGTAAAGGTATAATGTGTTAAAAGATAGTGCTATGGGTCCCCATTTAACACAGCCCCCTAATGTTAGAATATTTTAGCCGATATAAATGTTCAAGGTTTAATTCTTCTTTGCTAAAAATATATGAGAATCACCCTCACAATGACATTTAATTAAATTTTCTTTATAAGTAGTTTTTGGATAATCCTTTTTGGAAATATAAAAATTTAAAATTTTTTGAACTATTAAATTAAAACGAAAATTAAATACTTTGTTAATTTAAATACGATTGTCAGAAAATAACTACCTTAATTTAATTACTATAGTTTACTTAAACGAATAATTTTCTTTTGAATACAACGACGTTTCTGATAATTAAAAATGTCGCACATAAGACTGAAAGCCCTGGCGATATCCCCTCTCAAAATCCAATCTCCTGCAGCAAAAAGCTCGTAAAACAAAATCACCAAAAAAGCATAATCCCAATAAAGAAATGAATCCCCTGTAGATCTCGCTCAGCTTACAAAGCTCCCAGCAGAGAAAGAGAATGCGCCCTTGGAGTCGGATCTCCTCGACTTCCATCCCCCGCCACTCCGCTATGAAAAATGAAATCTGAATTCAAATCGAATCGAAAGAAAAGAAGCTCTAGCTCTGGCAGCCGATTGCTTCTCATCGTGAGATTTCGTAATTACTTTCCCGCCGCCAATCCCTTGTCTGGCTCGCTTTTTATACCGCGCCTTCTCGCTAGAATAAAAGAAGGGAACTAATCGCGCGCGCACTACCCCCGGAGGGAATTAAGATCGAGCTATCCGTGCGATTAACCGGAAATTTCCAGTCGATCGAGCCGCGCGAGCTTGGAGACGCGGAATTTCTTCTTCCTTGTATATTTTTTTCGAAGTCGCTGAGAGAGCTCTGCAGCTATTGTAGGCAGAGCGTTGCGCTGTGTATTCGAAATGTCGCTTGATAATGGGTGAGGACGAGATTTAATGTTCGAGGGAGATGGATGTCAGTTTAAGAGCGTTGTAAGAGTATCGGGAATGCGTTTAAAAGTTTATTTGATCAGGGCAAATGCAGTTTTATTGTTTGCGTTGCATCATAAATATCGGTTCACTGTTCAGGAAACGGAAGAATTCTTTCGATAACAATTATCGTAAAATGTATTGTGTTACATTGAGGTATAATATGTATAAAATGTGATAAAATTTGTATGGCATAACAGAGCTGTAAGAATTATTAATAAATTACGTCAGGATAATATTAATGAATAATTGTAGCCCTGTATACTATTCATTAAATCATGCAATTTAAATGTTTTAAACCAGCAAACCAAATACCGGATAAGAGAGTAATTTGTCATCCTGACAAATTCACCCTGATTGTAGATTGCCCAACTAGTTAAAAAGTTAACACGGTTTCCCGGATTTGCGAAACTTTCTTTTGTTCCTTTTCTATAGGGACAGAAGGAATAGTGGTTTGGACGTCGACGAAGGCAACAGTTACCGCTAATCAAATAACCCGAGTAAAACTTTTGATACACGAGACAAATTATGACAGCCTTTCTTAATTTCATTATAATCTTTCACTTGTACTTACATAAACTTTGAGAGTTACTTTATTCAAGTTTTTGATGTTCATCATTGAAATTGTACTATTTTCACAATTAAAATGATTCAAATACTTTGTATGCTTCTTCCTTTAGTATCTATTCCAGTATATGTTTGCTACGTTCACTCGGCGGTGGATTTAGAAGTGGCAAATGTTATAAAAAAGTTCAGTGGGTAAACATTGCCTGAAAGTAAACACGGCATGTATGCTACAATGAGTAAATACAGAGAATGCAATTGTCTGTTGTCAAATTGATATTGGAAATTTCAAAAAACAAAGGATGTTTACTTGAAAATTCGCAGTAAAAGTATTCTTTAGGATTCCACAAATGGATACTTGTATAAGAATACACAAACTAACGTATTCCCAAGTTAATTATTAAAACTTTTTTCACTTAAGAACAGGGTACAGTTAGAATATGAATAGGATTTTTGTAAACCTCACTCCTTTGAAAATCATGTAGAAAATACTACAGCCGACACTAACGAAAATATTCCTCCTTCCGTGTTGACAGCCCTCGGTCAGGTGATGCTGTACGTGGACGGCATGAACGGCGTGATGGAGCACGGCCAGACCGTTCAGTGGCTCTACACCCTCATAGCCAGTCGCTTTCGCCTGGTGGTGAAGACCGCCCTGAAGCTTCTCCTCGTGTTCGTCGAGTACGTCGAGACCAACAGCCTGCTCCTGGTGCGGGCAATCCGTTCCGTGGACACGTCTCGCGGCATGATACCCTGGACGAACGTGATGAAGCTGCTGAAGGACTACGACGCCGCGGACACCGAGCTCCTGATCTACGCCACGACGCTGGTCAACAAGTGTCTGAACGGCATCCCGGACCAGGACACCTACTACGATCAGGTGGACTGTTTGGAGGAGCAGGGTATCGAGGGCATCATACAGAGATACATGAGCAAGCAGGGCACGGATCTGGATCTGCTGAGGCAGTTTCAGATTTACGAGGCCGTGCTGCACCACGAGGACGGCAACGATCGGGACTCGCCGATTAGGCAGCTCGACGACAACATCAGGTGAGTTTATGATGATGGCGCCCGAGAGGGAGAATGGGGGTGGGTAGGCATCGCGAGATAGAGATGTTACGAGCGTGATGAGATGAACTATTGTTACGCCGACGTCTAATGAGCTGCGATGATGGACCTTGTCGTACATTGCGGCACAACAGAGTTGAGGCTGGATACAGTTTGAAGATTACATATTCTAAATATACATCATTTTCTATATGGAGTACGATTATAATGGATATATAGACTTATCATTTTCATTGTCAGAGAAATGATTGGCTTGTTTTCAACTGTACAGAAAGCTAACCTATAACTTATTTTTCATTGTTATTCAATATTTAAATCTATATTTTAGAATATATACTTTTTAAATAATACTGATACCTAGCTCATTATCATCTAGAAGTAAACCACAGTCGTGTTAACTTTTGGAAGATCACGGGATAACTGTTTGACCGAGTTAGTCTTGTTTTATTTACCATTTCTATACCCTGGTAGAAACGTTCCCCATATGTTCGCCAGATTTTACTCTATTTTATAGGGAATGGCCAATTTCTGCTTAAAAGTCTGGCCAGAAACCCCGCTACATGTCGACGTTTTCTCGTCAGAAACCTGACCAACTTATGGTTAATGAATAAATAAATAAAAAATAACGTTTAACGAATTTTTATAAGTTAATAATGATTATTATGTCATGGATTTAATAGCTTATTGTTAATATAATACTAAGATATATTTGGGATAGATTCGAAATAAAAACTAAAAACTTATTTCATTAAAAGTTTTTTTAAGGTTAGAGTTTTATAATTAAATAAAACATAAAAAAATCAAATAAATAATCGAATAAAAATTTGCATGCTGTTTTAACGCAGAAGTACTATAATGGGATTTACATTTTCAATAATTTTTTAGGGTTATGTAAGCTATTTAGATTTTCTATAAATTTCTGGTCAGATGCTGGTTTATTTCTGGCGAACTATTAGGAAACGGATCTGCCCAATAGATCGTGAACCGACCATCTAATATGCTCAATTTTCTACCAGGGTATAATATTCAAATATTATTAGTAGGCTTGTGGTTATTGACTACATATATTACATTCTATAATTTTTATAAAATATCATTATTTTATTTATTATCGCTTATTATCAGCAATAATTATGCGTGGAGACTTTGAGGCATCTGATTACTGATTTGCCATCAGAATATCAAAGTTTAAAATGGCTAATGAGCGTCTTAAAGTTAATTCTTTTTAACATACTGATAATTTATGTACCTAATTTGTACCTAATTAATAATTTGCTATCAAAATACAAATATAATAAACTAGTTGCGAGTTTGTAATGTTGGTTTTGACATTGATTCTGATTTCATACGAATATATTTTAATTTTACTTTTCACAATTCAGAATTTTAAATTTCTAAATTCACATTTTGATATTGGAAATTATTTTTTATTCTGGATTTGAATTTAGCGAGCCTAACAACCTGTAGTCTCCCCCACAGTCCTTTCTGTTAATATTTTTGACACGGTCCTCCAATGATTAATTAAACTTTTAACCCCAATATCTTTGCTGTACATAGTACTCGATAAATAAAACGCTCTATAATAATGAATCTAACCTAAAGACTCATCGGTTTCTGCAAGCGCAATCATTAAACAACTCTTTCTCCCCGTGTCGATTCGCAGGAAAACGCTGCGCAACCGTAAATCCCTGGTGGACTCGCACGAGCGTCGCAAATCGCGGCGACACTCGACCGGCACCTCGCCCCTCTCGATGACCCTGAACGCCCGGCTCTGCGCCAGTTCCCGGCTGAGCAATCACAACGGCAGCGCGACGATCGGCCTGAGCACGCTCAGCAACGGCCTGAGCAACGGCGGCGGACTCGTCGTCGGCAGCGGCAGCAACGGCACCATCGGCTCGCCGGCGGCCGGCTCCAACGACGAGGACGACGAGTCGAGCAGCTCGCAGAGCTCGCAGGGCCTGGGCGAGGTGCAGATGAACGGCAGCTACAAGGAGAACAAGGGTGCACGTAAGTTTTCTACTTTCACAGTCGTTTAAAGCGTTTCCGTGGCTGCTTGCTTGTTTCTTTATTTTAATATTTGGTTACCACGTGGAGGCAAAAGGGAATAACGTGTTTTAAAAACTCGCCATATTCCTGTATGCTGAAGACTTGAAGAAAGTGTGGACTGAACTAGGAGGATTAAAGCATGTATATCCCACCACATACCAGCCTTATATGCTCTAAGTAGCCGAGTAATAATATTGCAAAGTAACTAAACTGCTTACTTTTCACTTATTTGTAAATAAATTAAATTGACAATTTTTTTCATAATGTACAACTCAAGACCTTTATGATGACTATGTTATTAAATCCACGTAATCTTTTATAAGAAGTAAAATTCAAAGAAAACTTTCACAAAACTAATGATTTCTACAAACCATTTGTAATTTAATTTATTGCGAAATATTTTTAAAACAAAATGATTTACGACATTCAAACTTTACATGTAAACTTTCAATTAAAAATCAATTTATTTGAATTTATCCTTTTCTCTTTAAGATATAGTTTAGAGAAAATCTGTCGTTCCCTTTTGACCTTCGTGATATAAAGACTGGAATCAAATAGTGTGAGGAAACTGAAAGGAAATTATGCTGAGAGAGTACCAAGTGAATGTTTGTTAAAATGCAACGTAAAAGAAATTAAGTTTTTTGTAATAAGAAGATATTGAGTTTTATGGAGAAATATTGAGAGTTTTAATTTAATTTTTTAAAGTCTCAATTTGTTTTCTTATAAGTCACTTTAAAAACTATAGCGCGTAAATAATTTGTGATTTATAAATTAACTTAGACTTTATTAATGTTTTATATGAGAAAGTTAATTTGATCCATTAGAAATTTACACTGAATTTTATATAATTATTTTCTTACATTCAAGATAGCATATTTGCATTCTCTGTAGATTATAGTATACTCAAATGTTTAAAGAAAGTATGGAATTTCTTAATTTGTAAATCATATTATTTTGATAAAAATCAAATGTTTGTATTAATTTATTTAAATAAACATTATCGATATATAACGTTCGAAGTTGCAAATAATATTTTATATACCACGATATCAGTAAAACTTTTGATATAAGAAACAAAACGTTAAATGCAATCTTTTCTCTGACACTAAAGAATCTCCCTCCATAAGCAATATACATACACATGCAGCAATCATCAGTACCTACATTCCGCGCACTTCCTCGATCTTTCTCTCATCGCGCGTCTCAAGGTCAAGCAACTACGCGGCTCAATCAGCCCCTCTTTCCGCATATATATACCGCCTGTACGCGTACTCTCGTTGCACGCGCTCGTAAATTCGTCATTAACGGCAGCGGCAGCGGCGCAAACGCCAGGCGAGACATAGACTTAGAGCTCTTGATGAATCTGAACTTCAACGCCCACGGGCGGGAGAACGGGCCCTCAAGGTCAGCTCGCCGGGGGGAAATCGCGCGCGCGCGCGTAACCCGAGCTCCAGCTGATTGGTGCGCATGCAGCCGCTGTAGCGGGCGGCGCTCGTGGCTAGTGTCGTCTTTCGCGCGCGCGCGCGCGCTGTACTTTGCGCTAGTTTTTCATACTTTCTCGCGAGAGAGCAGGAAAATGCCCCTAAGCATTTCGTTTACTTTTTAATACTTTGTTTGCTTTATGCATTGAGATGGCGCTGTAATGGCGCTTGATGGCTGATGAGTTGTTTAAGAGAGTTGTAAGGCTGATTTAATGGCTTATTGCGCGGATTACTTTTTACGGGACTGGGCGCTGCTGGCGGTAGTTGCACGTCGTTAATGGAGGAAGACTCGAGGCTTATAGTTTGTAGTTTCATGTTGCTTTTGGATTGTAAAAATTTAGTTAATTATAGTTTGTGTATTAAGACATTGTATAAAAGTACGCTAAGTTCTGAATTTGCCGTTTACTTCACTCAATTTAAACATTTTTATATGATTTTTTTAATTTTTTTATATCAAATAATAAGAATAATAAAATTTGTATAAATAATAACAAAACTACAAATAGGATGGATTAATAATGGCTATGCGATGAAACTATTTATTTATAATGATTTGTCTTGATAGAGGTCAGCTCGGCAACGCTTTACAAATAACCAGACGGTTGGCATTTCATTAAGAAAACAGTAAGCAATATTGTTCTGTCCTATTTACTATATTTCTATGATTATTAGAAACAATTACATCAACATAGATATCTATTTTTATTTTTAAAGGATTTCAATCACAAAATTCAAAAAGTTCAGCTTACAAATAAACTGACCTCTACTAAATTTCAAATCTCAAACAATCGGAAATCTTGTTTACCCGGGAATATGAATATGAATATGAATATCATCTAAGTTATTAATAAATAAAGAAAATGAAGTACCACATATTAATAAAAGAAAAGAATATCAGTCTTTATAGACCTGCAGGCGGTTCTCGTCAAGCTCGTTCTCTGAGTCTAAAAGACTATCTCCATAAAAATCGAATTATCTCTCTCAAGATATACAAGCATAATCAAAGAACGAAAGACGCGAGAACGACAAAAGTATTGAGCGGCTGTCTTGTAACTGTTGCAGTGGACGTGGGAGTAACGCCGGCCTTGAGGCGTCGCCGCGAGCGCGCCGAGAGACAGCGGAGCTTCATCAGGGAGCAGCAGGAGGCAACCGCCAACATGAGGGCCTCCATCGGAAACCCCGATGAAGAGAGTGAGTATACAAGTCATGTGCGTGCACGCGCGCGTGCAGTACTTTTGACAATAAGACTACTATGGACTGCGGTGGAAAGGTGACCGGTCTCACGTTGAGTTTATATAGGAGGCTCGGTATATGCGTTGACAACGCATCTGCCTTGACTATACAAATTCTGAACATTGGATATAGGAATCGGCTTGGAAATTATTAGAGTATCAGTAAAAGTCTTAAATGATATCTTTAACCTTTCTTGAATATTAGACTTTAACAATTAGTAACTTTTACAAAAATGTATTGCTTAACCCGTTGCGTTATGGTGGGTCACTTAGTGGCCCACCTTCTCTTTCTTACTCTTGGATTATTTTAACAATTCTTTTGTACCATTGTTTGTATAATTTTTTTTAACCAATAATGTTATTTATTAACAGTCTCTGACATTCTAAAGTATATATAGAAAATTTGTCAATAGCTTTAATTTATATTTATTTACTCTCTGTGATAAATATACATATGGTTACATTTTGCTCCTTTTTTGAGAAAAATTAATGACACCGGCTAAAAATGGTTCAGGCGTTATCAGGCATTGCCATGCATGGAGCATAATGCATGATCATGTATGAGATTTGACGGGGATATTCAAGAATGGGTATGCAAGTTCATGAATATTTAGTTTAAAATATTAACTTTAAAATAGCATAAAAAATGCAAATTATTGTTAAAAAAATAATCTACAGCTATATATTAAACTTTAATAATCATATTATCTTAAAAATATGCAAAATAAATGTATCTAAAGGTAGAATCGAACCCAAACCGCCGGCGTTTCAGCCCGACGCCTTATAGCCGGTTAGCTATCGAGCTCGTTGTGTATTCAATAATTATTTTTAGCTCATATGTAGTAGCGTATGTTCGATTCAAACTCGAACAATTTCTAAGTCTACGCAAATACTACATAGAGCAGTAAAAGCTCAAATTGAATACATATAATGTCTGCGTGTGCCTAAGTCTTTATAATTACATTTTTCTGCATTGCGCTATATTTTAAATTAGCATGAACATGCATGCACGTGCATAAACATGTCTGCACTTACATGCAAGAGAATGTACGTACTACAACGTATATTTCCATGCATGTTGATGTGAAAAATCCAATTGAAAGAGAAATCATATTTATTTTAAAGGAATTCTTGAACTCGTATGTATACGCATAAAAGTGCGTGAAAGTGTATAAAAGTGCTCCAGTACACGTAGACACGCATGACATAGTATTATTATTTATTTTATAAATACGCATGGATATCTATGATCATGCGTATGCATTCCCGGTCAAGTTTTAGACATAATAATGTATGAGTATGTACAAACATGTCAAAATCCAAAAAATTTTGAGCGTAATCTCGCATGATCATGCACAAACATTCATGAGGGTTCATGATAATTCATGAACCTACACAGAGAGGATTTTCTAATAAAAATTATAACGAAATTTAGGGCAAAAATTACCGTAAATAACTATAAATCTGGGACAGTCCTACTTTCTGGCACTTTTTATTGATATTTTACTATAAAAATTACCTCATTGACTACAAATTTTAATGCACTGACTATAAATTTTACCGCACTGAATGGTAAAATTTGCCTGATTTGAAAAAAAGAAGACAGCTGATAAAGGAAACAACTGAGCATGTACACATTTTAGGTTAACTCAAATATAAATGTGTATAGATGTACTTATTTAAGTATTAATGATACGGCTACATCAATTTGAAGAAAATCCAGATTTTTAAAAAATATTTTGTACAAATTTTACCACAAATTTTAGCTTTCTCTAAGATTCGTACAGGGAACTTTTACTCTGAGGCAGGCAAATTTTACCATTCAGTACGGTAAAGTTTATCGTAAATATCAATAAAAACTGCCGGAAAGTTAGAGTGTCCCAGCTTTATAGTCATTCACGGTAATTTTTACTGCGAATTTCGTCATAATTTTTATTAGAAAATTCTCTCCGTGTACCTGAAATCCATTTTTACCCGGGACACAAGGGTTAAGGGTCGATTTCGATCATTTTAAAGTAACGTATACAATTGAAACATAATATACAATTGAACATTTTTATTATACTAAAAATATGCTTAAGAAACTATTTATTCGGTACATTAATTTTATAAAACACTGCACTTTAACAGTATTATTTTGAACTGCAAAACGTTTTCTCGAAAAATCGGAATTGAAAACTCGAGTAGATCTGACTTTCGGCTAGTCGTTCGATCGTAGCACTGCATCAACCTTCAATCGCGCGTCTGGGAAAAATTCAGGGGAGCAGAGAAAAGCCGCGGTGCGCAGAGTGAGCGGATCGGGAAAGAGCTGCTTTTCTCGAGTAGAGAGCCGAGACGACGAACAGAGAGCAGCGAGCCTTTTTTTTTGCGCGTCGCGCACACACCGCCCGGCTCCCCCGGCTAACCTCCTCCGGGGGACTTTTGTTGACGCAAAGTGTTTCTTTTTTCATTGCCGCCGCGTGCTCGGATAAACTTGCTTTTATCGAATAAAGTAACGACGACGAGGCGATGCGATGCCGACGCCGCGTGCTAAGTCGTTTATTTTCACTCTTTCTTTGCTCGCTCTCCGTTCCTGCTCTCGTGTATAAACGTATAAACTTGCACGCGTTTTAGCAGTGGTTTTCGTACCTCTTTTTGGCACCCCTCTGAATTGTATCTTAAAAAAGATACTTTTTTCTCGTGCATTCGCGCTTTTCGAGGTTCAACAGAGGATAACATATAATTCAATAAAATTTATTTCACTAAATGAAAACTTGATTTTTTCCTAATTTGGATTTAAAGATATTTATAGTTTATTATTTTTAACACTTAAATTAGGAATTTGCACAGATTTACTAATAAAGTTTAGGTCTGGTGTTCAGGTATGTAATAGGATTGAAAGATAATACATATTGTCATTCTCTGAATATTAGTCATTTTTGTAATTTAAAAAGCAATTTCATTACGGATTGCGGAAAGCAATTTCAAAAGAAGAACTTTAAAAAAATGTAGGAAATGAACCTCCGCTATGTAAAAAAGCAAATCTAAAGTTTAACTGCTGAGTGCTGGATTTAAAGGGACCACTGCTGGAATAGCAATCTTTACACTACGGAGCTGTGTAAATTTCAATTTCAATTTTAGTTTTATTTTTTTAGGATAAGTAAAAAATAAGAGCTAAAATATATTGAACCCAAGAGGTCCTAAATTGCCGCTTGACTCTCTTTAGACTGTACATTTATTTTCTACGATATTGTCTACTTCGTTAAAGATCAAATGCCCAAAATATGTGATTTTACGTAACGTAAATCATTGATAAGGGACCTATAAAATTGATTTGAGTATGAAAAATACATAAAATCTTATTAATATTTAAATTATTAAGATTTATTTAATAATAATATCCTTCTGTATAATGTAGAAAACACGATAAAAACGGAATATTTTTTAATTTTTACTACTGAATGGCTGATAAAATTTTGACAAGCTCTAAACAATAAAGTTACTCTTTTACGTTTTTCTACGTTCCCGTGTTTACTATGCATCTGTGGGTATCATCCTTTAACTATGTTGAACCTCGTACTTTTACATACATCCGGCATGTAACTTTAATCTGCTTAGTACTGATCCCTTTTAGTCATAAAATCGGCAGTTAGATTTTAAGGCCCTGCATTAGATTTTCATTTCAGTATTCGATATGAAGAGACGGGTTGTGCATAATATACACTAGCATTGAAAATGATATTGTCGAACCCCTAACTTTCACTATATATCCAGCTGAATCTATATTCTTTTACATCTTTTCTATAAACAAAGATCGCAACAAGAATTTGTTTACATTGCCTTATGTTAGTTTGTTTGCATAGCCTTGCTTACAAATAAACTTACCTCCACTAAATTTCAAACCTCAAACAATCCGAAATCTTGTTGACGTTGCACCCCCTCCAGGCCCGTTCAACGGCATCCGCTACACGAACGGCACGTCGGGCTTCGAGCCGCGCACGAACGGCGTCGGCGACTCGTCGAACAAGCTGGCTCGCGGCGGCAGCGGCGGCGGTGGCGGCGTCAACAACAGCCGCAAGGACCTGACGCCCCTGATGAACGCGGCGAACAAGCTCGACAGCGAGGAGAAGAAGCAGCAGCCCTGGTACGGCAAGAGCCCGGACGAGGGCGTCGAGTGCGACGAGGGCAATCACACGGACGAGGACGAGGACAGGCGGGTGGTGCTGCAGCTGAAGCGAGAGGGCACCGTCAAGGATCTCACCCAGAAGCTCACCGCCCAGAATCTCATTCCTAGCAGTCCCGTCGAGGAGAAGGTCTCCAGGTAATCATTTCTTGCGTGTACGCTCTCACACCTCGAACCTGTTTTACAAATGTTTATACGTTTTTAAGAGAGAAATCGGGAAATTCTTTCAAAACATGAGCTCTCAGTCTAACTATTTTTAAACCTCGGTATCTAATTTATACAAAAAAACGAACATTTTGCACATAAACTTTGCGCTTATTTTATTCATTCCATAATGATGATGTTGTTTACAAAAAGTAATTTTTTACTGAGGGTACTCTCAAGAACATTTCTTGAAAGTTTCAAAAGATTCTATCATAGTGGGATGTGACTAACTTTTTAAGTTACGTTTAATTAAAACATTATTATAAACAATCGTACTAAAAATAATCCGGTTTTAAATAAAGTTAGTATTATCCAGTAAAATGGAGCAATAAAGTCTAAAATCATACAGTAAATGTTTGAGATTCAAAAAGTAGAGTGAAGTTGAAATTATAATTTTAATTCTTGTAGTATATCTTAGAAATGATCTTGCAATAATAATTTTGTTTGGATGTCTAGTAAACATTTCGGTTTTAAGACCTAATGAAAGAATTTTTAAACTAATAATTCTTCAGATTTTAATAGAATTTAAAAGATAATATTATAGTAAGAAATCAATTTTGTATCTCTACTGGAGTACGAAATAAACCATGTATTTTTCATCAAGATAATAGTACATTATGCAACAAGGGAATAAAGTTGACTTTGTTCCCGTGTTACATATAGAACTTTATTTCCGACTTAACTGTGTCCACTTTATTGACTTTTATTGAAAATTTATATTAATATTGATATAAATATAAAATTGAAAAAAAAGAGAGAAAGCCAGAGAAACCGAGAATTTGCAAAGGTGGGAATAAAGTGCCATTTTCGACCCACATTTCAGGTCAATAAAGTGGCCATTATAGTTAAGACGTGAATAAATTATATTAACGTCTTTTGTATTAACAATTTCAGGATAGGAGACGTAAGCGGTTTGATCTCAAAAGCAAAGGAGGGCCTGGCCAAGTCGAAATCGAAGGCTGACGTCCTCAAGTCGCCGACGAACGACAATTTGCCAAAACTGACCGAAGTCAAGAAGTCGGAGAACGAGCTGCACTGGGAGGAGCTCGTTAACAAGTTAAAGAGGCCGCTGTGCCTTTGCGACCTGGACTTTACCGATCTCAACTCGGACGACGAGATCGATGTCCTCGGTCCGGTCAATATCTCCAACGGCGTGCCACCACCTCCGCCGCCGATGGCTCCCGGTTAGAACGAGTTTATTCTTTATGTCTTAGGAGCCATCCATAGATTACGTACGGCTTTAAGGGGGAGAAGTGGTCTTTATTATCCTTACGGTGTATAGTGTAAATGTCTTACGTGGGCGGAAGGAGGAATCTAAAATTCTTAAAAAAGTCTTACATAATGTATGAACGGCCCCTTATCTACAATTTGGAACTGCTGCTTTGTGTCAAACAAAATTTATAGAATACTTCTAATATGATGTTTCTCTATGTTAAACTGCTTTTAACATAGCATCATTAATTGAATCACCTATGTTTTTTACTGAGAGCTTTTTTCACAGTTTTCAAATTTTACTTAACATGGTCAAATCTTGGTGGGTGGATTGATTGGACGATTAGAGACAGTTTTGGTTTACAAAGTTAAACCTAGTTTGAAAAAGCTTACACTTCTCCTAGGACTGTTACATTTTAATAAAATTAACGCTTACTCAAGCCTCTTTCCCATCAACCGCAGGTTCAGTCATGGGCATACGAGCGCCCCCACCGCCGCCACCGACGTTTCGGGCGCCACCGCCATTACCCACAATACCGCCGCCCCTATTCGGCGTGAACCTCAAGTCGACGACGCTGACGACGCTGAGGTCCTCGCCGAGCGATCCGCCAAAGAGTCCAGTGCCGCCCCCGCAGCAGCAGTCGCCCACATCCACGCTCAGTAACAAGAAAAGCAAGAAGACGGTCAAGCTGTTCTGGAAGGAGGTCAGGGACGACCCGATCATCCTGTCGAGGCTCGACAAGAACAAGATGATCTGGGACGAGCTGTCGCCCATACCCGTCGACACCCAGAAGCTCGAGCACCTCTTCGAGAGTCGAGCCAAGGATCTCATTACCAAGGTGAGGCTTTCACGTTACGTGTCGATCTTGAGAACATGATTATGGAAATATGTTGGTTGTCGATGACATGCTGACTGAGGAGATAACGTGGAGTGAAAGCTCCTTAATTCATTGTATATAGTTATTAACTGTGGGGTTAGCTGGATGTCCTGATCAATGTATGTGTTTAATTTTATCTGACTGTCAACTGTACCTGTTGTGGATTGGATTTTTTAGAGTTATATATGAAGTTTGTAATTGGGAACGTCAAAACTTTGTAAAACTTTAGAACATAGTTAACATTAACTACATCCTTTAGGTTCAACAATGAAACGATTGATTTGGACATCTACATTGTTTTGGTGAATTCTTGTACTATGTTGTCGTAGAAAGGAACATCCAGAATAACTATTTTAATATATTTGTGTTGATTGGAGAAAGACAAAATCGCCAATATAACTACTATACGTGTTAAAACATAGGTATAATCAAATGATTCATTCACATACTTCCCATTTACGTGAATAACCGACAAACTATTGCTTAATACACTAAACTACCAGCGCAAGACCAAACGTCTAAACAGCCTAATACTCCACTTGTATAGTTCACCACACATTCGTTACACGACTTCAACAATTAATGTACAGCAATATATATCTATAAATACATAGTAGTAACAATATACGATCGAAATCAGTGCCTATGACTGTATAATGTGACAACAGTGACGAATAACTATTTATTTTTTGACCCAATGACGAGATTTTAGAAAAAATATTATTATTTTATAATAAATTTAAATGTTACCTAGCCTGGGTTCAATTTAAAAAGTGATAATTTTTAACAAGTTTTAATATCAACGTTAAATAGAAATTCGTTTCTGATGAAGATTTTAATAATCATTCAGGGGGCCGTTATTACACGCATTGCTTTGGATTGGGCGAGAACACTACTTAATATTTTAAGTCCAAATAATAACCATATAAATACATGAAAATGGAATATTAAGCATAGCATCAGAATTATTTGACTAATAAGAATAAGGGAAAAGCTTTAGTTAGGCCTTAAACGTCTATGTTCATTTTCAAGATTAATCCCGGACTCGGGACCCGAAAGATTCAAAACAGTTCTATCATTCATAAATCCATGTTATATAACTAGATGAAAACTCCATTCATTAAACTCATCACAGGTTCGATCGAGAATACTGGCGAAATCCAGCTGAAGCAAAGTTAAAGAGGATCGCTGTATGTGCGCGTTTATCGCAGCGGTCTGCCGACGCGCCGGGGAAAAAGAAGCGCACCGATATCGGGTTACCCGCTGCGGTCGAGTCGCGCAAGCTCGTTATACCGGCTCCACTTGGGCATGGCTCCCGCTATTAACAGGCAGGCGCTTTTGATTATATAAGTCTGATGCGGGCTCGTTCGGAAATTTCAGGAAAGAATCTCTCTCGATAATTGAAGGTGAACTTTATCCCGGGGTTCGAATATTAGTGGGTCACCGAATGATTTAACAGGATTTCTCTGAACTTATCGTATCGTACAAAGTTCTAAATAAAAATGGTTTTTCAAGTTATAGTAAATATGTATTGCGCATTTGATTGTAATTTTTTATAAATATTCAATTTTACGATATTTTATATGCTACATTTTACAATATACAACGTAACTATTACAAGGTTTGTTGCGTCAGGTAAAATATTGCTTTCTCATTAGTTGATAATTTTAAAAATCATAATATTATTAAATCGTTATATGGCTGACACGATTATATAATTCAAAGGCTACAGTACTGTTTAAAATTATCAACCTTTAGAATATTTACATTTCGCGATACAATTTTTCTGTATAAAATTAATTGTGTTCATTACAATCGGTTCTTTTGTTAAATAGAACAATTGTTTAAAATCGAAAACAACTTTTCAAAAGTGAACTCCTTAAAACTCACAATACCCGTGCCATCTTCAAACTTCGATCAGATCGGCTAAATAAAGTAGAAGCTCGTTTTTTCACGGAAGCGCGAGTAGCAATAACAACAGCTGCAGCAGAAACAGCAACAAGCAAGAGAAAACAGCCGCTAGAATTCATCAAGCTGTGTATAAGCTTCCTTCCGCTCGACGTCGATACACAATGGCCAGCGGCAGCATAGTCTTCTCGTGCTGCTCTCGGCTCGGCTCTCGGCTCGGCTCTCGGAAGAAACGAAGGGCACAACGCGACATCGATATCGCGTAATATCAGCAGCAGTTCTTGCGGGAGCATTGTTGTGCAATATTGTCGATCGTCCGTCCGACTTTTGACTCCTGCCGTTTTATTGGTGCGGCGTTCTCCGATAAAGTATCTTCTCGGATTATATATAAATTCAACGATTATCGGCTGATCGGCTGTGCGCTTCTTGAGTATCTACAAAAATCTTTCTTTTTACTTCAACATATATATTTTAATGAAACTGATCATTTTAATGAATAATTTTTTGTTTAAATTAGTGCATCTTTTGCTAAAATTCTTCACTTATTAAATATTAATATTATAATCGAATTGGGTAGGTATATCCTGCTCTAAAAACAGCTTACGCAATTATGGAAATGAAATTCAGTTTGTTAAAAAAGTTTATTATTGGAAAAGGTATATAACCCATGCTATAAAATTCAAGCATTTTTAAATTTATTTTTAAAAAAATACATCGTGCATCGAAAAATCTGGATGTTAACATAATAAAAATAATAAAATAATTTGTCATCTACTCTCATACTCTTACCAGCGAACAATGAGAAAAAAATATTCTTCATCAGCATAATGAATCCCGTACGTCATTTCGCCAGCCATAAAAGTGAAATCAGCGACAGTCGCAGCATTGCATTAGTAACAAAAATCCTTATATTATGGCAAACATTATGCCTCGCGTGAATAATAAATCAGTTCTGCGCAGCAGCCGTTTCGCCTGTAACGAACGAACTCTGCTTTTCGCAGTGAGAAAGAGAGAGAGAGAGAGAGAGAGAGTAATTGAAGTTTTTCTCTGCCGCTGCGCGCGAGATTACGAGCTTAATCCGCGGGCTTCGCCCCCGTGCCGTGCGTCACGCTCACCTTCTCGTTATCTCTAGCTACGCGCGCGCGACCCCTCGTCGTCGTCCTTTTTTTCCGATTCCCTTTGCTCTCCGCGCACGACTTTCTCTCGTATAAAGCTGCATTTCTATTTGCCTCGCGTATATACGTGTAGCGTAGCGAACGTTCGTTTCGCTTTACCCGGGAAAAAACAATACCGCGGTGTACGGCGCCGGGCTTTTATACCGTCTCGTGGACGATGTGTGTACCTTCTTCTTTTTTTCGTTGGGCGAGGTGTCTTAAATTCGCCAGTTTAATGCGGTGTCGCTCGGATTTGTGTGGCTCGCGGTGCGATAATGTGTAGTATCGTGGACTGCATGAAAATAGATTGGAGAGAGGATAATCGAAAAGTTGTGGAACAAGGGATATAGGATTACTGACCTTATGAGGAAGTTTGCTTAATTTACGCTTGTACTATAGTTTGGAGCATGTAAACGTGTTGCGCGATAGAAAAACGTGACCTGTCGATTTTTACGAAGGAAGGAGATAAATTTTATTGAAGAAAGTAGATAGATTTTATACTTATAAAATAAAAGAAGTCTATGTTCTTAAAGTTTCTTAATATAAAAAAAAACATCAAAATCTGCGAGAGTCTGTTATGAGAAAAATTCGTATTTCATATCAGCACATAAAAAATAACTACTTCTTCATCAGCAAATTTCTTATCGGAGCATCGCTATAACATCCATCTTATTCCGAAAGTTTCTCTATCTTCGTAGTCGCGTGCTCCGGCCTCATTACGCTCGATTTCATTGTTCCCGCCCACCGCGGATAAAATTAAAAAAGAAAAAGACGGTGAAAGAGAATTGGAGTACGCGAGAATTATCGCCATCATCCCCTCTCGCACGCTTACACACGTACACACAATATCTCGTTACTTACAAGCAGAGAGAATAGCGCGAAGGTTGCGGAGCGTGCGAAGTTGGCGGAGCCATTCGTCCTGCGAAACTAACTCGGCTCTCTCTCTCTCTCTCTCTCTCTCTCTCTCTCTCTCTCTCTCTCTCTCTCTCTCTCTCTCTCTTCTCTTCGTCTGCATTATATCTCTGTGCGGCCGGGCAAACGGAGCGCGTCGAATTAAACCGCGTAATTGCCGCGAAAGATTTGCTCTTTCGATTCGCGCGCGCGCACGTGCAATTGAAAGTGATTTTTCGAAGGTGCAGAGAAAGAGAGAGAAAGAAAGAAAGAGAGAGAGAGAGAGAGAGAGAGAGAGACAGAGAGAGAGAGAGAGAGAGAGATACATGTCTCTCCGATTCGTGAGAAAGTTCTGATGCTCTCCCTTTTCTTTGTTGGGTTCTCGTTTTTCTGCGTACGCTCCCGACGTCGAAGTATAGCGACGACCTTGACAGGGACGATGTATGTTGCGGGTTATTTATGGGATTCGATTGAATTTATATGAAATTTTTTTTTGTTTGTTATAATATTTTTATAGGGAAGTAAGTTACTAAATTGGTTTAATCGTGCACCTTTTAAAAAACTGCTATGTAGTTAAGGCGCCACGAAAGTATAAATATATGTATACTATAAATATAGTGAATGGGGGAAAATGTTAACCCATTTGCGCCCTTGGATTTTACAAATGAAACAATATTTCGCACTAAAACAATAATAGCTTGACATCCTTTTGTAAGTACTTACCGTGGAAGCGAGCAGGATGAATTGTCTATACTCGATCTTTATAAAATAATCGTTGAAATTCTGTTATCAGTACTTACAGCTGTCAAATTGTGAAAATAAAAGTTTTTGCTTACTATACATATAGCTATCCAACATTGTATATACCGAATTTCAATGATTATTTTCTAAGGATCACAAAAAGATGTCAATAGATAATCAAATATTATTTCGTTTATGAAATCCAAGGGCGCAAATATGCTAACCTTTTTCCTTATTTACTATATTTATAGTCAACATATCTCTATGCTTTCGTGGTGCCTTAAGCGAAATTATACAATTCGGTTCAAACCTATTTAAAATTAATTAGTTTATTGGAGTAAGATTTGTTTAAGTTTTATTTAAATTTAAATTAAAATCAGCATCGTCAATTACTTTTCTAAAGAAAATATAAATTATTGATCATTACGGGTGCTAAAATTGTTATTGTATGCCGACTCTTTGAATTACTTAATTACAGCTCTTCTCAACGCAATTATTAGATATATAAGCGTGTGGCGTATTATCATGTCCTTACAAATTCGGTGATTTAAATAAAGTAATTAAAGAGTCTCTCGAATTTAGTTAGTTTAAATTGTTAAAATTTGAAAGTGTTGACACGACGACAAATACTTATCTTTTTAATAATTGCCTTGAGAATGAACGTATAATTAAAACATGTAAATGTTACTTTATAACAATTCCTCGAGAGTAATTACATCTCCCCCTTATAAAATTACTTTTCTTTTTTTAATATCTTACGTCAAACAAACACTCGATGAAGCAAAACGCAAGACCACGTAAACAATGATTCTTCAAACCTCATACACTTGGGGAAAAATAGCATGTAGTCGATTTTTCTCCTGGGCACACAGTACGCGTTACACGCTCGAGAGTACAGTACGACGCTGCAGAACCATTTGGCGCAGCTTTTCTCCCAGTGACACGCGGGATTGCATTCGCCAGTCCATATATTTCTTCGACTCTCTTTCTCCACGCTCATCCACCTCCTCCGCACACACAACGGTTGCGTTAATAATACGGACGATTTGCCGCGATGAACGATTCGTCAATTAATCTTTCCGTCTGTCTTGTTCTCTGGCTTTGCGTTGCTGCGCGCTATCGAGTTCGATTCGATGCATCAAAACACACGCGCACTGTAGTACAGTGGGGAGGAGAATTTTGCGGTTTTGCGGGCTGCCGTTAAATTACCGCGGGTCGTCCGCGTCGTCTGGTTTTACCGGTCGTTCGACGACGTCTGCGGCTGCTGTTGCTGCTGCTGCTGCTGCTGGAGTTCGTTGAGCTGCTTGTCATCTTCAATTTATGACTGTTAATTGTGAATAATAATTGTAAGGGCTTAAAAGCAGCTTAGAAAACACTACGGAAATTCAATGGAAGTAATGTGCCATAGGCAATTAAATACATATTGAAGCGAATTGTAGCTATGAATCTGTTGTTCATATTAGACTAGATTAGTGTCTTTGTAAGTAATGTTTATTTTGGTAGTTTCATAATATGCACATTTTGTGTATTACATTATAACTATTGAATAATTATTGAAGCACTTACTTCGATTACACTTTCTACATTTTTAATAATAAAGATGAAATTTTAATTTCGGGTGAATAAAACACTCGGCATTCCAGCGCAATCTCACTCTAAAGCATAAAATAATGAGCTAGGACGCAAAGACACGGGAGATACAAGCACTGAATAATCACAACGCTCGCATATAATAATGACGATAATAACGCGAGTCCCGGCAGTGCCCAACTGTCAACCTTCGGCAATCGTGCGATGCGACTGCGTACCGATGTGAATGACACCGACAATTATTGTATGACCGGCGATTTTTCAGTTGTCCACCGGTGACGCTGATTAATCGTTCGGATTTAATAATCAACTACGGAGCAGTATTACGGACGAACGACCTGATGTATGTCCCCTGATGTATACATTATTACATACACTCTCCGACATCGAACTACATGGCACTGATTGACTTTAACACAATTAACGTTGTACATAATGTAGAAACTCGCGATACATAGCACATAAACACCGACGAGTACGGCGATAATCAATTAATTGATTAATTAATAATAATTTTGCGAGACGGTGGTTGGGTGGTGGTGATGGTTTACCGCAAAAACCGACTAATCTGTTTCTTGTATTCTTTGCAAAATATATCGTTGGTGCTCGCACGCAAATCTCGAACGAAAATTGGCATGCCGGATAAATATTTACAGGAGGTGAGTTCCACTTAACTTTTTCACTTAACTTCTTCGCTTTTTGTTAACCGCCGCGCACGTACTGCAATCGCTTATAGCTCAAATTTTATGTTCAGTATATTCTTTGCTGAATATGTTGGTAAACTTGCTTTTGGAACCAAACATTGCATTTTTTACGAAAGAAACTAATTATCTAAAATGTTATTAATTGATGTTATAATGTTATTATCTTAATTGGTAAATTAAAATGAACCTATTGTTTTGTAATCAAATCCTTGATTTATATTTCGAGGCAAATGGCTGACTTAACGAGTTTTGAAATGATCATATTTTACGGTATGAAATATAGCTTCAGTATGATAAATTACTTGATTAAATTTATCTACAATTATGGGCATTATGATAATAAATGATCTGAAACATCTTTTTTAGTATATTAAAATAATAAAAATAGAAATATAATTCGAATAAAAACACTTTCAACAGTTGATTAAAAATTAAATAGTAGATAGAAATAGTGACATTTACTATCTATGTATATTTTAATTCGTAATTTTTTTTAACATTCGTTATAAGTTTAAACCATTAGAAAATGTGACTTTTCAAAACTGTAATATCGATTCAACTTGTTTTTCCAAGAGAGCTATAAGAGGCTGCTTTTACATGTGAATCATGTGACCCTTAGAATCCTTAAAAATATCACGACCAATTATATGTCACTTCGCTTTCATTAAACACATTTACGCTTGTATAATACATGTAATATACATCATGCTGCTAGAGATCCGTGCATGTTTGGATATTCACAAATTCGTTGTGCTTCACATGTGCACTAATGACCGACGTGCTTTGTGTCCTTCATTGTTGTTCTTGTCCGTGATTCGTTTAAATGTTGTAAATAGAAAATGTTACACTTGAGTCGTCCAGTGAAGTTCTTGTATATATGTAAAAATGAAAAGAGAACATACGTACTGTATTTGTATTTGTATATCATAGCGTATTTTATTTTAATTTACAAAAATAAAAGTGCAACATAATTATTTTGAACTATTATTAATGTCGCTTGTTTGTTCCATCACGCTGGGACATCTACAGAAACAACAAGAAATGAACAAAAACAAGGAAATCATTGTACTCGATCACAAGAGATCAAATGCTATTAATATCGGCATGACGAAATTGCCGCCTCCTAGGTCCATCAAAACGGCCATCCTAAAAATGGACGCTACCATAATGAACAGAGAAGGCATCGAGGTACAGTTATATTTTATTTTTGGTCCCGATTTTAATTTTCATTTGATTTCATTTCATTTTATAAATATTCTTCCAATGACGATTGATACTTTGAACTCAGCACGATGTTTGAATTTTTAGTTTATTAAACTGCGTACCTACTTAAAGAAAGTCTGGGATAAATCTAGCAAAAGTCGACCTCAGAAAGTCTTGCAAATGTCTAGCTACGGAGTCTATGCCAGATGATATACCAGATGATATTCCAGACTTTTGTTGAATTATCTCACGAAAACTTACTTTTTAGATACAAGTAATTAGAATACTACGTTTATTTAGAATTTGCTTCTATCACTAAATTGTGCATGTAAAGGATCCAACTTCTATCGATTTCGGTTGAGTTAGACTTTGGGATATTAACTACGGCTTTCTATTAACGTCCTCTTCAGAACTGTTTTAATAATAATTTGTACAATTAATAAATTCACCTATATACGATACTTAAACTAACAGTACAACATGTGCATGAAAAAGGCCCTTTTCTATGCTTGCAAAGCAAATGGAAAATTGGGCATTCCGAGCGGCTTCTCCTGAGCGGAGAAGCCATGACCATTACCTCCCGCTCCTGAATTTCTTAGGCCTAGTGGACGACTCGTAATGCCCATTTCTTCATTCTCTTTGCATGCATGAAAAAGGCGCTATTCACACACTTATTAAAAATAATACAATGTGGATCACGGGTGGAAAGGGCTTTTTCAGAGCGTTACATTATTCAAAATCAGTACATTATTACCTTATTATTACACTTAATCTACCAGAACAAATATAGTTTATTTAATTTGTTATATTATACTTTATATTACAATGTTACCTGTTCATTGCACATTTTATATTTTGTCTCACTCCCTTTTTTTCCTTTTCTTTTTCATCTTAAGACTAACGCTGAGACTATCTAATTTGTGCACAAACTGTCACACCGGTGTGCCATATAGGATGAGATTGCGAAAGTGAAACTTTTGGCACGTAGTTATAGCACGTGTTTCCCGATATCGGTCCCAATATTGTGAAATGGCGCCACTTATCAGTCCAAATTTCTCCATCGTTATCTTTACAGTTCGGTGTTTTGTGGCGCGTAATACTGCACAGCATCGTATGTGGGAAAATCAAAAAGACAGTTAGGTGTCCGAATTGGTGAACATAAAACCCATATAACTAACAAAGATAACTCGCCGCTCCGGTGCTTCAGAGCGAGTCAAGGTTGCTCTGAAACATATCGACGTATTATATCGTTCGCAGGCTCGCGATGCGAGGCATGCAAGAGGCTTAGCTTCGTTTTTTGCATGTAAGGCACGGCCTCCGTCGCTCGCGCTTCGCGCTTACCTATCATTTTTATAATATTTAAAGTAATATATTTATTAATGTAAAAATAAAATAAAAAAGAACAATATATGAGGCGTTGGGTGCAAAAACAACTTAACCCGGGTTAAGTTTTGGAGAAAAAAAACGTTAAAGTTTATATATTGTTGTATCTTAATATATAAATATAACGAATCAACTTTTCTTGCTGATTTTATCAGTCCTACTATTAAAGCATATAGTTAAACTTGTTAGAACATTTATTTATCAATATAAATTATTTAAATAATTAAAAGAAGCTTATCCAAGTTAAGTTGTTTTCGCATAGAACGGGCATTTTTTGTGTAGAATTGGTATTTTTCGCTTCAAATCCAGCTTATCTTTATCAAATAAATCTCAGAACATATCTTTTATTCATTAAAATAATGTTCATACGTGCATTCTTGCATCAAAAATTTATTATATATATATATTTAAATTTATAAGTATATTTTTATTAACTTTTTTCGATACTTCTAATAATATTTTTAAATCGTTCTCGGTTAAATACAAAAAAGTTTTGTTCATTCAAGATCTATAATTTTACCGTGAAATGTTTTTATGTATAATGTGTTATAATCCAATTCTGGTCTTAAATAAATTTTTTATGCTTTTTTGAGCTTTAATTTAGGCCTTTCCCGACAAACTTTGTTTAATTGATGATTTCGTAAAAAATGTTAAATACAAGAAACTTTTTTTGAGTTCTATAATTTTACCGGGGAAATTTTTTACATATAATGTATAACAATTCAATTGTGACCTAAAAATGGATTTTTGATGGCTTTTTTGCGCTTTAATTTAGGTTTCTCTTTTTATCTAATTAACGATTTCGTAAAAAATGTTAAAAACAAAAAGTTGTATTTTTTCAAGATCTACAATTTTACCGGGGAAAATTTAATAAAAACATGAAATTTATTCATGATACTGCTAAAATTAGAATTTTCAATATATTCAATACTTATACTATATGGTAATACGCTTAACGAATATGGCTCAAAATAAATGCGTTTTCTTATTATGATGATACAAGTAAACTCTTTAAATTTCAGCCGGTTTGACCGTGGTTTTGCTGAGTTAATCGAGGAACTTGATTATATCCGTACATACATCCATACATACATTTAAAAGAGTGCTTGAAATGTGTTCCTATAGTGTTAAAACATGTTTTTATGTAATAATTTGTTAGTTTTTAAGCTATTACACTTTTTGCTATTACGAAAATATAAGGCTCACCCTTGGAGCGGTCGTGTCTCAAAAAACTATCTGTAATTACATAACATTGTAACAAAGAAGAACACACTTTCAATTTTAAAATGTCCGAATAATCAATAAAGAGAAGAATAAAAATAAGAGATTGTTATCTGAAATGCTACATATGAAATTACAAAATAATACCATAAATATTGAAGAGGATACGAGAAAATTACACATCCCCTATGAGATTAAGATCAAAAAGTTTATAACAACGAATAAAATAACAAAAATTGCAATTTCAAAACAAATTAAAGTTTTGTCCTATTACGCGTCAAAAAACTCCGACCTGTAGAGATAACGACGGCGAATATCTGGACTGATAAGTGGCACTACCTCACATTATTGGGACAAATATCACAAATATCGGAAAACACGATCTATAACTACTTGCCAAAAGTTTCATTTTCGCAATCTCATTCTATATGGCTCACCGGTGTGACAGTTTGTACACAAATTAGATATTTTCAACAGGTACCATTGTAATATAAAGTATAATATAAAAAATTAAATAAACTATATTTGTTTAGGTGGATTAAGTGTAATAATAAGACAACAATGTACTAATTCCGAATAATAACACTCTGGTGTACAAAATTTATTGTAAAAATTATTACTGTTAGTTTAAGTATCGTATATATGAGTATTTATTAATTGTATAAATCATTATTTTAATAAAACAGTTCAGTAGAGGACGGCAATGCAAAGCCGTCGAAACGTCAGCAACAAATAAAAAACGTTTTTGATATTTAATATTCTAAAGTCTGACTCAACCGAAATCGATAGAAGCGTGATTCTTTCGTACCTTTTTTGTTACTATAGGCTGGAATCATAAAAAATAATAGTTTTCGATTAATCCGTGGACAAGACTTTTAATATAGTCTCTATAGCCAGACTTTTGGAAGCCTTTCTGAGCCAGTCTGTTGACAGACTTGTCCGAGACTTTTTTTTTACACGGCTTAAAATAAAAATATTTTTGCAAAAACCTAATATCACTTTTGGGGCGGCTAATGTATAAGTCGATTTTTTCAATTTTTTAAAACCATAGAAAAATAGAAAAATTCTAAGGAATCTTTGCCATAATTACTGTTTTAATAACATAGTAAATACTGTGACAACTGTCTGAAAAAATTATTTATGATCGTTTTGTTTATGTAATGATATAAAATTTGTATTAATTCATTACCCATTGCCGCCGCGAAAGTGATAATGTATATAGTTCTTAAGTTCTATTGTGTTTTTTAAGTTTTGATTTACTTTTCATTATTTCAATTTTTGCTAGAAATTGTTGACGATGTTACCAACCGAGGAGGAAAGATCCAGGATACAAGAGGCGCAGGCCGCCAATCCCGATCTTCCTTTGGGATCAGCCGAGCAGTTTCTGCTAACTTTGGCATCAATTTCCGAGCTTCCAGCCAGATTGAAACTCTGGGCTTTCAAGCTTGACTTTGAAAATTCGGAAAAGGTAAGGAAACCTGACAGACCAAGCCAAAGCTTTATATGAACGATTTTACAGCCAAGGCTTTAAGAAACTGATGACTCGGTCCTTCTCTCCTTTTACACACATTCGACGGTGAGCTTGGTCTTGTTCTTTCTCCAGACGCTTTCATCGAACGTTATGGGTTAACCTTTATTCGCGTATTGTATTAGAAATTTTTCATTAAACTCGCTAATGAAAAATATTCATGAATAATACGCTACAGTATTTTTAAGTAAATGACGTAATCAGAATCTTTATAGACTATGTTTCTAAATAATGTATTTTATCTACTAAATTTAATTTGAAACTTAACCTTTTTCTAACTAATTTTGTAATATATTTTAATTCATTTGTTTTTAAATTTGATATGTCGATTGCTATTGCCAAGTAATGACATTTTTTTAAAAGCATCAGTAACTGAATAAAAATAAATGAACATTTCCACCAAAACGTCATCAAATAGACATAGTTATAAAAACAGACTTATCGGTGCTCCCATCTTCAATCACTAATGCATTAGTCAAAATATTCGGATGTTTGCACTAAATAATAAATAATAATAATAAATAAATAAATAATAATGCTACATGTGAAGTAATCATACACTTTTAACAGAGAAGCGCATTACTAAATTGTATAAAGCCATTATTTGGTTTATGAAACATTATTCAGTATTAAAAATGGTGTAAATCGGTATAGTAAAGCCAGTACACACTAAAACACAAAGAAAATATAATCTAAATATTGAACAAGAATGTTCCTTCGAGTAATCCTCATACATTCAAATCACCACCGACACATCACAAATCCTCCTGCGTCGTAGCGCTCAACCCCTCGGCGGAATTTCATTCCGAGAACAATGTCAAAATCCGGGACACCTGGCTCCTCCTCCTGCGCGTCTTCGGTACCACCACCGCCGCCGTCGGAAGTGGATCTCGGCGTGAACCGAGTGTGTTAATCGGCGCCGCGCGCTTAAATTGCCGTGCACGTATACACCGCGCGCTTCGTGTAATCGCGAATCAATTTCCCGAGTTGCCGAAACGCGTCGCCGCACCCACCCCTGAGGGGAGAAAGGGAACTACCGCGACGCTAGGAGGCGCGGCGCACAATGACTTGTCAGCGGGAAGTGCCAAGGACTTTGGTGTCTCGCACTATGATTATGAATTATGGTCTTTAATGAGGATATGGCTGATTTGCAAGATACATTGGGAATTCCCTGTACCCTACACTTTAAGTTGACATAATGGTTTTACTTTGATCCAACGCTTTTAAACGTGTTTGCTTATGTACATATTGTCGGTCTCGGTCGTTTCTCGATGTATAAAATATAAAAATATGTTTATTTATGAAAACGTGTTAAATTATAAGCTGCTGAGTAGTGAAAATATCTCCTTTATGGTGTAAAAAACAATGTTAAGGTGGGTCTACACTGATTCTTTAACAAATATAGAAAAATATTTTATAACACTTTTTGAAACTCTACATTTGTAAGAATATTTTGGGACCTGATAAAATAAAAAATGTTCGTAATCAACAAAGTTATAATAACCATTTAAAAAAAATAATTAACATTGCTTCTTATGTAGAACTGAATATTTAAAAAGTTTTTCTTAAAACTTAAAACTTTTTCTAATTTCAAAAAGTTGCTCGCGCATTTAGAGTCGATGAATCTAGCTGTAACTTGCAGCAAATATTCCTATAATTATTAATTTAAAGAAAGATTATTTAAAAAAGTTAGTATTTTTTTTTTCAACAACTGTGTGCATAAAAATGATTGCCGATTAAATATATATATATACAAAATATGGTATTTTTTCTCATATATTTATTTAAAATGAAAGTATATTTTTTTCAAGCTGTTTTCAATAGAAAATTAAAATTATAAATACTAACTTTTGTTTATTACGGATTCTAGAGTAAGTGAGAATTTATTAGGTTGATATTGTCAAACTTAAATACGCAAGTAACTTTTTGAAGTAACCTCTGTTTTGACTGCAAAAAGCATATTTTATTCAATGAATTAGGATTTGGAAAATGAAAATTGCTCAAAATTGGTATATATTCTTCTTTTTTAGTTACTAATAACATTAAAATTTTGAAATAAAATTCCGGATGTTTAACGATTTTGAAAAAAATCAGTGTAGACCCACTTTAAGCTATTTTGGCGGAGTTGAATTTGGAAGGCCGTCGTGTGCACACGTGTTTAGCGGACCGCTCCGAGTTTGTAAACACCGTCTCGAGAACCTGTTTCCATTATCTATCGTATATATATATTAACCTGAAGTGCGACAATCTGTGAAAACGTGAAATAAATCGAAGTACGCATTCAAATTGCTGGTGCAGTTTGAATTGCAAAACCAATTCTCAGCCATGGCTTCTGACTACAGGGGCCCGACACAACCTAATGAAACCAACAATTCTCAAGTAACTCGAGCACCTTCGTACGCCAATGCAACAGCTCGTAAAACAAGGCCTTCAAAAGAACAAGCAGTCGTCATTGAATCAATCGACGGGTTCAACATCGACGATTACATACATGGATTGGAAAAACTGGTAAATCTTTCCGATATACGATTCATATCGAAAATAACAGGTGGCAGAGTATGTGTTTTTCTGTCAAGCACCGAACTGGTTTGTAAGTTATCTAACGTAAAAGTGCAAGTTAAGGAGATGATTTTTAACATTATTCCCTATATCGAAAAAACAAAAGAGTCGTAATATCTAACGTTAACCCTGTTGTTCCTGACGAAGTAATTTTAAATGCTCTAAAATCTAACGGCAGCTCTCCAGTCTCCAACATTCACGATATTAAAGCCAGTTTAAACAAACCGGGTAGAGCGCACATACTCTCATTTCGCCAACAAGTTTACATCAAGGAAGAAGAGGAAAAACATTTACCAGAATCAATGCAAATTTCTTTCGACAATACAACGTACTGGATCTTCTTCAGCACAGACTCTGCAAAGTGCTTGTTTGCAAACAAAGCGGACATATAGCTAAAGCGTGCCCGAATTCCGAAGAATTACCAATCAACTATACACCTCTAGCAAGTACAATCCTAAACGAGGAAAGTTTTCCAACTCCTTCTTCTAATACAGAAGCAGCAAACCTCGCAGCAAACCTCGCAGCAAACACACAATCTAAGACATTGAAACGGCCTCCTCCACCTTCAACGGCATCGGACAAGACTTCAAAGGATTTAACGTATGCAACGACTAAGCAACATAATATTGAACTAAAAAAAACAATTAAAAAGAAACCTAAAAACGAAAACAACGACAGTATAGGAAAAAGCTCATCACAAGAATCTCTTAATGCAAACGACGACTTAAATTTAAAAGATCTTCTTCAAACAGCCAGGAATTCCGTCCCACCCTCTCAACATGTCATAAACTTTGACCAACTACAAGAGTTTCTGGAAAAATCATTTGGATGCAAAGATGTCTTTAATCTTTCATTGCTTTATACGAACGATACTGAAGGCATAATTAGCATGATGGATGATGTATACAAATATCTGAACGATCGTGCTCTAAAGGCTAGATGCACTCGACTGAAAAATAAACTTCGTTCACAAGCCGCCGAATCACAAAAAGACATGGAGACAGATTCTCAAAATGATACTGATTCAGAACGTTTTACCGCAAAATCCGGAGGTACAGGACATCCAAAATTAACACTCTCTGAAAATGAACTATCTCTATAAAATCAATACCGCAATGGCTGATTATGAAATTAAAGAATTAAGATTACTTTTCTGGTATTCTAGAAGTATAAAGAACAAAAAGGAAGAACTAGCGAAAATTCTCACCGATCTTGATGTTTTTATTTGTGTCGAATCCTGACTATCCGAGACAGACACAAATTTCCACTTCGCGGGATTCAAGAGTTTTAAGAAGGATCGACAACATTCCGGAGAAGGAGGAATTTTCGCCTTGATCCGTAACAATTTAGCGTATTACGAAATCAAGAACTTAAAAAGTCCTGATCCTACAGTAGAAATTACAGGTATAAGAATTACAAATTTAAGAACTCCTATAGATCTCATTGTATGGTACAGAGCTCTAAATTTCACCCTCTCCCAGATTCAATGGGATAAAATATTTAAAAATGCTATTAGAAACAAGCACACAATTTTAATGGGTGACTTTAACGCGCATCACGCCAGCTGGAACTGCGAAAAAAATGATACGGTGAAACGCTTCTTGATAGCTTGAACAATTCAAGTCTTATCTTGCTTAACCCTAACTCCTTCACTCACTACAGTGAATCGTACAAAAAAATGTCTAATATAGATTGAATTTTTTCGAGCACAGGCATAGCAGATAAAATAAACGTAAATGTAAAAAATGAAACTTGGAGCTCTGATCATTTCCCAATAAATATAGAAGTTAACGTCGAAAAATGTATATATCGTAAAAAAACATTCAACTTGAAATCGATACGAACAAACTGGGATGGCTTTTATAAACATCTTGAAAGAGAATTGTTCCAACTATATTCAAGCGACTATGATTTGTTAGACGCGTGCGGTAAATATGATGTTTTCGTTGTCTTGATATCAGAAGCTATAAAAAGCAACACTCCTAAGAAAAAAATTGTTAACGACAAAATGTACAGGAATCCAGTCGCTTGATGGAACTCCGAGTGTGACAGAGTAAAAAGATTGAGAAAGACGGCATTTAAAAAGTTGCAATTCCAAAAAAACAGACGATTTTATTGATTACGCTGTGCTCTCGCTAGAAAAACATTTAACGATAGTAAACGGGAATATCATAAATCGCTCTCTAATGATTTAAATATTAATTCTGACCCCGGCTACATATGGAATACTTGTAAAATTTTGAAAAATGCTTGGGTAAAAATCAAACAAAATCACTGACCAGATAACCACCAAACCCAGAACAAAGTTTTTGCAGCACTTGACAGAAAAAGCCCTGCTTGGTGTCCGACAAACCCTGATTGGTTACCGCCTTGTGAAGAAAATAATTTCCTCAGCTCTCCTTTTACATTCGCGGAATTCAACTTAGCCCTTGATGGTAAAAATAAACGATCTAACCCAGGCATCGACGGTTTAGACTCTGTCGTACTTCAAAAACTACCAATCGGGTGTAAATTGATACTCTTAGCTATATTTAATGAAATGTATCGCACAGATATATATATCCAAAAAGCTGGAAACACTCTTCTCTTAATTTTATTAATAAAACAGACGGCAAAAACGTAAGACCAATCAGTTTAGGATCGTGTTTAGGTAAAGTTTTTGAAACTTTAGTTAAAAATAATCTACAGTATTGGATCGAACAAAACAATATGATTCCGAAGAACCAATCAGGATTTCGAATAGGTCAATGCACTACAGACAATTGAATGAATTTGGCTTTACATATAGAAAAATCCTTTATCGGTAAAAAAGATTTACTAGCCGCTTTTTTAGATGTCGATGGTGCATTCGTAATGTCACGATTGATATTTCAATTGAAAAACTAGCCAGCTTAAAATGCCCCTATAACTTAATTAAATTCATTAAATTTGTCACGACTGAAAGAAGTTCCACAAGGAGGGGTATTAAGCCCCTTGTTATATTGCATATATATGGTTTCGTTCAATCGAGAAAAATAAACAAATTTTAGAGAAAGCTATCGTTAAAATTTACAACAATCTATATGACTTAGGTTTGGAATTAAATCCGCATAAAATAGTCGTAATACATTTCAACAATCGTAACATTCCGCTAGGAACAATTGAACTAAATGTGAAAAATACCATAATCAAAACTAGCAGAACAGTCCGCTTTCTAGGAATTATTTTTGACCACAAGTTTACATTCAAAGATCACATCGAACAAACGCAAAAGAAATGTCTAAGATCAATGAATATTATAAAATTCCTCACAGGAACATAGTGTATAAAAGTTTTGTTCGGTCAATTCTTGATTATGGTATTTATATATTTTTTTCAACGCAACAACAATTTATCGACAAATTAGAAAGAATCCAATACGCGGCTTTAAGAATATCTCTTGATTACCGTGATAGCACGCCCACAAACGTAATTTTATCGGAATCCAAAATGTTATCCATTCACGAACGGGCAAAATATCTGTGTACTTGTTATATTCATAAAATCCTCTCTTTTAGCAATTTAGCGATATCAGATACTTTATCCCGTCTAAAAAGAAAAGTCAATCTTCAAAAGTTTTTAAAAAGGAAAAGACTTTGTATCAAAACTATAAGAGATCTAAATGAAAATAGTGAACATATTTATTCTAATATTCATTACAACATGTATGTACACGACTATGATATATTGACTAGCAATATCAATGTAGATACAACTTTCGGAAAACTTCTGAAGGGCAATTCAGATATTAATCAGACAATTAATTCATTAATCGACAAAGATAATGCTATTGCTATATTCACAGATGATAGTAAATCTGATGAATCTGTATCCATCGATAGCGCTTCTATCTGTACAGAGTCTGTACTCAACACAGTTCAAATGTCTCTTGGTTACCTGAACAGAAATTGTTACATTTTCATCGACTCTCTTAGTGTTCTATTATCACCGAAAAATCTTTAAATGTCTGTCCGAACAAATCCCTATTTATTCGAAATTAAAAATTAACAATAGAATTCCAAAAAATGTCGCATAATCAAAACACAATTAAATTTTTCTGAATTCCAGCTCACATAGGTATAAAAGAAAGGCAATGTATTAGCTGACGCAAAAGCTAAATAAGCATCAAATCAATTACCGTCATTATCTATAAAAATTCCCTTCACAGAACTAAGAGAGTCTGCTAAAAGCTAGCAATCAAAAATACTGAAAGTTCTTAAATAACAGCGTCACAAAAGGTACACATTTCGTCCAACATTTTCACAACCAATCTGCGAAACCCTGGTTTTACAGCAAAAATCTGCCACGCTAGATTGTGTCAAGAATAAACAGGATTCGGTCCAATCACTATAGTCTCAATGCTTCGCTTTATCGTATAAAAATTATCGATAAACCAAACTGCGAATGTGGCTACGAAATTCAAGACATTAAACACAAATTATGGCAGTGTCCTAATTTTAATAATGAGCGCACTAAATTCTTAAAAAATCTTCGAAAAATCAATTTACCGCTACCTATATATTCATGCGTACTCTTGGCGCAACCAACTGTTCAATAATGTAAAATACTTCACTCATACCTCAAGAATTGTAAGCTTCATAAAAAAAAAGGTATTTTGGTACGGTATACGTCTCACGGAGGACACATTTAATTTGTAAGAGCTCATACTTTTTACACTGTTTCATAAATACGCATATTTTTATTATTAATAATTTTAAAAACAACAATATAATCAAAATATGTACTAAATGTTATATATTGTTTTTTGACTTAAATGTGGGAATATTATGTCAATCGACCATAAATGTAATTTTTATGTGCGTATTAAGATGGCATTAAATATAGCACGCTAACCCTGGTAGAAAATTATCTAGTTTTATCGAGGCCCTCGATTATTTCCTTGGCAAACTAGATAGATCTACATAGTTCTAGATTAATTTTCTACCAGGAAACTGTTCTTGTAATATACATGTTTTTAGCACTTTACTAAAATATTATAATATAAGAGAAAATTTAATATGCAAGTCGGGCTTTCTACATGACGAAAAAACTTTTGATTATATTTTAATTTTTCTATCTATCAGTCCACCTGAAATTATTCAAGGAACAAAATAAAACCTTTGTGTATTTAAAGAACAAAACTTTTTTTAAATAGATAATATCTACACTTACGATACAACATATTTTGTTGAAAAAAAATTTGTTGTGTCATAAACGCTTCTTTATATTATAAGATCTTCTCTCATATTATAATATTTCAATAAAAAGCTTAAAAAGATCATTTAATGTGATACATCTAATGCTGGAGCCTCTTTAATTAAAGTTATTGAACAGAACTAATGATTGAATAGGTTAGTGATAATATAATAATTTAAAAAAAAAATAATAATCTTGAGTTGTACAAGATTACAGAAAGCAATCTTAATTCCCATTAGTCTCCACTACCTGATGAGTAGAAAATAAATCACTATTGATTTTTTTTTAATATCGCACAAAACATTATGAATAATCGACATTTTATGAAACATCTGATAAAGTCTTATTATTATACTCAGTAAACATAAAATATGCTGTTGTGTACAACGCAGAAAAGCATCAGTAAAAATATGAATGCTATTTTATTCTCGGAGAAAAGAATGAAAATAGTAATGAATCAAACAAGTAGTAAAGTTCTGGTTCTAGTCAGCCATACCGTTTATCAAGATATATGCTATCTCATCCTTCTTCGTAAATTTTAACTACAATTTGTAGCACTTTTCGAGAAAAAATGGAAATAAATGTAATGCATTTGTTTTTAGTTATATATAAAATTGCTACCCATTACTTAATTTTTTTAAACCATAAAATATAATTTTTGGAAGTTTTGTTTAAATTTATAATTTTTTATATCAAACTAAATAATAATACACTGCTAGCTTTTATCTATTCCTCAAGTATTCATTATAAATAAGATCATGTTATTGAACTGAATGTATTGTTACTGAATCCTTCGGAAAGCGCATCACTTTCCACAAAAACACAAAAGAAAAACAATACCCCGTGGTGAAACTTTATTCGTTATCTGTCAAAGTAGAAGAACGGTATTCAGAAAGAGGAGCGGCAAAACTTGGTGAACTCGTGAAATAAACCGACTTGTATAAAAAAAAAAAACAAACGAACACGAAAAAAGCGTAGTACGACACCGAGAAACTTTTTCATCTCGATGCCTATAAAAAAAACGGAAAATACAGCAAGAGCTATAGCACGATGCGTAGCAATAGTAAAGCAAGAGAGACTACGTCAGACATATGTAGACTGCGATCCGGACGGTAGCGATGTTGGTGCGAGCGAGGGAGTTTAAACCGCGAGCTGCGCGAGAAACGGGGTCAGGAAAGTGCATCGCGCGAAAGAAAAGAGCCGAGAGAGACCGAACCCCCATAGACACACATACACACGGACCTTTGATCACACACATACATGTATAGATATATCTATAAAAGCAAAACGGTGGTGCAGACTGAAAGAACCAACGACATTTGTGACTTCCAGGAAATTGCGGACCCTTTGATGGATCTGAAGCAGGGAATGGAGACCTTGCGAGTGAATAAGACCTTCCGCGGCATTCTGAGCACGCTCCTTTCGATCGGGATATTCCTCAACGGAAATGAGGTGAGTATTGAAAGCCAGCCAAATGACATCCGCTTAATCCTCTCCTACTCTCCATCTCTACCTCTCTCTCTCTCTCTCTGTCTCCCTCCCTCCCTCACCCACTTCCTCTCTCTCTATCTTTCTCTGTCTCTCTCTCTCTCTCTCTCTCTCTTTCTCTTGCTCTCACCCTCTTCTTCTCTTTCTCTCTCTCTTCTGTCGCGGTTGTATCGATTAATTCGCCCGCGACTTTGCCTCCGCGGCGGTCCGATAAGAGCAGAGCAGAGCAGATACAGAGGGAAGAAGAGGGGTATATAAGTGATAAATGTGACCGGGAGATCGAAGAGCCCGCGTCCCCTTTGAGATTTAAAGGGCCAGGTTCTATAGCTCTTCTTTTTTCCTCATTTTACGCGGAGGGGGTTTTGCTTCTCTGACTGGGAGAAGCTTTGAAGTCTGAGAGAGCCAAGGAGAGGGACTTTGAATAATGGACACTGGGGATTCTGTTACCTCTGCTGCTGCAGCTGTTGGAAGCTTTTAAATTGGGTCCTTGAAATCGATGATGCTGCTGCTGCTGCTTTGTTCTATAAGGGGCTGCTTCTCGATCACGAATAGGCATTTGAAGGATTCTTTTTCTAGATTATGAATAAAGGAAAGTGCAGTGATACGCGGATTGCTGGCTTTATTGGGGTGAAAAGTGGATGAATAAAAGATATTGAATTCTGAAAATTGTGTGAGACTTTTGTAAAATCTCAATTGTTGAAAAGGCGAGTTCTTTTACAATAAGCTAAAATCAATCGAACAATTTTTACACCATGTAATTCATGGTATGATTTATAGAACTCAATATATGTCAGAGAAAAGATACAATTATTGTATGGGAAATTATTATTATAATTGATAATAGGATCTATTTTCATCACCAATAAATCAAATAGGGTATAAAGCAGATTAGCAGAATAATTAGTGCACTAATGATATAATTCAATTTATATTGTAATGTAATCTAACGTTCATAACTCGTATTATATTATAAAAATGAATAGAACTCATAAAAGAAATTTACTTTTTTTATTTGCAGGTAAAAGGATTTCAGTTGGAATATCTGGCTAAAGTACCTGAAGTAAAGGATACCGTGCACAAGCACTCACTACTTCATCATCTCTGTCACATGGTCATGGAAAAATTCCCCGACTCCACGGATTTATATTCAGAGGTACTTTTTTTCTTCTTAACGATAACAGCAATGATAATAAATGCTCAAAGCTTTAAAAGTTTTAAAGCAGTGGTTAAACTATAAAAAAATTAATTTTTACTTTAATAGGAGTGGCTTTTTAAGAATAAATTTTAATATTTTATTTACTTTTTAATTTTAAAATGAAACTAAGTACTGTTTTTTGCAGCATACCTTTTTATATGCAGATATGCTTTATTATGCGAACTGCTTTGTATGTAATTTAGAGCGGTATAATCCTTTTAAAAATATAATATACTCCTGTGCATTAAAAAAAGATTTTTGCATTAAGCAAGCACAAAAAAACTCACTGTACGTTTTTCCATTAAAAACTTTTTCATTAAAAAAAATTTTTTTTATCCTCCTAACACGATAACCAGTTTAAAAGCCTCTTTTCGAAAAACTTCGGAGAGCCAATAAATCCTCGAATCCCAAAAAACCTGTTTTTTATATCTATACTTGTCTTATCGCAAGATTGGGGCCGTGACCAGGGCATCGAAGATCGACTTCGACGAGCTGGCTTCGAACATCGGGAAGCTGGAGAGCGAGTGCAAGGCGTCCTGGGATCACTTGAAGCTGATTGCGAAGCACGACGGCTCGACGATGATGAAGGTCAAGTGAGTATCGAACCGAGAGAGATATATAGATTTTCGAGACCTGCCGCAGCACGAGCTCGTATTTCATCGATTTACGAACTCGCTGCTCGGATTTTTCATTTCGCGCGATTTTCGGTTTTTTGGAATCTCCGTTCAGTTGGATTTCAGCCAAAAATGGGAGACCCCATTAATTATGTAGCGTTATAAATGGCTTCTCTTTTCCTTGTCTTTCTTGTTGTTGTAATGGATGTAAGCACTAAAGCTGCCTGCTAATTATTAGAATGAGGCCAAACTTTTGTTTATTCTTTTTAATAAGCTTATAAAGCATTCATGTATTTTACTTTAAATATTATTAACTTTAATTGAGTATTTTCAGAGTTTTTGTTTTTAAATATCTTGTTTTTTATTATTAGTGCATTTAAAGTAATCTCAGGAGTCCAAAGATCTTCATTTATTTATTTTAAGTTGTTTAATAATTTTAGTTGCTATTTGTTTGAGAAGAATATACAAATCATAATAGAAAATAATGAACATTGTTGCTTTCAAATGAAAATGAAAACTCTCGAAGCATTGAAAATACTTGCAACATCCGCTATAAACGTGACCTAACTACCAGTTTTTATCTTACGTAAATTATAACAGCTGATGGAAAAGCAGAGTATTAAGATAGCTGAAGTTAAAAAAAAGTAGGTGAGATTTCACAGAAACTCCAATTTTAAAGAACAAACTTGAAATTGAACGCCCCGTGTCTTACCACTCTCGGAAGTAACTACTGAAACTTTTACAAACTCTTTGTAAATCAGATTTAATAACATCATTCAGCTACCGCAATTCTCTCGCTCCTTTCACCCCGTGACATTCTCCACTTTCAGAATGTCGGACTTCCTGTCGGACTGCGCAGAGCGCATAATCGTTCTGAGCATCGTGCACCGGCGCATCATCAATCGCTTCCACAAGTTCATCCTCTGGCTGGGCATACCGCTGCACCGGGTCCAGGACACCAAGCCGAACGAATTCTGCCGCATCGTCTCCGAGTTCGCCCTCGAGTACAGGACGACGCGCGAGCGCGTCTTACAGCAGCTCGAGAAGAAGGCCAATCACCGCGAGAGGAATAAGACCCGGGGCAAGATGATCACGGAGGTGAGGCTTTGGGGGATCGACGCGGGCTCTGTGGCAAATTGGATCGTTGCGAAAGGGGTTTCCCGTGCGGTTAAAGTGTATTGAGTGCTTTTGCAACTGGCTACGATTCATGTATCGACGCTTCTTGCAAAGACTATTGCGTTACATTTTTCAATAAAATTGTCTTTCGCGAAGCAAGGAACTGATTGAATAACAAAAGTTTGTTCACAAATTACGGGAGTAAAACATCGCTAAAGTAAATTTCAATATTCGAACTTAATATGTTTCTTTAACTTTCATTGTCAAATAATAATAGTGATCCTACTTATATAAACGGATATGGTGTAGTATGTAAAAATAGAAAATATATATTTTGTGTCCATTTGTTTTTTTTTAATTTATATGACACTAATTCTATAGTGTATACATTTTATTCCACTTTAAAATTTAAAGCGAAATAGTATTGAAGCATGCGTAAAAAACATTAATTTATATGGAAAATTATCTTTGTTTGTATTCTAAAGCCAAATGATTTTTCTTATTTGTTTATTTTACTAAGATTATTGGGATTTAAATAGTGTCACGGCCAAGGCAAAGCATTACTGACAATTTCACCTTTCCTAAATAAACATATACAACGGATGCATTTCAAAACGAATTATATCTGATAATTGTATTAAAATAGTGGTTGCAATAGATTTATTTATTTTACTCTAGTATTTTTAGACCAAACATATTTTTTAATCACTTATTAAACTATTTAAAAGTTGTCATCAAATTATTTTCTTTACAGATTCTGAAAATATAAAACATACAGAATTAGGTTAGGCAATTAGTTTTGAAATTCATTAATTCTATACGTTTATTTACGAAGAAGAAATTGTCATTATTGCTTTGCTTCGGCCGTGACACTTTAAATCCCAATCGGTTATGTTTATTCATGGGCAAAATTAAAAAGTTTTTTTATTTTATATTATAAAACAAAAGGTTTTTGAAACATAAAAATTGACTTGTCTACGTATTGAAACTACAAGATATTATGCATAACATAAATTTTAAGCAGACTTTCCAGTAATACATTCGATCTAAAGAATTTGCAGAGTAAATTCAGCGCAGTCAGAAGAATACAAGTACCATAAAAACTTTTGTTTAATTTCCCCGACGAAGAACTCTCGCAACTCGGAAGAGCTCACGGAAGAGCCCAAAAAAAGCACACACATTCCAATTTGCCCTGGTCGTGGCCCGCTAACGCTTGTTTTTCTTCTGCTATTCTCTCTTTTTCCTCGTTCACCTCCACCTCATCCTCCACTTCCTCCATCTCCTCCTACTCTATGTTCTATTCGATCTCTCTCTCTCTCTCTCTCTCTCTCTCTCTCTCTCTCTCTCTCTCTTTCTCTACCCGATGCTTGACGTCGAAAGTACAGCCACCGCCGCTGCGCTCTACAGAGGAGGAGACTACTTTTCTATCTCTTGTTTCAGGTCGGCAAATTCAGGACGAAGGAGGATCGGGCGGACGCGGAACTCAGGCAATTACTGGGAAGCGATATCTCCGACGTCGAGAGCATCCACGGCACGCTGCCGTGGAGGAGGCAGCGCAAGGATGGTGAGCTTCTTCTTCCTCTTCTTCTTCTTCTATTCCTCTTTTCTCCTTTTCATTCCTGTCATATCGACGAGTGCGAGCTTGTATAACGAGAAACTTGCGACAGAATTTTTATAAGGACTGATATGATAGGTCGCACAATCGTGCATCAGTTTAACACATTTCTGTGAATGATTATGTTTTTATTTTCCATGTATAAACTTTCGAGGTCTATATAAGTACGTTGATATTTATTTATGTGTACATACGAATATTAAGAAAAAGTGTAGCATTTACCAATTTAACATTGAATATTTAGAATTTCAAATGTAACTGAAAGCGAATTTTTGATTATAATTGTAAACGAATGCTGAGCTTTAAATTCTCAATATTCATGAATACAGTTATAAAATTCTGTCTTATTTAGAAATTCGTTTAAATTAAATTTTCATTATTTAAATTTAAAAAAACGGCATTATTATCACTTAATAATTTTAGTGGATAAGCTACTGTTAAAAGTCGAAAAACAAAATAAATGTATAAAGTTTGACCATTTTTTTCCTATTTATCAAAAAGAAATTTCAAAATTTTTTAAATTTAAATTTATTTTACATAAAATAGTCAAAGTTAAAGTAACACTCTTTAAATTATTTAAAAAAATGAATATTGGAGTCCGCAGTTAAGAAAACGCCATCTGGTGAATTACCAATATGGTGCAATTATAGGGTATGTATATAGATATACTGCCATTCCAGAAAAGTTTGAACTGTGCCCTTTAACTGAGTCATTTTCCTATATCAAGAGCGCCCCCAGCGGTAATTCCTCTCCATAATAGATTTGAAATTTGTACCAAACAAGTAAGGTTTTAACCTAATCCTAACTGTTTTAAAAGTCTGTTTCGCTCATGCTTAAGAGAATGATGTTCTGAAGATGTCCTGTAAGTTTCATATCAATTTGTTCAAAATTACGTTTTTAATCGTGCATCGTGTAAATGATTAAATCCTTTAAAAGAATCTGTTTATGTCAATTCAATTTTGACCGTTTACGATAAAAAGAAAAAAATTGGTGAAGCTCTAAGCATCTATATTTCTATTTGAGTTTTAACAGTGACTGGTCCCCTTAATCTTATCTAAAAGTGCAGTAAACTCATGCTTATTAATATAATTTACACGAGCAGTCATAAACAACTCTTACTAAACAAATATAGCATAAACAATTCAGCTCTTTTATAACCAGATGCCGCAATTTTTGCTAGTCCGCGAAGTTTATTAAACTATATGCGCGTACTCGCGCTCGCTGATTTACTTACTTCGCTCGTCGTGGAGCTTGGCAAACTTCGCCTCGCGAGTGCACACATATTACGAAAAAGTCACTTTTGCGCGAGATAAGTCTGCGAGCGACGAGCTACCTGAACTTTCGAAAAATGCACCCGGGGCGCACCTTAAACGACTGTTTATTCCGCGGCTGGCAGGATAAGCTCTCCTTTTGATAAGAAACACCGGTGTACTAAATTTCCTGCCTCCCGCTCCTGTACACGAGTGCATATTCTCTTATACTCTTAAGCAAGCGCCTTCTTTCTCGTTTAAATATTTCGTAACGTAAGCGTCAAATTCTATTTTTCTCGGTATTCGAAATTATTTTACTGGCTTCGGTTAATATTTGTTCATAATTGCTTTCTAAAGTACCTACTTAGTTGCTTGATTATATTTTACGTCAACATTAAACTAGGTTTCATCTCAAGTTGGGAGTTCAGCGTAATCATTTACAGCGAATAGAGCTATGCACATAAACTTCAAACTTATGAAGATAGTGTTTACTTTGATATTACATTGCGAAGAAAGTCGCTAAAAACTAAATTAAATATGAAACCTAATGGTCAATACTTTACCCTGGTCGGTAACAAATTTTGAGTTAATAATTCTAGAAATTTACTAGTTTCAGAACAACTATAAAATTGCTTAACAAGATTAAAATATTGAAAATTCATAAATAAACAAACAATTATTAAAATAATAAACGTTAATAATTATAATGATAATTCATGGAGTTAGAATGTTCGGATTGTATTAATTAAAAAGTGCATTAAACGTTTTGCAAAAACATTATATAACTATTATTTATTATTTAACATAGCATAAATTAGTGAGAATAAAATTAACATAATAATAATAATTCATGGAGTCACAATGTTTGTAAGTTCAAACAATAATTCAAAAATAATAATCGTCAATCCGATGTAATCGCGCGCTTTTCAATGAAAAGTGCGTTACAAAATTTTATAAAAGCATTATTTACATATCATTTATTATTTAACATGTCATAAATTGGTAATAAATCTATAGTGATAATAAAATATTCTCATCCTGTGGCATAAATTAAATAAACTTCAAAGTAAGCAAGCAGCCTAAATTTCACATTAAAGCGATGCCATTTTCGTAAACTAACGTCATGCGATGTAAACACTCCATTATAAGTGAGAAAAAGACGCTTGTTTCAAAGTAACTCAAAAGATCCGCGCACGCGCTTACCTCTTACAACCTCCGCTCCGCGACCTGCGCGGTAAGCGATTTTCGTTGAGGCTTCAGGAAGTGGTTTCTGGTACGTAAAAATGATGCCTAGCATACGTAGATTCATCTCATAGAAATGATATAATACGATACAAAAATTTCTCTAGCAAAAAAACTTGCAGAGTTATGATTCGAAGTATAGGTATCATTTTTTACTGAAATAACGCGTATTTTGAATACAAAAAGTCATATCTTGACCCCCAGGGCCTACGAGATGAAACTACGGGTGCTAGGCATAATTTTTAGGTACCAGAAACCACTTCCCAAAACCTTATTGAAAACCGCTTCCCGCAGGTCGTGGACTCTCCTTGTTAATCACGCGTAATCCGAACTCTGCAGCCGAGAGACAAACGTGTCCGCCGGCAGCGCGAACTATAAGCGAGTAACGAAGGTAAAAAGTTATTTGAACTGCTGCAGAGGTGTCGCGGAAGATTTATGAGCTGTCGCTTTGCTTACACAAGAAAGGCGCGAGACGATGAAAATTCGATTTATTCCCGTCGCCGTATCGGCCACCGCGCACCGCCACGCCGCATTTAATTAGATTCCTCCTCTTCTCTTGGGGGAGAGATCTTTGTGTGCCTTTAGTTTAAGGACAAGAATAATGAAAAGAGTTTACCGTGATTGTAAGATTTATTAATCGCAACATCAATCAAAGTATCCGAAGTTTCGATCAGGATATTGATTTGTTATAACGCTAAAGTTGATGTTTGTAGATTATTATAATTAAAAATCTGTGTCGCGTAAGCTGGTTTTCCATTAAACTGAAGGTTACAAATTATATCATAATTAATCTAAGTTACACGTATAATTAATAACTTTAATATGGTTATAAAATAAAGTTTGCAAATTTCAATAATTTAATATAAACTCTTATAATAGTTGAATATGCGCGTATTTTTCTAAATATTTATATATTTGTAAAGTATCATCCAGAAATAATTACAAAACTAGTCAATTATGATAGAAATTATGGAAAAACTAAATATATAAACATAATGTTATAGGTGTAATCGAATGTTCAAAAGAGTCATTGTGTAATGTCAGTTAAAATAATAGGTAAACATGCGTATATTCAAAATTTTAATTACAAATACAGCAGTGAACACTGTTTTACATTCAGTTTTTAAATTTAACGATACATCTGTCAAGCTTTTAAAATAATATAATGATATGAATGGAAGAAAGTAAAATTTGGGATTCTTCGAAGTCCCTAAAGTCTCCGTTCCTTCGTAGAAGTACCACATTAGAGAAGAAAAATTGACGTTAGAAAAAATACCGAAATTTTGTGCACTATAATAGTTAGTTCAATAAAACAAATACGAGCGGTATGTACTTATCGTATCAAAATTCGAAGTGTGCATCAAGCCTCGCATTACCCGATACTGCAGCGTACGTCAGCAGTCCTCGAACCTACCTCTGTGCAGCTCGACCCTCGCGAATTCTCGCGAGAGCGCCGCGTCACGGCCAACTGCAGCTCGGACTCGGAATTCTTATCCCGCCCCTCGGTTTCGGTGCAGCACTGCATGGGCGCACACATCGAGACTCACGGGGGCACGTGATCTCGTAAACTGCGAGCGTAAGCGCGAGCAGCTCGCCGGGCTCTCTAAGTCTCTCCCATAAGTTTGCCCCTCTCGCGCGCAACCCCTTTTAGCCCGCTAAGCACTCGCGCGCGAGCCGACTTTGCGTTATGTGCGCGCCAAGGAGCAGCGGCAACTGTGTATACACGCGAAAGTGGCAGAGGGAAGGAAATGTGTGTACTGAGAATACATAATGCGTGGGAGGAAAAATTGCTCTGTTTTTAAAAATTAATTGTGAAAAATCAAAGCGGTTCTTTTTACTTTTCAGACGCGGGTGAGACATTTTGCAGAACTCTCAACTGTCAAAAACCACCTTCTATAAAAAGGCGGTTACATATTTGGTTCGTTGGCGAAGTGCATCATGCATCTGGAAGTTAAATCATTTATTTGAGCATGTCACTCAAATCTTTTGAAATTTTCAAGACTGATAATCTTTTTAGTTTCGAAGGTACATTGCGAAATATAAAAATAAAGCTTTTATTTCTGTTTAATCTGATGCGATATAGAGAATATTCTATAAATTTTTTGTAAGAATCGAGCGGCATCTTTTTTACTGCATTTAAATTTCTTACTAAAGTAGATTTTGTGTTACTTTTTGATCTTTAAATAGTTTGTCGGAGATTACAGCAAAAGCTTTGACTCTCTTTCTATGATAATTGTACAAAAGATTCAAGCCCTGAGTGAATGATGTACTACGCCAGGAATCCAAATAAAGTTTTAAAGCCCTTCTAGAGCTGTTTTTTGAAACTTCGAGTTCTGTAGGATTTCTTCAATCTGTTTCTGCTATAACTCTCATAAAAAATAAAGCAGCATCATTCGTAGAAAATATTATCACGCACGCAGAAAAAAATAAAAGGATAAACGTTTGTATACGCGCTCTCCTCGAGCGTAAAATCAACACCGAAAGAGCAGCATGCAGCAGCGGCACGCAAAGGCGAGAGAGGAAGCGAAAGAAAACCTCCTTATGCGATCTAACGTGCAGCAGCAGCTACGATAAACTTCCGAATGCGAAGTTACAGAGAGACGAAGGAAGAAAGTGAGTTTCTGCTGCTGCTGCTGCTGCTGCTTGCAGTGGAAAAAGCGGCGCTCGAGCCAGACAGACGGACAAATGGAGAAAAAAGCTGGCTGCGCGAGCTCAAAGCCTACTTCTAGTGTATACCGCCCCGCCGTAACGCAAAGCACCTTCTCTGCGCGGAGTGCAGTTTTGTGCTCCTCTTTGTACGCATGATCTGTGACTCTAAGCGTATGCGTTATATATGGAACATTCTGTATAGCAAAGGAGACCAAATCTAAAATTTCGCTTCATTTCGCACGGTATTATCGCTCTGTAAGAAAATATTGACTTTCTAAAAATTAAAACTTCTGAAACTTAAAAGATTTAAAACATTTTATAAAAGTCGATCCCGGTCAATACAAGCTTATCACAGCATTTATACATATATTTATACAGAACACTGAATATCTATAGCTTTGCGAAATCAAATTTATCCCTTTAAAAAAAAAATATCTTCAAGCACCTGAAATAATTTAAAATTTAGTATTAAATTGCGAAAGCTTATTTTAAAGACCTTTGTATATGAGATTAAAAATCGTATTTTCGTCTTAATGGCTTTAATTGTTAAATATCAAAATTTTCGGTAACTACATTACATTTTCAATGATAGCGGTGAACTTAAAACTGTTGGAATTTAAGTTTTCATATATCAAAAAATGAACAATAGACAGTAAATAAAATAAAAGAAATCTTTCAACATGATCTAAGTTTTACAACTAAATATATTGCAAATTATGACTCGAAAATTCTCAACGCGGAATACGCCACATAAACGTACACACATACTCCGCACAAGCCTGCAGCGGTATAAGCAACCCGTAACGCACGTAATGCACCGTTCCGCGGATACAGTAGATATAAAGTATATAACGCGGCTGCGCCTTCCACCTACGTATATTTCTCTCTCTCGCTCTCCCCTCTCTCTCTCTCCTTCTCTCCCTCTCTCTCTCACTTTCTCTCTCTCTCTCTCGTTCTCTCTCTCGCCTCTCCCTCTCCATCTCTCTCTCCCTCCCTCTGCGTAAGCCCGTCCCACTCGCGCAGCACTTGCACACAGTTACCACCGAAGCGAAGGAATTTTCCCGGCCGTATAACGGCGGCGCGATCCTAATTTCTCCGTGCGCGCCACCTAAAGTATCTCTTCCGGCGCCTCCTTCGTTCTCTGAGTTTATGTACGCGCATACGCACTCTTGCATCGCTGTAAGCCGCGAGCTTTGAATGTGGGGAGAAGTGCGCGCTCGAGAGTTTTGCGCTGAAGGAGACGTTCGCTTTTTCTTCGAGCCGCCGGTGAAGATTTCAAAGGGGGTTTGAAGATAGATAAACAGACATTACACATTCATTTATTTTGTGAAATTATAAAAACTTAGGTGCATATGTATTAGTATTTCGTTGAAATTGATATTGTAAGGTATATTTTTTTAATTATACCGCACGTCATTTATTTAACTATTGCGTCATTTATAAGTATATACATACATTTGTAGTAGATAAGAATATACATCTTATGTAAATCTTCATGTTCTTCTTAATCATATGTTGAGCATAACATTTTTTAAAATTTTTTTATGGAAATACTTTTATATGGCTATTAAGAACACTTCGTTCAAAATTCGAAATACTAGATCCAATTTTGAGATTTTCATCCTTCCGATGCAATCCGCCATACTTGATCCATCATTTTGAATTTTGAAAAGTCTGACTTTAAATTTAAAATCACCGTAAAACTTATAAAAATATCCTTCAATCATTATTCCAGCTGCCTTAGTATATAATTGAGGACATAAAATGTTTCTATACACGTGCGGAATAAATGAGGGGTGGTGGGATAATACTTTTAAAATTGAGTATTAACGTTGTGAAATGACATTCAAATATTAAAGTAAAGTGCTATGAATGCATTAGATCTCAGTGTGGCTACTATTTTAACCACATAATTGACATTAGAATCGTGTCGTTTGTCGACATATCTGAACCGGCACAAAGCAGGATTCACAAGAGGAGAAATTAATACTTCGATCTCAGTTTAAACTTTCAAAATAATATTTATTCAAATGCCTAGGCATTATATTCCTGTGACGTATTTATGCTAAAAGCCGATGCTTTTCCTGCTAGTTACATTATATAAAGTTGGTAATTTTCCTCGTTTAGACTCAAAGTTTTGATATCACGGTAAACTTATTTTGCCATTAAAGAGTGATTATAAAAGATTGCTGTATACAACTTTAAATATACGACAATTTTTCAGTAATTAATTCTGGGTACAATCTACTTTGTATCACAATTTATTTAGATGATCTCGTTTTAGGTTGCTATGCTAGCTACGAAACTATAAAATTTATCTCTTTTGTACATCAATAATTCATTGAATTTATTTTTACATACTGTATTTTTAAGTTCCAGTTTATAAAAGTCTACTTTACAATTTCGATAATTGAACAGACTCGCTAATATATCGTATTATTTAAAAAAGTTTCAGCTGCTTTTAAAACAAATTAAATATTTTACAAATATTGATTAGAATATAAAATTTATTTATTTATTTATATTTTTTATACTTTTAAACATAGAATGTTCCATGCCATATCGTTATAATTATAGAATAGTTATATTTATTGTATCAATCATAAAGTACATATAAAATATTACATACATCCCTAATCTAAGCCAAGTATATCTACTTCCCATCAAGTTTTACGAATTCCTCGTACTATTTGTTCGAATTTGGAGCTTAAATGGCTTAAAAAGCAGAAGCTTCACTGTCTTTAAATGTGGCTGCTAAACCGGATGTACGTCGCGCGAGGCGAATAAAACGTGGCTGGAAATCGTGGAAGTGCTATATTGTGAGCTTGATTTCTTCCGAATTTCGAGATAAAGCTGTTAGTGGTCGGGTTTTAAGTTGGTCTCGTACAGTGTTATCCTTGTGCAAGGATAAAAACTGCGTGGTTAGAAGAGATTGGGGAAGCTATTAGGTTTTACGGGATATTCAATCGTTATTTGAGATTCTTTTAGTTGATTAAAACTGATATAAGTATATTCAACAACGCAAATCTTTGATTTCATTTACGCAATAAAGACCACTTTTCTTTCTTAATTTGATGAAGAGGCGTAGGTTGAATTAACAGCAATTTTCATCCTCCTCGTAGACTTCATAAATATTCTTATTTACTCTTAATTGAAAGAAGATTTGAATGGACACTACCTCTTCGTGCTAAAGTACGACTGCATAATTCACGAGTATCGACAGCCGTATACATTCCCCGAGATTATAAAAAGATATAGTGACTCGACTTTATCATATAATACCTTTTTGTTCTCTCGTCGTTAATACTATGCGACGAGTAATTTGTCCCGGCGCGTTGACGCTGAGCTTTTCCGAAGATTTTTTTCATCCCTATTGTATTTCTCGCACTCCACTCTACTCCTCCTGTCTCTCCCCCTTATCTCGCTGAATTGGATTTTAAATGCGACGTCTCACGTACAAATTGCACGGAAAATAAGAGCGATGCGAAACACAGGCGCGACTGACACCGAAGCGAATAGGGAAGTAGTCGAAAAAAAGAAGCAAAGTTCAGCTCGAGAGGAAACTCAGAGGAGTCGGTAGAGTAAGGAGCGAAAAGCCGGGAGAGCCTTGAGGATTATTGAAAGTACAGTCGGAATACAAAATTATGGATAGGCACATACGAATTTGATCGTAATAGTGTTGTAATTACAAGAGTGACTTTCTTAAAAATTGACAAATAAATAGGACAAATATTTAAACTTAATTGTCAAATAATAATAAAAATTGGTATGCGAAAAGCATATGGTTTAATAAACTTGCATAAATATTAGGTGACATACAAGAAAATAAACATCATTACTACATAGTAAATTTTTCGTTATTCTAACATACTCTCTAAATGTGAAATAGTGAAATTGTCACTATTTCGGTTAGTGAGCCCATTTCTCACTTGTAAAATAGTGAAAATATCACTAATTCAGAAGTTGAAAATTTTTTACTATTAAAATAGTGAATAAAGCACTAATTGAATTAGTAAACCGAAACGCTATTTTGTGGGGACACGCTTATTCGCTAGGCGGCTACCAGTCCCTACACACTTAACATAGGTATTACTCCCGCTTTCCCGCAAGCGCACGGATATCTCTATCAGCGGTATATAAGCCCGAATGCAAACTCCTTCCAGAGCGTCTAAGGCAGGGTTCGTCTATATCGCCTTACTGATGAGTCCAGTAGACGAACCCGGGACGAAACGTGGAGACAGAAGACTTTGTTCTTCTTTTTGAGACCTCCACAATTTCATCTAGTGAAAAATTTCACGATTAAAATAGTGAGAAAAATCTCGCACATTCCTACGAGAGAAAATCCTCGAACAGTGAAACCCGCCAAAAATGTCCGGAAGCGTGCCGACCGTTGAGAGTGAGAATTGGGAGATACATAAAATATAATACAAAAAACACAGCATTGAATTTAATTAATACTGTTAAGTAATCATATAAATGTATATAATTATGAGGTGTAGTGGTTATGTATAATTTTTGCATTTATTCGAAAATTTTACATAACCTTAACCACATCTCGTGGAAGAGGTTAGAAGAATTTTCATATCTGCAGCTAGATTTCTTCAAATTCTATAATATTTTATTATTTAATTATTTTATTTGTTACAGATTCTATAATCTTAAGATTTTCAATTAATTTAAATCTTTCATGGGACAATCATTTTACTACTTTAAATATTAAAGATTCACAATTTTAAACAGTAAAAACTTACTAATTTAAATAGTGAATTTTCATTATTTTTATTAATATCTATCCGATAATTTAAATAGTAAAATTTCACTAATTTAAATAGTGAACTTTCATTATTTTTATTAATATCGATTCACTAATTTAAATAGTGAATAATCACTAAAGTAAGTAGTTCATTTACACTAATTCAAATAGTGAAGGTTTTTCACTATTTCATCTAGTGACTATTCACTATTTTCTAGTTGCATACTTTGTACTAATTCTGTTAGTGAATATGCACTAGAAATTAGTGAATTTTCACTATTTCACATTTAGAGAGTATAATAAGTTAACTTCAGCTAGCGAAGTAATCTAATTTTGCATAAACTTCGACCGAACTATATCAAAGCCAATTTTAAACTGCTTCTCCGCGAGCTTGTATAAAGAATCTTTACCACTCGCAACAATGGAATTCCAACGGCTTAATAAGATTATACACATAAAAGCAGCTTTGTAAACTCGAGGCTCCCTTGCGAAGCGCGCTGTTCCTAATCTTCCCACCTATAACACTACAACTCACAACCGAAGCATACTAGCCGTCGCAAAACTCGTCGTTGACGAGATAGCTGAAAAAAGCGCGAAATTTATGAAGAAACGCGCGAGCGGAGTAAAAATGACCATGCGCGCAGGAGCCAAATAAGAAAGTGTCGAGGTACAAAGTTTGAGGATGAACTCGGCGCACTTTCGGCTGTGCCAAGTTTCTGACCTGCTTCCGCAGCTGCAGCATATCACGCGAATTACCGCAAATGGAAAAGCAGTGCGCGAGCGCGCGCGTCTCGGGCTGCAGTAGGCGAATCCTCAGGAACGTGTGAATACGTTGCGTGACGCTTGCGCATGTTCTCGTTAGCGAGCATATTTTTAGAGTTTCCTTTTTCTTTCGCCGCGCGAGCATGTCTTTTGCTGTATTACTTAGAAAATACTGAATTCATATTGATATTTATTTTAATCCTTGGTATAATATAAATTAAATTTCTATTTATCTTCAAGTTTCAATGCACTCGCAATAAGATGTTTTTTAAATCAAATTTCTAAATTATTTTTTTTAGATTTATTATTATTTAGTCGAGATAAACGAGATGTGTGTAAAATAATACATGCATATACTACATTACGCATAGTATCAAGAAAATTCAAAGTTAGAACTAAGAACAGTAACAAATTGCTTTTTGTATAATTTTATATTTTACTATTCAGCTAAAAAAATATTCGTACAGCTTGGTTTAAAAATTGGCCGATGTTAGATGCACGACTGATTTTCATTTTACTATAAAATGTTGTGTAAATAACAAAAACCTTGTGTTCTTTAGAACAATATTGTCGTACAAATGTACATAAACATAATACCGCACAAATTAGTTCCATTTATTTACGTACGACATATTAACTTGAACCATAACCTGTTATACAAAGGAAATGTCGTGCAAATAACAAATAAATTCGGTGATTCAAATATATTCAATAATAACGTTAAATAAACAATATTTGATACGCGATTTACATAACACTAACCTGTAATATATGTTACGCATGACGTCGTAGCAGACCATGACCAGACATTATGGCGGTGATAGGAATTTTTTGATTTTTAACGAGCAAAAGCAATGTATGCAAATCCGAATTTTAAACCCCTTTAAAAATGAACCAACTAACCCCATAGCCGCCCCCGTAGAACGTTGAGTCATTTTCTCTCGTGTCAGGCTGTCTGGCTGAAGTGGCTCCGTTATCATTCTATCACGTGTTAAATGTAGAACCCATTTAAAAAATAACCAACTAACTCAATAGCCGCCCACGTAGCGCGTCGAGTCATTTTCCCCCGTGTCGGGCTAACCCAAATCGAAAAATAGTTAACGGGTGCTTCACGCCCGTTAACTTTTTTGACGTCAGTTAACCTTTGGCTGAAGTGGCTCCATTGTCATTCTATCAAATGTTGAAAGTACAACTCTATTAAAAAAGTAACTAACTAACCCAACAGTCATACAAAATCCCCTAGCCTAACCAATTTAATGATTTCTGTCGTGCATATAGTATCGCCGTTAAAAATGAGTAAAATTGTGTGCAGAGTGTTAATATAAAATAATAATAATAATATCAATAATAATAATACTAATAATAATACAAGCCACTTTTAATGTAAAATACCTTATAGAATGTTTTATTTTCACATTCTGGAGTTGGATAAAACAATTTATAAAAAAATATTCGAAATGCTAAAAATGCTTTGAATGTATGAAGGCAATGGAAAAAGGGAATATAGTTAACAGAAAGGTTAAAACATAAAGAATTATAAAATCACCAAAGAACCTCGTTAGAAACGCTAAAGCCACGATTTTCCTTGAAACATCATCGTAGCCAAATAAGTGCGGATATCATGAAATAGACCACCATTGACAATTGATCAACAACAAGCGTAAAAGTGTAAAAAATATCCGATTCTCGTTTTACAGGACGAACGCCACTTGGGCCGCTGCTGCGGGACGAGCGCGCGAACGGCAACCTGACCGACGGCGACGACGAGCTGCTCGAGTCGCTGGTGAAGACGGCGACGAAGACGCCCGCGACGCGCACCACGCCGAGGGAGCGCAAGCGCACGCGACACGCCGATCGTAAGTCTTGTAAGTGAAATCCCTGCACCCTGCACCCGTGGCGCTCGCACGACGCGTGGCCCGCGCCCTCCTCTCGCATTTTTCATTATCCCGGCTCTCTGGGCTCCAGGCTCGCTGCTCATAAGCTTGCTTTCCTTGAAGAATATCATTTCTCTTTGTATGAGTTGGGAGTAGCTGAGAGGCTGCTAGAAAATATAAGTGATTAGCCAGAATTTGTCTACCTTACAATTGTCTTGCTCGCTGGTAATATTCTAGAATAATATACAGAATTTGTACTTTTAGCTTTTATGTGAAATTATAATCTCTGAAAATTACTTTTCTTTCAAATTTAAAATATTGTCACACAGCATTTGGAATAATGCAAATTATTTTATACAGTAACTGAAATTTCAATTTCCATGCCTAAAAGTACATGTCGAATATTTTACAAACGTACCTTCGATTGAATTTCAACTCACCGCCAAACGCTACTGTTTTCACTTCCTGAAAATTTTCTGATATCTGAAATTCGATTACCGTGAACTCGGCAAAAAATTCGCGATTCCACTTTCTACAGCGGTAAAGAAAATTCGGTAAGAAAGGAAAAGAAAACTTCAAGGAAATCATGAATTCTCGTCTGATTAGTTATCGATCAGACGCGAAGTTAGAGCTTAGAGGGCGGAGACTTAGCCACGAGAAAAAGGAATTGAGGCGACAGGAGGGCGTGTGCGCGCATCTGTCGGCGGAATCGAAGGCGAAAGTCGAGGTGCCGCCTTTGAGGTCGAGACAGTCGTATATATATTTGCGACGACGTCGTCGACGGGATTATTCATTGCACTTTATCTGCACAGTTCTATCTCTCTTTCTGTATTTCTTTCACTACTCTCCTTTCATTCTATTCTCGTTCATTATTATAAGAATTTGTTGAATTATTTGCGGTATGTAGTCAATTATAATTTAAACCTTTTAAGTGTAGTTTTTTGCAGTACATACTGAAATAATTTTCAAAAAATTCGAATCGTTGTCATGAGAAAATAAGATAAGAAACTGAATAGGTTTACATTATTGGAGTGTATGAAGTCTGGATATGATTTTTGTAATAAACTTAATATATTTAAACCATCCTATTAAAAATTATAAATAATCACAGTAGAATTTCGCAGTTTAAAATTTCATATTAAGTATTGTTAATATTAGCTTTTCTGTAAAACTAATATCTTAGTAGGTACGATATAAAGCAACTTTATTTAAAATTGAAATTTAAAAATGGATTCTGCTAGCCATATTTACAAACTCGCATTGCTGCATCTACAAAAGAATGTTCAACAATTCCTCCCTCGAATCATTCACAAAATTCGCTCGGCACAAATAGCACCGCAAAACTGCTTCCTATCCATGTCCATAGGATTTGTACGTACCGACAATTTCGTGTCAGCTTTGTCGCCAGGCGCGTTTATTTTTCTCATTCTTCCTTCGCCAGAGGCGCGTTTTCACTTTATTCGCTATCGATTCCTTCCGCTGCCACCACCGCTGGCGCGAATAAATAATCCGCTTCCACGTTGCGTGCACGTGACCTCGCAGCAGCAGCGGCTAATCCGCTCGGCGAGTTCGATTGCGCGACTACGATGAATCGCTCCCCCCTCTTTTATTTCGCCCCCCCCCCCTTCCCTCCGACATCGGTGCAGAGCATTTTATTTTGCAGCCGTGCGCGCCCTCGCAGAGTTGCTCTTTTTTCGCGTTTCAAACGGCCCGCGTTTGTTCCGAGATTTCATTAGTACAAGGTACAAACAACAATGCTCCGCGTCTAGAACGGGCAGCGATGCCAGGCGTCTGTGCAAATATTTAATTGCGAGATTGCTTGTTCTGTTTTTTTTTAATTAACGGTTGGCGATCTTCGAAGTTGGATTTTTTTTAATTAAAAAGCGCGTTTGTCACTTCTTGCGGAAACGCCGATTTTTTACGGCTTATGGTTGCGCGGGCTAACGACCGTATATATGTTTTTCGGCGAGAACGTGACGCGCGAAAATGCGCTAATTAGTTTCGTTATGAAAAAGAGTACGTCTAGTTAAAGTAACGATATAGGTTGTTGCGCATTACTTTTAGCAAGCAAGTGATTAAGTACTATTATTTTTAAAATATGTAGGGGCAAGTAAACGATATAAACCTAGTCGCTTGTGTATTTTATAATATTTTGTAATTGAAGAAAATATAAGTGAAATTCACAAAACTGTTTAAATTTTTATTTATAAAACTGTAAAAATGATATCGTGTACTGAGAAGAATAAGTATATATGACATCACCTTATACACTTTTAATTAAAAGCTTGTAACTGAATATTAGTCGTGTAAAGGGTGTCAAGAAGATAACATGCGATACGTGATATTTTAAATGGATTTCGTTTGATAATTTACGATTATTACAATATTTCTTCTATTCAACTTATACAAATTTTAGAAAACTTTTATGATATTCTACACTTTATTGCTTTGACCATACATAAAACTCGATATAAAATTTAACAGTTTCGTGGAAATTACTCATATTGGAAGTTGAATGTTTTGGTTAGAACATAGTACCGCTGAAATGACTAATTCATCTGATGTCAAACTTTACGTAAATTTAAAATTATATTAGAAGACGTTTCAAGTTGGATATTATATCTGTTACAGTAATTTAAATTCCATAAAACGTACATCATATTGGGATTTAAAGTACCATGGCCGAAGCAAAGCAGTAACGACACTTTCTTCTTCGTTAATGAGCATATATAATTATGAATTAAAACTAATTATGTAGAATAATTTTGCATATCTTACAGTTTCAGAAACGATTAAAGAAATAATTTTATGACAACTTTCCAATAGTTCACAAAATGATTAAAAAATATGTTTTTATTTAAAAATACTAGAGTCAGTTCAAATATAGATAATAACTTTATCACCCTTTTATCCATTCAGTATTACGTATAATGCCTTTGCAACGAATTTTCTTTGGTTAAAGTGACAGATATAATTAGTTTTAAAAGCTATCCGTTGCGTATGCTTATTTAGGAAAGAAGAAATTATCAAGACTGATTTACTTCAGCCATGACATTAAATCCCAATAAAAGTATCTGTATGTACTTAAAGTATCATTTTAGAGGTTTTATATCTCTATATTCTAACGGTTTCATACTTTTACTTAATTTTAATAATTAAAAAAGATATTAATTTTTATATATGCTCGTGTCATGAAAAGTGTAATACGTCATACTTTTAAAATATATCAATTGCACGGACATGAAATCTAATAGTTTCTTGAGAATCAACCGAGAATATAATTGATTTAACGTTTGCGCGTATAATTTTTAGTTTTATTTATGAAACGAATATAATTTTCTTAATAAAATCGCGGTTTTATTAACAAATTACATTCAAAATTATCTTAGGTATTATTTAGGCTAATTCTATACTTTCGTGTAAGTTTATGTAATACATATTTCATAAAAATCTAACATCTTACAACAACACAATTTTTCAATTTCCTGCATCATTCCAATAGCATAAAAATATCAAATCAAACTTATTAACATTAATCACATACATATATATATATCTTAACCACAACCTCGATCTTCTGTAGAACTGTGAAGTTAAAAGAAAACAAATACGGTAGGATTTCAAACTGGTGTGGGGTGTAGAGATACTCGCTCTATGTATATAAATACTGGTGTTGGTTTTTCCGTTAAAACACGGAGTTCCGTGAAACAAGCCTGGGACGCCCTTCTTCCCTTCTCTCTTTTTCTCTGTTCTCTGTCCCGCAAAAACAGTGAAGCGCTCGCGCACACGGGAGAACAACACGACGCCGGACGGCTATCGGCCCTGAGAGTGGGCCGGCGACCTTTGACCTGCTGATTTAAGGTTGGCTTTCAAGAAAAAGGGTTGCTCTCTGTTCTTGTGCCTTTCTCTCTGAATTTTCTGTCTTTTTTTTACCTCAGCACGAACTAACGGCATGTATTCTCTTCTTGTGTTTATAGTGTGTTGATATTTTTGTTTTTATTTTGCGTTTTACAATGCAGCGATAGTTTGATGAGCTTTGTTTATTTTGATTCTGTGCTATTTTGTGTTTTGAATAGTTTATTTTTATTATAATACAGTAATAATTAGATATGTTTAGAAATTGTTTACTTTAAAGGTGAGTTCAATTTTAATTGATGCATGGGGGTATAATAATAAGAAAAATCCTATTTATTTTTTGTTAGCTTTTATTTGTTCTGATAACTCATTCTATAAAACTATTTAGTAATATGTAGAAAAAAGCGTAATGTTAAAATTTGCATTGTTTATGTCAATAAATTAATTCTGGAGAGGACAACAATAAAATTATTAAAATATCAATCGCAAATAACGAAGTTGATGCTTCTTATTAGTATCTCTATGGATAGATCTGGATAGACAATTAAATTCTTGTTAAAACATACAAAATTTTATTTAATACGTTTTCATTAATTAAGCAAAAAGTAGGTAATTCATTTTCATAAAATTTAATATGTCGCATTACGTTAACCTTAATAAAATTTGCCTGGTTCCATAGACAAAGTACTTTTACATTATTTAACTTTTATCAGTGTTCATGGTAAGCCCCCAAAAACGTAGGACAACAAAGTTTAAAACGGTGAATCTCGAAAAGAATTTTTTTAAATTGTTGATTAAAAATAAAAAGCAAACAACTATTTAAACCAAGCTATATGTCGGATTCCTTAGCAGCAAAAGATAGATCTTTATAAATACGCAAAATAAAATTTTCTAATTTATTTATATGTTCAACAAAGTAAGAGCTCACGATCAAACCCTAAGGACAACGCGAGTGAAATTCTGAAAAAATCAATTGTACGCTACTTCAAATCTATTTCTTATTTTTACTAATGAAATTTAAAAGATTTGATTCTCAAACGCAGCAGTCCAAAAATCCGAGAACGCAATACACAGGAAATAATTCATCCCCTTATTCCATAGTCCCTGCAATTCTGAATACATCATCCAGTGCGCGCTATCCTCTGCCCATCGAGAATTCAATGCAAACTATAAGCCCGAATCCCGGGAGAACGCGAAGACTGCTGGTGCCGCGCTCGCCTAGCGCAGTACATCGTATAAAGCGCGACGATCCCGCAAATCCGTACACATAATCAACATTAATCACTTACGCGCGGCGACTCGCGGCCGATCGATCAGCAGCCCTACAGCAGCAGCCGAGAATGTATACATATTAGCGCGAAATAATTGAAGCGGCGGCGCTGACCGCCCGTGACTTATCGGCCACGGTGATTGGCCATTTCGCGGCGACCAAGCCGAAGCCTCGCTTAATGGAGATCGAATTATTAACGAGCAGAAGGACCCGAGTGACCGGCGATTTCCAATTCTGAATTCCCGCGCGCGCGCAGCTCATCGATCGGCTGATCGCGCGTCTTTCTTTCGCGGGGCTGGTTTAGCGGTTGCACTGAGGCATGCTGCTGCTATTGAATCGGTGTTTATGATTGCGGTTGCTCGGTTTGCTTCGGAACATTGAATAGCACCAAGAGATGATGTGTGTATTTTTCAGCTAATACTAATTCGCGTAAATTTTATAAATATTATAATGAATGCACTGACATTTCAATTTCTCTTTGAGATTGTACGGTGATATTGGTAAATGTCTTTATTAGGTGCATGTAGTTTATTTAAAAGTCGTTTCAAAATAAAAAGCCAATGATTTTTTACAAGTCTTTATTACTACTCAATGTAGTGCAGGCGAGATTAGGTTTGATCTTAAAATAAGTATTTTTGTAATTAATTCACTTCTTAGTCAGTAAAAATCGTGGTGGGAGCATTGAGTTTTTAAAATATTTTAAAATACCTGCTATTTTTAGGATTTTGTTTGAATTTAAAAAAAATTAGATTTAGATTACTTGTGAGGTATGTAAAGTATTTTGTACGCTAAAAATACCTCAACTGCTATCCGATGTATGATTTATTTCAAGACCTCATTTTTTCTTAAAATGAGATATGCACTTAGCACAATTATGAATCTTATTGAAACTGGGCTTAAAAGACTTCTTTTAGCATAAGAAATATAAGTATTTCTAAGTTAGATAATTTAGAATTTTGCAATAGAATTTTTAATTTGGCAATAACTTTTTTAAATAAACAATAAAGGCTCTAGCCGATTAACAATGTTAAATTTTCCTTCGCGGTATCGGATATTTTGTGTTCTTTTTCTCGATGTGAATTATAAAAATATAATTTTTAAGATTTTTGTTTCTCTCACACCCCTTCCCCCTCCCCTTATGAGCATGTCTTAAAAATGTATTTTATACTCTTTTATTTCTTTCTCTGGCTGTTCGCAGTCGTTTGGGCTGAAACTTCCAAGGTAGCTTCACTTTTTGACACAAAATTTGAGGAAATTCTTTTAAGATACCTTCATCGGCAAACATAACTACAAAATTGTATTTTAAAATTTCAAATATTTTTTTTATTAATTCACATGTGTTAAAAAATACAAAAAGAAATTTTTTGTCTTCCTTATTTGCTTTTTTACTTGTGTACATTTTTTCAAAATTTAGATAAACTATTTCTTTCTCATTTTTTTCGCTGTTTTTCACAATTAAAATAAGTCATACAAATCGGTTTATATTTTTTTTTGCATTATACATGTTGTACTCCACTTTCTTAGTTGATAAAACCACATAAGAAGTCAGAAAAATAGCAATAGCTCTGATATTGGTTAAAATATACTATAACGGTATTAGCCCAAGCTTAACTATTTCTACTTATAATGTTTATTTAATTAGTTCAAAGTAGCATATATTTGTAAAATACTAATTAATATTTCTGTTAGTAATAGATATAGTGCAGGTATAGTAAATGAAAAAAATATTAAGGTCACGGCATGAATAGATAGCCAGTAGTAGGAGATGAGCTTTATTACCTTCGTTTATAGACTGAAGTGATTCCTACAATTCAATACTTTTCACGGACGATTCGTGAGTTACTCAACACACACACACACACACGCACGCACGCACACACGCACGCACGCACGCACTCACGCACGCACGCACGCACGCACGCAGGCACGCACACACACACACACACACACATTAATACATGCATATACATAAATGTGTGGGTTGAGTAACTACCGAATTGTCTGTGAAAAGTATTGAATTGTAGGTATCACCTCAGTCTGTATAGGGAGGCAATAAAGCTCGTCTCCTACTACTGGCTATCTATTCATGCCGTGTTCTTAATATTTGTTATATTTCATTTTTTCATGCTAAAGCTTTTACTACACCTACACTATATATATATATATATATATATATATATATATATATATATATATATATATATATATATATATATATATATATATATATATATTACTAACAGAAATTTTAATTAGCACGTTACAAATATATGCTACTTTGAACTAATTAAATAAACATTATAAGTAGAAACAGTGAAGTTTGGGCTTATACCGTTATAGTATATTTTAACCAATATCAGAGCAATAAAAAGCTGTAAATATGTGCTTTTTAGGTTAGGAAAGCAATTTTTGTGACTTTTTATGTGAATATAATCTAAGGAAGTGGAGGACAACATAAATATTGCGAAAAAATATACACTAATTTCTATCACCTATTTTAAGTGTGAAAAATAGCGAAAGAATCAGGAAAGAATAGTTTCTCGGGGTTTTGAGTATCGCGCACCTATTCACAAATTCTGAAAAAAATTACATAAGTAAAAAAGAAAATCTTGATTTTTTAACTCACGTGAATTAGTACAAAAATTGTTTGAAATTTTAAAATATAATTTTGTGGTTATGTTTGCCAATGAAGGTATCTTTGAAAAATTTTCTCAAATTTTGTGAGAAAAAGTGAAGCAACCCTGGAAGTTTTAGTCCAAATGACCACGTACAGCCAAAGAAAGAAATAAACGAGTGAAAAACACATTTTCAAGCTTTAAGATGGACGGTCAGGAGCTTTAAAGGGTTAAACATTATTGAATAACAAAACTATTGTTTAAAAAGATATATACCGTATTAAAGTTTATTAAAGTGCAAAACAGTTTCTTTAATTAAATGAATTATCTGAATAGTAACGCGTATGAGATAACGCGAAATGCAATGTTCATAATGGCTTTAATCTGAATTTATAATTCCAGATTATTTTCGGTTGAATCGTATTGAACTAATGAAATTAGATTAGATAAAAAATTATGATTATCCACCGAGGAGCTCAGCATGAAGCAATCCCTCTCTCAGTTTCTCTCGGGGAATATTCCCGGGATAATTGCGAAAGTAAATCCACTTGATTGCTGCTTCGACGATTATTATTGCCTTTATACCATTATGATGGCACTCTCGCGAATCTGGTCTAATTATCGCGCGTAATGACTTGGCATACTCGCGCGATTTAAATCTTAATTAAACGTTTCTCTTTTTTGGAGTCTTCTTCGACTCTTCATAATTTCTGTAGTTTTATGAAGGAGTTTTTCGAATCTAATTATACAGAGGAAGCCTCGTTACTTATAATTGACTTTCACCTTCTATTTCGTCTTATTTGTGTTATTATTTATTTCCATACAAGTAAAGGTTTAATTCCTCTTTAGAAAATAAATAATTCAAAAGTACAATATAAACAAATTTTGTTTAATTAAAAAAAAATAGGTTTAACATCAAAATAATATATATTTATTACACAAATATTACGTGTCGTGCTAAAAAGACAAACATTTAGTTTACAGATTTAATGATTTGTCTTTTTAACTTTTGACAGCGTTATGTAGAAACGATAACTTAGAGAATAAAGGCTAGTACTCGGCGTAACATCGCATCGTTCATTAACGGTCGACTAATAGCTCTCGAACGCACGGGGATGCATTGAATACTTTTTTCTGCGCCAATTTGTTCGAATTTATACTTATGCAGATGCTCGACGTCTGAAAGGTTGTTTGATTAGCTTTAAGGAGATGCTGTTGTTACTTTTTTTATCGACTTAGAATATGCTGGCGATCGAAGAGTTAAATTGGATGGGACTTGATAATTTTTCTTTTACTTTTTTTCTGTCGTTATTTTCTTGAATATGGATCGTTAAGAATAACAGCGTTATCGAACCGATAAAATAGTTTTTAAAAGTCATTTGTATTTGAGCGAAATCGTATTTGTATAAAAGATAATCTATCAGGAAAAGCACTACTACCAAGATTTAAATTTTAAAGGAGTTTTAATTTCCATTTCCGAATAAATATCACTATGGAGTGCTGTAGTTGTCGATTGGGACAATAACGTTCCAAAGAGATATTTACTCAATTTAAAATTAAACGAAAAAAGTGGATCCTCGTATTTGTTGGTGACAGGTGGGTTTAGCATCACCTTATAGCAAAAGAAATGTATTCTTGAAGAAATAATAAATATAAAAGAAAAAACAAAAATAAATTTATCAATGATAATAATTTTCTAAAGCTCAAACGGACTGGATAGTGCTCGAAATCCAAATAAGTTCTCACGATTTCTATAGAATATGTTCCTACGTTCACAAGATGGATGGTACATGGAAAACGGCAATCGCGCTTCAATAGTTTAAGGAGATTTTTACCTCTAGACGACCGAAAAAATAATAATTTTAAGAAAGTTTTTAAAAGAAATGTATACTATTTAGGGTGAAAAATGTTTTAAAACTTTATTTATAAAGTATTCAACTGTATGCAAAAATTTTTTTTGTTAATTTTATTGCAGTGGTGTGATTTATAGATGGTGCTAGGTGCATTACCTCATAACGAAACGGTGCCCAGTATAACTCGATGTAGGATTGTCTAAAATAAAAAATCCAAAAACATGTCCACATCCAATGGCCACATCTAATGGTCATCGCAACATGGAGCAAATTTGTAAAAAATCAAAATGGCGGCACTTACAAGGAGAGTGTCCCACCCGTGAGTAAATATTTACAATGAGGCTTTGGGGGGTGCTTTCTAATACCTAAAAATGAAACCCAGTACCCTTAGTTTATTCCAATGGGTCCTTGTTCTCGAGATACTAGCTATTTTACTCCAAATATGCGTTATTTTAATGAAAAATTGTACCTCTACTTCATATCATTACAATATTAATTTTGGTGCTGGAAAATTTGTTCGAAAGGTCACTGAAAGTAAACGAAAAAAGCTTTAATTTAATCGTTGTTTCGAATAAAAATATCAATCTGGTTCAAAGTTATTAACAGTTGAACAATGTGACTGAAAATGCATGAATATTCGAGGAAATTTATCTTTTATAAATTCGATGATTTTTCATGCATTTTCAGTCACGATTTTCAATTGTTAATAACTTTGGACTGGATTAAAATTTTTGTACGTAACAAAGTTTAAAATAAAGCTCTTTTCGTGTACTTTTACTTACTTTTTAACATTTTTTCCAGCATTAAAATTTACACAGTAGTAGTAATATATAATTCATGTACCAATTTTCATTAAAATAACGCATATTTGGAGTAAAATACCTCGTATCTCAAGAACCAGGGCTCACTGGAACAAACTACGGCTTCATTTCATTTTTGAGTACTACAAAGCACCTCCCAAAGCCTCATCGATAATCGTTTCCCACAGGTTGAACACTCTCCTTGTTAGTGCTCGTTCTAATAAAAATATGCAGTCGGTAAACTTGCAATTTTTATTAAAACATGCACCATATACCGCCATTTTGTTGTTTTACAAACCGGCTCCTTGCTGCGATAGTCGATGATATAAGTTAAAAGAAAGTTTTTGGAATTTTACTTTTAGACAATCCTACATCGAGTTATGCTGGGCATCGTTTCTTTATGAGACAACGCATCTAGCATCACATATAAATCACACCGCTGCACTAAAATTAACAAAAAATTTTCATACACTTGAATAGTTTATAAATAAAGTCCTAAAACTTTTTTATCTCAAGTTGTATACATTTTATTTAAAAAGATTCTATAAATTATATTTTTTTTTCGAGGGCTGTGTAGACTCTGCTGAGCGAGGAAAGTGCGGGAGACGCATATTGTCTTCAATGTGCTCGCAATCTAAAAAGGAGAGACGTCGTCGTCAAGCTTCTTTACGGAGATGACGACGACAGCAGTTGCAGTCCTGGAAAATATATTTTCAATTTGCTAAGGTAGCTGATGTACCGGAAAAGTTTGCTGGTATCGGTGCTTAACTATAAAAAATGTTGATTGTTTTTACGTAGCGTGAGTTACGTATTCACGTATTCACTGTAAAACAGTGAAAATTCACTGTAAAACAGTGAATATTCACTATTTTGAATAGTGATAACTCGGCAACTAAAAAACAGTGAATATTCACTATTTGAAATAGTGAAATAAATATTTACTATTTCAAATAGTGAAATAAATTTTCACTACTTGAATCAGTGAAATTTAATCATATTCAGTAAATTAAAAAAAAAAGGCTGTTATTTAAACGCGTATATAATTATATATGAGATGTATTAGATATTTATTATGTATTTTCATTTGAACATTTATATATATTAAAATAAGAAATAAATTAAAAATGCGAAAAAAACTTCTGCGATGGAGATCGGAACTCTGGTCTACAAGGTTTACAGTCCAACGTATTCACTACTTGCCTACGTAGATAGCCTACATAGAGTAAATTTTATAACTCATATAAGATGCTGCGAATATAACTGATATATAAATATATTGATTAAAAAGGTATTTCCGATAATATGAATAAATTCATTAGTATGCACGTTACAAAAAAGATTAAAGTTGAATTTAATTATAATTTTTCTTTTAAAAAATGAATAATTTTAGGCATTTGTCCAATTTTTTACACAGGGAATATGGATCAGAATTCTAATTAAGACAGAATTCTAATTAGTTGCACCATTTTTATTCATTAATTAATTAATTATTTTGTTATTACATAATAAAAATAATATTTAATGTTCATGAAATAAAAATAATGTCAACTGAAATTAGGTTATGAAATATCAACTCGATCCCTACCTTGCCGGCTTTTAACTTATGTATCACTACCAAATTAGTGATAAGTCACTATTTTTCTAATGAATACAGTTTTCACTGGCAAAATAGTGAAATTTTCACTGTTTCGCAAGTGGAATTATTCTCACTAGCTAAAATAGTGAAATTTTCACTGTTTCGTAAGTGGAATTATTTTCACTAGCTAAAATAGTGAAAAGTTCACTATTTCAAATTAAAAGAGGAGATAAGTCGAATATTTGTCCCACGGGTGAGTTTACTGCCCGAACGAGCGAAGCGAAGCGAGGGCAGTATCATCCGAGGGAGAAATCAACTTTTTTTTCGAGTTACATATAGTACTTTATGCCCATCTCAACTGTGGCTACTTTTTAACATGAAAAGCGAGACTAATGGACTGTTAAAAAGACAATATTGTTAAAAGACAATCGAAAATCAAGGTTTTTGGTAGAACTTGACAAAATAAAGGAATTTGGATTAGTTTCTAGTGAAGTTACTTTTTTCCTCATTTGCGGGCAAAAAGTGTAATTTTGTTCTCGCTTTTTAGGGGAAAAAGTGGCCATTTTCGTTCAAATAGGCATAAACTTAATTTTTATACAAAAATATTATTTCAGATTTATGCTTTTGCAATAAACCCCAATACATACAGGTTTTGAATTACGGCTTCTCATGATAAAATTAATAGTTCATTAATAATTAAGTAGACTCGATTGATCTCCATGAACCATGTTTAATGTTTATTGCCAACGTTTCGGGCGTATTATGACTCCCTTCTTCAAGGCTTATATAAACTAAATATAATATTTAAAGTAGACCAACGAGTAGTGAAAATACATCGTATTTTTAGTTTATATATGCCTTGAATAGGGGAGTCATAATACTCCCGAAACGTTGGTAATAAACATTAAACATGGTTCATGGTACTTAAAAATAATACATTTTCCAAGACAGATTTTTTTAATGACTTATTTATTTATATATTTATTTGTTTATTGATAGTAACATTTTAGATCACTGTTTGAATCGATGTCACATGATATCACGTATACGAACGTCGAACATCGCAAAGCTAGCGCCCCTGTGGTGACTGTTGGTACTAAACAGTAGGGCTGCGATTGCTGTGAAGCCCCGAAGCCTATAGCTGCAATCCGTTTAGTACCTAGACTTGCCACAGTGGCGCTGGCTTTGCGATGTTCGACATGCGTGTTGACGATGTCACGTGAAATCCATTCAAAAAGCGATCTAAAATTTTACTGTTTTCAATGCGTTATAAATAAATAAATACGACATAAAAAATGAAACATTCAACTACGATTTACCACCATTTTCCAACAGTGGTATGAAGACCCATGCAAGATCCCTATTATTACTTGAATATATTTGTAATAATAAGTTGTTGTATTAGTCGATCATTTCAACAATAATATTATTCTAAAATTTCTTAATTGTAAATAATTATTGAAGATTGGTTGATTCGAAAAGCGTTATTTATGTTTTAGTAGTTTAATTTGTTATATATAAATGGATATTTGAAAGATAATTAAATAAATTTTATAAATCACTTACCTATAAAATGTATATGTTTTTCAAGTAATATGTATGTAAATCGATCACTACTTATTTTTGATTTTAAAATTGTTGCTGCCAATATTTGAAGATTTTGAAAAGCGTTTTGATTGTCTATTAAAATGGACTTTCACGTTAGTGTTTAAGTGCATGCTTTATAAAAAAAAAAACATTTTTAAGGTTTTACTTATATATTAAGCTTGCATGATGCTATGAAATGAAAAAGAATCGCATAAAAATTGTATTTTGTTTTAAATGACCAGTTGAAATAAATTACAATATAATGACAATAACATAATTATTCAGTCAGATTTTTTGTAATAATTAATTGTTCATTACCGTTATTATATCACTTAGGCATACAAAATTAACAAATTGTCATTAAAATGCAATATTTTTCATCGCAAATTACATAAATAGAAACACCTACCCAATAAAACCTTTTGTGCTTTTTGCTTGGCTGTTGCAGTGCGTAGAACACTGAAGAACGGTCTCTCGGAAGAGGAGAAGAAACACATCGCTGCCTACATCAAGGGCTACTGACTGTGATAAAACAAAAAGCATACAAGAGGAAGACAAAACGAAATTGTATAACGAACGAAGAAACCCGGCCGAAGAAGACTATGCCCTCGTAACGCAGGTTTTCGCATCTTCTCCCTCTCCTCACGCCGAGGCAGCAAACAGCGACGTCGTCGTCGGTATACGGAAAATCGACGAAGAAAAAGCTCAAGAAGCCGAAATGATCGCAGACCCTCATCCCCCATCCCCCCGGAGATCCGAGCGTTTTCTCTCCTGGCCCTCAACCCCTCTATTACGCGTATTTTAATCGAATCGCTCTGTGCGTCCTCCCCTTCGCCCTCCTTTTGTTATCGTTGTTTATTTTTCCTTTATTCTCGATACTATACGTTACCGTGTTTACTTTTTGCGCGCTCTCGGCGTCTTCGTTTTTACTCTCATTCTATGTACGTTTTTTTGTTGTTTTCTCTTCCCATGCGCATGAAGGAAAAATCTCGACTACATAATCGCGCGCGCATGTTTTTTCGCAACCAGGCGAAAATGCCGCTCAGTATGGTTTACTACTATACAGAAAGGAAAAAAAAGAAGCTATGGATGCGTATGAAAATTCGGTGTCTCTTCTCTTTACGCTATGCAGCACGGAAGGCGTATAATACGCGAAGACTATGGTATTTATCGACTTTTAAATACAACACAGTCATAGTCACTATCTAGTAACTTTATTCAACTCGTGCATCGTCCTCGACAAAATCATAATAATGGAGCAACGAGCGTTAACTAGTGTATTATTAATTTTTGTTAGTAACTAGCTGATGATGTGCGATCAGTATTAAAATAAATAAATAAATAAATAAATAATTAAATAAATAAATAAATAATTAAATAAATAAATAAATAAATAAATAAATAAAAGACGAACGTTGAATTGAAGGATTGTTAAAGGGATTTACTCGAAGTGGTAACCTTAGAATCACGCAACGCTCGATGTGTATAATTTAAAGCTACGTAAAATGACCTTTAATGCAAAATCGTAGCTGATGTAACACCTTAGTTTTAAATGGTGCTGAAACAATGTTTTCAGCAATGACAGTAGATAAAGAAGAAGAGCCGCTGCGAAAGATGGGAAGGAAAATAATAGTCACTAGTTAAAAAATCCGAATGAGAAAAAGCAAGTAAACAAACGTGAACTTCGAATATAGTTACTATTACGAAAACCAAATAGTGTTGCACGATTTCTCCAAAATCACTTTAGTGCGATCGTCAAAGTGTTGATTAATATCGTACAATTGTACTTTTTTTTAAGTTCGAAAACGGAACAGTCGATGAAAGATTAAGTTGATGAAGAAAAGGTAAAGGATAAGAAATCTTAAGATAAGTGAATTCGTAGATAAATTATTGTAACGCCTAGTCTTACGTTAGCCTTGCAAATGTTATACTCGATCGAACGATGATTAATAAGAATAGAGAAAAAAAAAACAAATGAAAAAAGAAACGAAGAATAGATCTTCTATAGAGTACACAACGTGATCATCAGACTGTGCATTATGTTATACATATATACGATATACATATCGGACGATTTCAACGATAAATCGAAGCCTTATGATGAACCTTCCGAAAAGTTTTCCCGTTTTAACGAAATATCGCCCTTTACATGTCTCGTAGAAATGTACGATGGTAGAAGAAAAACAATGATCGGTAAAATGGCTTTTTTGATCTGGATCAAGTTTATATAATTTTATTATAATATGTAATTTTATGACAAAATTGGCTTGATAAAATTACAATACCTGTTAAATAGTTTAATCGAATTAAAAGAAGCTTTTATAACTAGGAAAAGGTAAAAAAAGAATATTTTTGTATAAAAGTGTACAAAATATAAATTTTCATGACTATTGAACACTCAAATTCGAGCTTCTGCAATCTATTGTTATATAATACACAATTTATCAATTTAAACTACATAAAATTATCAAAAACAAATTCTGGATCAGGAACAGCGACCCCGTGTGCCTCCTTACCTTGATGCCCACATTCGGATGAGATACTCACATATACGTGTGTGATCGACCAACGAAAAACGTGCCTCTTTTGATCAATTAGCGTTAAAAAGCGTTTTCTTTTTTCTTTCTTTTTATCGCCAAGGACTTACCCATACATATATATATATATATATATATATATATATATATATATATATATATATATATATATATATATATATATATATATATTGTTTCTGGCGAAATATATGCGCATTAGTAGAAAAAAATAAATTCATATATTAGCAATGAAAAAAATTATCGAAGGAATCGACCGATGACTTGTAGCGAATATCGATTATTGTAGAGTCGATCGATTTTACCTACACAAATAACAAGAAGACGTGTAACGACGTGAATATTGAAATTTGTGACGAAGTAAGGCAGGAGGAAATTCGTAAGATTAAGTTAAGTCGGCTGTAGTAATAAAACGTTGTGCAACATTACAAGAAAGTGATCGATACAATAAAGAACTGAAAATATATGCCTTAAAATTTGCTGATGTTATTGTAAACGTTATACCCTTCGCCCCTTAATTCCTTATATCAAATGAGATCCTTTTTCTCCATATATTTCTGATGTTTTATTATTATTTTGTTTAAATTAAAAAAAAACAGATAAGAATATTTAAACAAATATTTTTCTACAAGTTAAAAGAAAATTTATATTTCTAATTTATATTTTATTATTATTTATATGTCTAAAAATATTTTTCTAGAATCAACATGAATTATTGAATAGAAAATTTCATTAAATAAATATTTATCTATAATATAAGACTATATAATATAAGATATAATATAATTAGTGATCACATTTATTTATTTTCAAAAACACATTTACAAAATTCATTTCGTGAAATAAAGAACTTCCCATAGTAAAAAAAAAGATTATACAATGAATTTTTTAAATCCATTTTTTAGTTGTTATATATTTAATTTATTTTAAATATTTGTACTCAATTATAATAACAATTTTTTATTTTACTTAGTAAAGGATTGTAGGGGAATAAGAAACAGATATTTTTTATAACAAAATGTGCTAGAGATGCACGATTTATTTATTAACCTTCGTCCAACTTTAACAACATACAATATAATGTGGTAATAAAAACGCATAATTTTACATTAATAATGCTAGCAACGAGAGTGATGTCAATTCTGCTTTTTCGATTGTTCTCATCTAGATCGTAATTCTTTTTATAATAATTCACGCTTTTAAAATTGATTCACCATTGACTCATTGGCATTCACAGATTTTTGTTCCTCTTTTCTATTAATTTTTATTTTCACATGTCAAGTATTTAGAACAGAAGAACATCTTCGAAGAAGCGCAAAAGGCGAAACATAGCTTCGAGGAGAAAAATGCAACAAGTAAGTATATAATATATATATATATATAATTCATCATATTCAAATAAAAAGATTTTCATTGCGTTTAAAACATCGTCAATCTCAATCAATCAATCAATAAAAGTCATATAAAAATCTGCTGCTAAACATGCTGCTAGATTCGTAAAATTTCCGTCTCTCTAATATATATATTTTTTTAATTCTTATAAAAACGACTCCTACGTACGAATGTATACAAAATCTGGAAAACTGAAGAGTTACATCGTGAAAAATTCTTAAAGTAAATAAATGACATTACATATATCGTAACAGCTAACGTGGGAAACACTCCTGAATCTACAATAGATTTGTTTTACCTTCATTGTATCCTTATTTTCATACCGCTCTCTCATTGTACACGTATACTCGAGTAAAAAATCCATTCGCAATCATTTTCTCTCTTGCACTCTCTCACTTTTTTCGCACATGCTCTCGCTCTCTCTCTCCCACTCACACACGGATGATGCTTAGGGGATCACTTTACACTTGGAGAATGGGGATCACGGTGCACGTGAATGTTTTTTTTCTCGCGTATCTGTGTGTATCTGTCTGTGTGTACGTGTACGCGTACGATAACTTTTTTCCCATTCATGCCTGTATTATATTTCTTTTTTTCCCGTCGTTGTCGTCTCTGTCTCGTGCAGCGCTGCACCGCGCGGATCGTCGGAATGTCGCTTCGGCGCACGAATAAAAGGAGAGAGGTTGAGGCGAGCTCGATTTCCGACGCGTCCTTCTCTCTCCTCTCTATTGTTTTTTCCGCCTTTTTTGTCATTCCACAGCGTTCAACAGTAGTTCCTCTTTTATCGTTTGTTTGTCCGTCGTTTTATTTTTTGGGGGTTTTTTTATAAATATCCGCGCGCGAGTCGGTGACCGCTGCAACGCCGCACTCCACTCTACTTTACTGTTTGTCCTTTATACTGTTTGTTTTCGGTAAATGCAAAAGAAATCGCACCCCGGGATTTGACGAAATGACCGCGAAAAATTGAAAAATTGTCGATCGGTAAAACTGTGCCATAACGGTGCGAGATGGAAGTTGCAAATTCACAAGTTTCACGAAAAAGTGAAAGAGTCATTCAAAACGTTTAATGATATAAATCTCGTAAACTTATTTCGCTTGTAGGCCGTTTTTATAGGCTTGACATTATTAACGTAAAAATGCAAGTGAAGAGTAAAGAAATGCATGATAGTTTATATAATATTCTGTAACCCTGGTAGAAAATTGAGCATATTAGATGGTCGGTTCACGATCTATTGGGCAGATCCGTTTCCTAATAGTTCGCCAGAAATAAACCAGCATCTGACCAGAAATTTATAGAAAATCTAAATAGCTTACATAACCCTAAAAAATTATTGAAAATGTAAATCCCATTATAGTACTTCTGCGTTAAAACAGCATGAAAATTTTTATTCGATTATTTATTTGATTTTTTTATGTTTTATTTAATTATAAAACTCTAACCTTAAAAAAACTTTTAATGAAATAAGTTTTTAGTTTTTATTTCGAATCTATCCCAAATATATCTTAGCATTCTATTAACAATAAACTATTAAATCCATGACATAAAAATCATTATTAACTTATAAAAATTCGTTAAACGTTATTTTTTATTTATTTATTCATTAACCATAAGTTGGTCAGGTTTCTGACGAGAAAACGTCGACAGGTAGCGGGGTTTCTGGCCAGACTTTTAAACAGAAATTGGCCATTCCCTATAAAATAGAGTAAAATCTGGCGAACATATGGGGAACGTTTCTACCAGGGAACTCAAAAATTAAATTAACAAAACGTCCAAAATACCGGAAGATAAACGATATGTACACGTTGAAATATAAAAATCACAAATTTCAGATGTACTTGCGCATACACGTCGAATTTGGACGTTTTGATGAGTAATTTACACAAAAAATTGTAAGTTTTTCGACTCTGTAAAAAATAAAGAAATTTAAATATAAATAATGAAGCACTTTAAATAAAGAAAAAGTAAAATAATCCCGTAAAAAACGAGGTTTCTGCGTGAATTCCGTCCTCTTCGGTCAGTTCCTCGAATTCAAAGGACTGAGCCCACGGCGTTCCAGCGACTCCGAGGAACGGCGACCTCCGACGAAGCAATCGTCCCTTAAATAGCTTAAATTATACGCGAAGAGGGAAATCTTCGCCCGTAGAAAAAGAAGAAGAAGGAGATCTCGTCGGGGGTCGTCGTCCGTCGAACGTGTACCTGTGCGTTTGTGTGTGGCTGCGTGTGTGTTTGTGTGTGTGTGTGTGTGCGTGTGTGTGCGTGTGTATGTGATTACGTCTCGGGGCGAGAAGAGTTTTTCAGAGCTCGTCGTGCTTGGGTCCGCTGAACTCATCGTGCGAGATGAAGCCGTTCTTGTCCTTGTCCTCGTGCTGGAAGATCTCCTCGACGAGCTTGTCGTGGTCGGCCAGCATCTTCTTCATCTCATCGCTTTCGCCGGCGCCCGACTGCTCGGCCTCCAGCATCTGCTTCCTCAGGTATTCGCTGACCTGCGACAGAGAGAGGGAAAGAAGCGTTCGCGCGTTAGATATGGATTCTATCATCTCTTTTATCGTTTTTACAAGACAATATGCATTTTTAACATCGCGAATTTATCGACTCGATGTTTCGGTATTTTTATTGATTTTTTTCTATTACGTTTTAACAGTACTTTTAGCAGTCCGTCCAGTTTATTCACATTATTGTTAAACATTGCAATTTTATTTTGAATACAAACATTTTATTTAGATAGTGTAGTTATCGTCGGTAAATGAACAACTAATTTATAAATAATTTGTGTTATGTTGACAATGGAATATTGTTCAAATTTAGACAGTCATATTTTTACATTGTTGTTATTTAAATGTATGTAATTTTTACATTTACAACCTACGAGCTTAAAAATAATTCTAGAATAGCTAACAAGTTTTTACAATATGATATTGAAATTTCTACTTTTAGATGTATATTGTCTTGTTGATTCACATAAATATCGTTCTTTTTTCCGTCGATATTTTTCAAGGGTCTATACAAGAACATCTTTTTTAATGTTTATCACCAATTACTTTCTAATCGAAAGTGAATAATAAAATTCTATATACAATAGCTATAGATTAAGTTTTATACAATGTTAAGAGCATGCAAAAATTTTGAAAGATACTGAATATTGTTACACTACGATGGAAATTGTTAGTATATATGTATATAATATTACAAAAGTATTTTCCAATAATTTTGACAAATTTTTGACATGTTTTGAAAAAGATGTTTGCACACTAGTTAGCACCGACACCGATTGACCCCAGAAAAAAACATATGAAAATAAGAACGATCCTTGCCATTATTCCTACCTCCTCGCGGGAGAGCTGGTTGTCCTTGTCGACGTCGATTTCCTTGAAGACGTTGGCGTTCGGGGGCGAGTCGCTGATGTTAATGAGCTCAACCTCGAAGTGCAGAGTTGCTCCTGAAAGCAGATACAGTAAATTCATAAGTATATTTTACTTTATAAACTATTTCGCTAATTATTCTGTTCTTGTCGCATTATAAATGATATTCTTAGAAATATCTGCACATCCGGCACCAACGATAAACCAGAGGAGAATCAAGCGTTTGATTCTTCGATGAGAATTCGAGTATATTTCTAATAGAAAGTTTCCGCAACATGACACACGTCGAGCTCGTTGATTGTTTCGAGTTTGAACTTTGAACGAAATACCGATAGAACAACTGTCGAATAATATGGGTTCCTTTGCTTTTTCATGGCTGACAGCCAATTACTACTTTTTATTTTTATTTTTCTCTTTCAAACCGCGATATATGTCAATATTAGTTCTCTTTTAATATAACAACACAACTTTTTATTTTCTATCCTACTAGTTTATTGAACAATGTTTCATTGTAATTTTTAATATACGGTTATTAAACTTTATTACTGTAGCTGCAGTTTATTGTATTTTCTTCTTTATGTTAACGACAACTTTATTTATCACTTTAATTCGATTATTTTTATATCTACAAGTGGTATATCTATGTAAATTTAACAATTTCATATATAATATCGTGTTCTTTAATGGATATAAAAGTTTTATCTCGATTCAAATTTAAATCAGTGAATTCGGCACGTGAAACGCTTAAGGGCAACATTGTTTGCTGTATTTTAATTCATTGAATAATTAAACTTTGTTGGTATAAACACAATGATATAATTTATAACTTACAATTTAAATTTATATTTTTTGTTTTAATTAATTACGAGTGAATAAAAAATATATTATAAATAAATAATGATTTGTCAGTAATACTCGTAATTTCTAGTTTTATGTTAAAAGCGGATTAATTTTATACATTTATGGCAATTTAATCTTGTTAAAAGTCGCAAGAAAAGAAATACATGTTGGGCCTGTAAACTGCGCTACAGCGTAACATGTGAGAGATGCCTGGGATTATAAGCAAAGCGAAAAAAAATATCGTTAGTAAAAGCAATCGCACCTCCACAAAAAAAACACACATCCGTCGTTCTTTTTCTACCCTTTTAACAATAAACTAAAAACAATGAATCTTGTTCGCCACCCTTTCTTTTTTATTTATATAAATCATTGCGAGCCAGCGAGCGAATGTAAAGGTTCTTGCTCGTAGCAAGCTCGCAATTCTTTGAAATTCATTCGTGGCTTTTACGCGCGCGCGGAAATATTCGACTGCATCAAAGCTAAAATCCTCGACGGCCGTTGTACTTTTATAAGCTGCACATTCCGGCTATTGAATTTTTGCGTTGTTTTCCCGAAAGGGCATTCTCTACCTTGTGCATATTTGTACGGTGTGCCTGTACATGAAAGAGTTGGATCTTTTGGATTTTACGGAAAGCTTTTTGATTTTCGTTTGGTAAATTGGATGCTACAAAATTGTGCAGTCCAGCGAAAGTAGAAATATTCTGATTAGAATATCAGGCGATGTCCAGCCGTGGAATCGGATCAAATTTATTTGCTACTTTGATTCATAATATGATATACGTCAATACTAGCGTCGACAATATATATACATAAACATACAAAACGATTGTAAACGCCATTTTAAAGAGAAAAATCTGATTTTTAGTTAGACCGAAAATAGGCTTTATGGACTTTTCTTCTTTATCTTTACACCTTAAACTCAAACAACTTTAAATATGCAATGACAATCTCGACTACCTATGCTACGTCCTTGATGTGCGTGCGACTTATTTCTTTTTTGCACTTTGCACGATCCACTCTTTTCTGGATATTTCATAGTTTTCCAGTGGTTTTATTTCACTGCAGACATTAACGTAGCTTATTGAATAAAAGTTTTATTTCCATTTACTTAGACTTAGACTGTGCTAAAAATATTTGATTTTAGAATTTATTTTGATTTGATAGTACCGCTTTCACAAAAAGAACTGAATAAATTTATGAGAAAATAATTGAATTAATAAGAATTAAATAATAAGTTCTTGATGAATGCTATAATTTTTGCTTATATTAAGAATATAGGAAATATTCATAAAAAAAGCTTGCCAATTCTATTACGGTTTGTATTTTCTAGAATTCTTATAACAGCGGCTAAAATATATAATTATAGAAATTAAGGAAAATAATATGTACGGTCTATAAATAGTGCATACAAACGTTAGATATAATTATAATTATAATTGAATTGTAACTTTATTATTATAAATAAGTCGTATGAAACAAAGCTTGCACATGACCTATATTGATAATCTTTTAATTGAATAATATTACGTTAAAATTAATAAGTATATGATCGTGCAACTTCAAAATAAGCAAATTCATTATTTCTAAAACCGTAAAAGAGTCCAAAATTCATTCGTAGTGAATATAATAATTCTCTACACAACAGACGTAATTCAACCGCAAATACTGCACCGATGCGCGAATGAAAGAGTCTCGTGCGTAAAGAGCGGCGCTCGGTTGGTGGTGACAATTAATAATAACGAACGTTACGAAGGAGAGAAACTGGAAATATAACAATACCCACGTAATTTTGGGAACAAAAAGAATGGTGTCGCATGGCTAACGAACCAACTCGTTTTGTCTATCTCGCTATACTTCTCCATTTTCGTTTTCACTCTCTGTCTATACACTATCCCTTTTTCTCTATTTCCATTGCTTCCATTTTCCTCATTCTTTTAGAAGTTCGCGTTAAAGCTAATCTACAATCATTAACGTCAAAATGAATACTATTTATGAGATTTTCTTTTATGTAAGAGCTTAAATTGTTCTATAATAATTTTTAATATATTGTTAATGTTGAAATATACAGAAGATATACATAATACATTCAAATCTATAACTGCGTATCATACGTGATTATAAATGCATATTTTTCACGTATCCCTAAACAGTTATTATCAAAATGTATTATTTTGATTTAAGAAAATAAACATCTTGTATCTAAATACACGTATATTAGATATTCCACATGACTAGCTACCCCAAAGGTAATACAAAAATTACCATTCATTCTACTATACGACAACAGAAAAACCGGATATAATTATGTGTTTTTCTCCTGTAGGAGCGGAGGGTGGCGCGGGGAGTTCATTAATTATGAAAGCGGTCGCAGGCGATTGAACGCGCGCGCGGGCGCTAATGAAATATAGTACGCTTAATTATTCGACGTTTAAACGAGTGAAATTAATACCGCGAGTGTATAACGCATATTCCCAGCAGCGTACGCGGGCGTACAGCCACGGGCACGAATAATTTCGTATAAATATAGTGGGCGGAGGGAGAAGTGCTGGGGCGCCGCGGTATTATTGATGCGCTGCAGCGACTGTCGCGCGCACTTTTCGCGAATATTTATGTTGTGGAGGGAGAGAGATATAGAGGAACACGGTTGGCCGGCACTCGATAAACACGTGTCGCTTGATTTGATCATTGGATGAGTTTATACGCCAGCTGTTTAAGGCAGTTTATTATAAATTTTTTATAACGGAAACTTTGAAGCATCTAAATTACGTAAAATTCGAATTAAAAATAGGGGGATGGGGTTAAAGTCCGGGTAAATTGAGTTTTTCTACTGGTATTTCCAATAATATTGAAAATTTGTCGGAGAATTTTGACACTTCGTATTTTAATAATCTGCAACTCTGTGACAACGAAAAATGACATGTGCATTCGTTGATACCGAGGTGAAAATATAATACAGCTTTACGAATAATTTTTTGAAAATGATTTTACAGCGATGTTACGTAATGCAGCTATAAAACTATTTTTGAAATTTCGTTTTACTAACTAATATATATATAATTCTATTATTAAAAATATCATCTTCTTGAAGATATATCTTATTTTATCACAAAATTAAAATATGCTCACTTTACCCCGGCTTGCGAAAAAATGGAGGTCAGATTTTATTTTTTATAACAACTCTTTTTCCTTATAATATGCACAGTAAAATGTGTGAGATTCATACTTAAAAATCTTCGATTTTAAGAATATAAAGTAAAGATTTTATGTTTAATTTCATGAGAAATGTAGGCATCGAAAATAAAAATTCATTTTAGGACTCATTTATTCCTGATCTTCACTACTAATCATATGATAAAACTATAATGTAAACACATTATTTGTTATATTACTGAATTCATAAGCTCACATATAATACATATTGTATTTAAATTAAAATAAACACAATAACTCTGTTTCCCAGCGATGTATAAAGACCGAATAACTAATGAATTCTGCAGTTAAAATTAAATAATACAAATATATGAATTAATTAAATTAAGTAATTAATGTAGTATAAATTAATTAAGAGAAAATAAAAATCGCCGCTGCATCCCTGCTCTTTCAAGCTTACAACGTCAAACTGTCCTCCCCTGTGGGTTGCGCGCAACAACAAGCCGCGACCCTAATTTCGAATTCGCGCATCGAAGACTGCGCTGACCACAGAGGCGACAAACCCTCCCGACCCCCCCCCCCCCAACTCCGTTGTACACACGTCGCACGTCGCACGCCCGAACTGCATACCCGTCCAATTATTCGTTGACGCGGATGCGCGTCCCGGGACACGGTCCCAGTGTCCGACGTTTTTCCGCGTAGAGGCTCTAATCGCGCGACTGTCGGGTTAGCGGCGCGCTAGCGCGTAACGCGGACAATTATCGGGCGCGAGCGCGGCGTCGCGTCGCTCTCTCGACTCGACGAATGATTTCCAGGCCGCGGCAGGCGTTAATTAAAGCTCGGCGATTTTTCGCACGAAAATGCAGCGTCGAGAGTCTATCTCGATGTATAACTCTTTTTTCTTTTTTTTTTTCAATTTTGGGATGTTCGTTTGTACAGTTATTTATTCTTTTTTATTTGATTGGATTTTATTTTGGGAGTGAATTTATTCTTTTATTAATGGTGGGCGCACGGGAATGGATATTTTCATGGGCTTTGCGTCCAGTTACTTATGTATGAGGGTTTGACATTATCATCTGCGCTATACGTAGCTATTTCGGGAGATAGCGTAGAGAACGAATTACTTTGCATATTATTCGACCTGACATGCAGATAAGATGTTTTATTTTTTAATTGTTTAATTATTTACTGACATTTACCTCTTTGAGTAATTTGTTTTAAAGAGAATTTAAATAATTATTTAAGTGGTTTCGGTAGTAATATGGTAAATACAAATAAAATGTGATTTTTTTAGATTAATAAATAATAAGTATATGTATAAGGTATTAGTATTTATTTTTGCGTTAATTGTAGTATTAAAAGTTATAAATGTTTGAAGTTTTTGTATTTCTGATACATTATACAGATATACTCCAATATAACACTGATTGTAACCGAATATATATGCATTAATGTTTCATTAGTAATAAAAAAGTAAAATACAACTTTTATATTTTTATACCAAATACTAAAATACGCAAAAAAAATTATGAAACATTCTAGTAAACATTCAATTATTTTCTAATAAATATGATCAACAAATCATTTACCTCCGGGGATGACGTTTCCGGCTCCACGGTCACCGTAGCCGAGGGTCGGCGGGATCGTCAGCTTCCTCTTCTCGGACACGCACATGTCGACGAGTCCCTGGTCCCATCCCTTGATCACCTGACCGACGCCCAATTGGAAGGTGAAGGGTTGGTCTCGGTCCAAGCTGCAAACAGAAAGAAAATTCTCGTATTAGCTATTCAATTTAATTCGGGTTCAGTCTGCTATATTGTTTGGGGAAATATAGACGGGGATTGATGATTAGTATAACATTGTAAAACATTGTGGGGTTTCTATAGAAATAAGACCAACGGTTACGATAATTGACTTCTTGTTTTTATTTTAAATTGTATTAATTTTCATTTTGATGAAAGCACTAACCCAATTACAATTTTATTAAATTCTCCATTAATATTCGGAATTGAGTTTATTTTTCACCAGGTAATAATAACATTATACCTAGTATTTTGTATATTTATTGAAATTACAGTCATGATTCGCAACGTGACTACATTTACGTATTTTGCATAATCGGCAGACTTCACTTAACGATCGTTAAATATTTTATTTCGTTAATGGAACACTCAAATACGAAACAATTGGTTATATTAAATATGAATATGATAAGGTAAATATATATTCTCTGCTTTTCGAATAAATGACATTTTACCTCACATCATACTGAATATGGACCATGAATAAATTAGTTTTAGTTACAACATTTTTGGATGTTGGATATTTTAATTACAGTAATACCTCACCTATTTTAACAGCTCGGAACCGAAATCCCTTATCTATTTTAACTTAATAAGTTTTCAGTTACTTTACTATTAAATTGGCGAATGCGCGAGAAAACGTATAAACCAGCTAAATTGGGTTAAGCACTAGCGAAAATGTGTAAAATAACATATGCAGATGTAGAAATGGAATTTTTGGAAAGAGGGCTTCTAGCGAGTTAAAATAGATGAGGGAAAAGCAGACGAAAAAGTTCAAACAGATGAGAGTAATAGATGAAGTTAAAATATGCGAGGTATCACTGTAGTACGCAGAAGAGCTAAGGCATTAATGATTTTGAGACATCGAAGAGCCAGAATAGAAATTTCTGATTCACCTTTCTGTTAGCAAGTAAATTAATCACAAATAGCCTCTGAAAACCCAGATGTGCCGATCTCCAACTTTCGCGATTATTAGAAGTCCAGCAATTTTCCGCACTCTGCCCTTATAAACAAATACTCTTAATTAAAGTCTCTACACAAATACGAAAGTTCCTGCATACACAGCGGTTGCCTTTATTCCTACAATATAATTATGGCTCGAAAATCCGCGCGCGACTGCGTTCGAATGCAGCGGCACACTGTGACCAGTTCCTTAATTCGTTAATTAATTAAGTTTTCGGTGAGCTCTTTCGCTCCTCTGCTCTCAATTTACGCCGGGATGTAGCCTAGCTACAGTATCAGCAGCAGCAGCAGCAGCCAAGCGGTGTGTAAACAAGTCCGCGCGCGGCGGCTTGCGAACTCGCTGAGGCGGTGCGACGCGCGCTTGACTTTTCCGATTTAAAGAAAGTCGAGAACCCTAATTCAGTAGCTATATAGGAGGGCAAATTATCGACCAAAAATTTGTATTAATTCTACTCAAATAACTGCTTTTTTTTAAGTATTCACATAAAGTATATGTGGTAAACGTAGAAGATAATAATAGGAGAGATTGGGGCTTGCAAACATCTTGTAACTTCTTTTACAAACTACGTACCTATATAAAATAGCCCCGCAACTTACTCCAAAGAACTATTAAACTTAGTACGACTAAATACGTGAGAATTATGATCTTAAACCTATTACTTAATCTTGTAGGGACTGTGTACTAAACTTGTGCAAAATAAGTTGGTGTTACTCACATAACCTTAACATTTTGTTTATTATACAGTTATTCTTAATAAAATGTATGTGGATAAAGGTTCTGGAATATGTATACAACAACTAAAGTATTTTACATTATATATCTACTAACTGAGTGCATCTAGAGAAAAATATTTAGTAAATAGTTTGCATACTTTTTTAATTCGAGAATTAGAACTCAGTCCTAACCGTATAGGCAATGAGTGTGCGTATTCCTTATTATTCTAATTTACCTAAGCGGTATAGGTAACCATTACGATATAACTTTCTTTAGTAAACACAAGTACTTTTTTCTCCGTGTATTGTTCTTTGAAATATTTATGCATTGAATTTGTGTTGCGACAAATGATAATCTGTCTTTGAAAGTCATGATACATATTAAAAGCACTACGTTACATCTCTGAAACGTGCGACGATATAGTTGACACGAATAATTGTTACTAAAAATTGATTTATATCTATAGCTAGCTAACTATTCAAAGAGGAGGTTCGAATCAAAATTATCTGTTAGGCTAGGAGATTTAAAAAATCATTGGCGATTCTTGTAAGTATATTTTATATGTATTATCCCCATTTTCTCCTACTATTTTCTGTGGAATCCCATAATTTGTGTAAATTACTTTATCTCCTAGCCAAGATGTATTAACAGTTTATAGTATGTATTTATTATTAATTGATTTCTTCTAAAATTTGACCAAAAACACGAACACTTGGAACCCATGAAAAGCCGAATAAAAAAGTGACAATGTCAAGCTCTAGTAGCGTATTTTCCACCACTTAACAACCGCGCGTTTTTTCGAGGGTTGTTTCCTTGGGCAACACGTGCCCGCCAGGGGATCGCGATAACGTTGTACCGTAGCAGGGCGGTACGGCAGCACCACGCAAAGCGCCGTTTTAATTATTTCATTAGCCGGGCTTTTACAACACTGGCAGCGATCTCTCGCTTTTGCGTACACGTTGGTAATTGCAGGGCCGCGGCTACGGCGCTCGTTAATGGAAGCAGTCGCCGAGGCGAGTGCAGCAGTTCGGCGCTTTGCGCGGCAGCATCCGGTTTTTAAGCGCGTGCAGCTTTTTTGCACCAGCGAGTGCTTGCTTGTACATATGTTGCACTCTTTGACTTTAATCTAAGAGCCTTTCTTTGGTGCGGGGCTACTTTTCGGGGGGTGAGTAATGATTCATATAAAGCGCGTATTAGTAATTTCCCATAATTTTCCGCGACTTTAGGCACACAAAGTTCTGACTGCTGTTGTTTGTATGTTTGCTATATAACCAGGATATGTGTTACATAATGGGCGCAATTATATATACCTTGCAGTTTATTTTGATTCACAAACACTAAGTTATTAAAGTACATCTATTATAAACTAACTCCCGCAAGAAGTATACCTGCAGCCGCGCATAAGTACCGTTAATAACTGTATCATTACTGTTATAGAAAAAAAACTACTCGTTTTAGACAGTAAATACTAGACTACTAGCTGTATTTACTCCCAAGAGCCGAGCAGTTAGAGTTAAATTCAGCAACCGACGTTTTACGAGGCTCAACAGCGTAAAATACCCCCTTTCGCGTATACACATATACCCACTAGTAGGAAGTAATTTATCAGAAACCTGGGCTCACGCTGGATTGGTTCATAGTATAACTTTTACTCTGATCTCTCTCTTTCTCTCTCTCTTTCTCTCTCTCTCTCTCTCTCTCTCTCTTTCTCTCTCTCTCTCTCTCTATCTCTCTCTCTCTCTCTCTGTTTCCTATACGATAAGTGGTACACGTGCTGAAGTGCCAATTCCCAAAATGAGCGCTTCGAATCCACTTTCGGCTGTATTATCCACTATACCACAGCGTATTTTCAATATAAAGTCGAACCGCTTTGATATCGCGTTCTACAGAAGCCAGATGATGATTGCCCGCTTTTCAGAAGGCTGACGTGGGAGCGATTCTTTGGTATAATAGATCGATGAGAAAATGTAATTTGAAAGCTTTTCAAGCTTTCGTTTATTAGAGAACAATAATTGGTTTGTCCGAAATTGTTTGAAAATGGGGATAAATAGTTAATGGAAGTTTTTTTTAATTTTCTGATGGAATTGGTTGGTGGAATTAAACGAGATTGAAGTTGCGAGTGATGAGCGGTAATTCGAAAGTGTCATTCCGACTTGCGGAATACTAGTAATCATTCATGATTATGCCGATTATGCGAGATTAATTCATTAATTATAGTAAATAAGTTATTTTCTTATCATACTGAATCAATATAAGATAAATTACATTGAAAATCCAAGTGTGTAATTGTGGCTTGTCGCTAATTTTACATACTTCCATGTGTATAATTTAGTTTTCATGTATATACTTTTCTATAAAAAAATCTACATATGTTAAAATGTATAAAATTGGCGACAAGCCAACTGTGTTAATCTAACATGTTTAAGGAGAATTAACGCGTTTAAGGTACACACTTGAGTTTGCAGTATAAATAGTATTAAAAATTAATTATTAAATATTGTTTTATTAAATATATACATTAAAAAGCAAAAATTACTATTTTTGTTTGTACATTTGGGATATACTGAATTTTTGATAAATTTACTATATAATTTAATGTATTAAACGTAAATATCCAAAAATAAATTATTTTGCTGTACAATTTTTAATTTTCGTCATATACCTTTTTTTATAATAATAAATTAAGCTTACGTTAACTCAAAATAAATGATATCTTTAGCGATAATACAAAATAACACAGCAGTAATCCCGAGTTACTCTCAGATGATACAAATGCAGCTCTCGAGCACCCATCTCCATGCAGTCGTAGCTTTTGTAAAAAAACAGCAAACAAAAAGAGCTTAAGGAGTGCCTTTTTTTCTCTCTTTATGGATACAAAGAAAAGCGAACTGCTTCATCGGGGCCCATTCACTCTCTTTCTGGCGCCTGCTGCTCAGGGACAGCGGGACCGGTAAAACTCTTGAGGGGCCTTTTGAATATTTAAAATCGCTTTTACGACGTTATACGCTTGACGACTGGCGCGCGCTCGATCTCTCCGTTTTCTCCTGTAACCTCGTCTGCTGCAGCGGCTACGCTGCTTCTTTTTTCTTTTTGTACGAGAGAGAGAGAGAGATTCCGGTATGGGAATTAAAGTCGACGAGTCTGTATACTGAGAGTTCAAGTGGATTTTGCATTTTTAGGGGGTATTGTAGTGGATAATGAGCAGATTATTACACTGAGAAAATTATTAAAAAATGGAAAGAGGTAGTAAAATTCAAAGTATCAATATGACTAGAGAAAATATATGTACAGCTAAAGCTGTATATACATTAAAGCTGGAATGATTCTGGAATGACAGACATACGATTATTTAAAAAACCATCGTACAATTTACATTTTCCACTATTTAATACATTCGGCGCGATTTGAACGCCAACTTCATCACATTTCCCTCTCCTTTCTCTCCGTACTCCACAAGCGATTGTTTCTCCCAGAAGCATCCCCGACATTTTTCCATATTCCACAAAGCGTTGCGCCGCATCGCGCCTATATCCCACGAGAGATACACACGCTCTTTTCTTCTCACGTAACTTTCTCCCCTGCGAACTTCCGCGTATGTTCGCGCGACGTGCCCGGAGCTTCTTTATATTTTTTCGCTCTATATACGGCTTTGTCTCTATCCCGATCCCCGCGTTGTCTGCTTTTCTACGGCTGTCTTGTCGTGTCGCTCGCGCGAGTGAGATATCACGCTGTGAATTCTTCGCCGCGTCTAGTGCATTTATAAGCAAGAGCACGGGAGACTTTTCTATATATTTTTCGCGATCCAGCTGCTGCAGTGCTGTGTATCGGCACAATCTGCCGGAGGTTTAATGAAGTGAAAAACTACCACTTTGATTACACGCGTATTTTAGCAAAATGTTATGAATTGTAGGTTTTTTAGATAAATTTGAACTTGTGGTTTCGAAAATTTATTTGTACATTTAGTCATCTTTTTGATTTGGTATTTTTGGAGGAATAATAGCTTGTAAGTTTGATGCGGATATCTTTAACAATTTCTGTACAATTCGAATCGAAAAATTAATTTAGATCTGTACACTTGCAATCGATCCATTGGTAAACAGTGCATCATTAGAGTTTGGTCGAGTACCCCTTGCGGCACTGAACGATAATCTGCAGTAGTAATGCGTATTTCGATGCATGTTGGGTGGTTTAGTAGCCTCGTCAATCACAACTGCCTAATGAACTTGCGACTATTATGATCTATGGGTGACGTAATTGATAGCCAAAGCGTACTTAGTTACACGCTTCTGTACTTAAAATTTCAAATTGTATCTAATTTTGTCCCTTGATGCAGAATGGAAAGTAAAATGCATTTGTTAATAGTAGTTTTATTATAACTAGTAGGTATAATTAATTGAAATTCTGGCTGCGCTTTTAAAATTGGAATAAATCACTACAAATAATGTATGTTCTATGAGGAAATTCTAATTTAACTTAAGAATTATAATTATTACGAATTCATAATATATATAAAGGTTTTATATAAAGTTCAAGAGTATATTATGTTCCTGTATTTTTCAATATAACAGGTTTTTAAAATATTATCGAATTTCAGTTTTTCATACGTAAATAAAATTGTGTCGCTAAAATGGGAAATAATATTTCATGTAATAAAATGACAATTACTATAGTGCATCGCGCAATTTTCCACCATCGAAAATTTTTTAAATTTCGCGATTCGCATTAAATGAAAAAATGTATTTTAATTTCGCAGGACGAACGGAAAAACGTCAATATCAACGAACACCAGCGACAGCAGTTCATGTGAATGCGACTCCGTGTTACGCTATTTATTTGAAAAATGGAGCAAAAAATATGAAAAAAAATGAAAACGTTCCGTCTACATCGAGTGACATGACACGATAATTTCGCTAGTATAAAAGATTGTACTTTGAAATGTACCTTTGATCGACAGTGTATTTATTATTCCATCGTGTTCTGAAAAGAAATTCCGATTTTGATGAGACTCAAGCGATATATTTTATGAATGTTTCTTTCAAATACAGCTGATAGGTAGACTTATATTGATTAAAAATAAAATTGATTCGTACTTTATTAGTTATATTTTATTTCTGAATAAAAAGTAATTAAAGTAATTAATTTGAAAGCTGTCATTCTTCGTAATAATTCTTATAACTCGATCTATTTAAATTAATTATATCTATAGTTGTCCCAAATTAAATTAATGGAAGTAATACATGTGAGGTGAATAAATAGTGTCAGTTATGTTTTATCGAAAATCTATTACATATGGATCAATATAATAAAAATAAACATTATTCAAAGCTAGAAATATAAACCAAAAAATGAAATTCTAATCAGATTTCGCAATGTGCTCTTGCAAATATATCAGTATAAAACTTGACATTCTGGTTCAAGAAGAAGCTGCTGTTAAATATTTCAATACCATGAGCAGCACTAAATTAACAAAAAAACCCTTAATCACTCTGCACAGTCGAGCGCAGCACAATGGGCGTTTCCTCCTCCTCTTCTCTATACCCGTCACTTCGCATAATTGCCCCCCGTACCAGCGAAAAAAGACTCGCCCGCTTTATATGCATCGAGGCTTTTAATGGAACTAAGTAATTTCCTCCTAAAAGCTCTCCTGCCTCACGCTACAAACAACTAATCGAGCATTTTCGCCGGCATACAGCGACTGGCGCGGCTTCAGCTCAAACACGTGCGGCTGCAGTCGATTAAAGCTCGCGCGTGCACGCGTGCAACTGATGCCGAGCATCGCGCATTTTCTCCCCTTCAAAAATAGGAAAAGAATGAGCTAAAAAAGAGAGGAGAAGAATCATATCACCGATAGAATGGAGAATCGCGGCGTGACGCGGAAATCCGATACCCACCGCGAACTCGTCCGCGCAATTAAGGTTAGCCGAGCCAAGCTCTCGTGTCGCTCTCCTTTTTTCTCGCCGCGTCGGCGTGCGCTCACCTATTTTTCGCGGGTCTTTTGTTCTTCTTTTTCTCGTGTGCGCGTGCTTGCGCATCCTCTCGATGAATTACTTTGAGGAAAATTTTAAGCTCGCGTATGATGGGGGAGCGACGCATGTACGAGGGTAGAACGTTGACAGCGAGAGACTTTTTGCGGTGAAGAAGTTTTGCAAGCTGGGATGATATCGGGGATTTAATCGGAAAGTTTGCAAAAAGCGCGAGATATTTCAAAGGCACGGAATTGATGGAAATTTCAAAATATTATCAAAGGCATGTAATAAAATTGCATCAGAGTTTTATCGTAATATGTAATCTGAAGAAAATTAGTTGTAACCAATTATAAATAAGTTTTTACCTTCTCCCTCATCGGAAAACTATTTTGTAAATAGAATTATCCTTCACATGATCTTAAATGAAGATTTTCATAAAAGAATTTTTTTATGTTTCTAGTTTTTTAGACATTTAATATTTTTATTAAATTAAAAACTTGAACATATGACTCCCCTACTGATCACATAACTTTATAATCCTATTATAATTCGGCATTCAAAAAATGAATAAAATTTTGTCTAAAATAATTATGAATAATTATTTTTAGCAATAATATACTAAAAAGAATTGAATATCGCATAATACGTATTTATTGAACCTTTTACAAAAGTGTTCGCTTCGGTTGAGTAGCAGTATTTTCACTTGATATACGACAAAATTGGAGACTAAGAAATTTATACTGCAGCTCGTGGATTTTTCCTCACGGCTCGTAGGAACGCACGTGCACATACGCCTTTAAAATTGCGCGAATATATGACTCCGTGGTGCTTTTTTACGGGAAAAAGTGTAGACGTTTACACCTCAGCGCTAGATTATTAAAGCTTCCCCTTTGACAGCATTTCGACCTTTTACATATAGCCCGAAAGGAAAGTTATACTTGCTATTATTTTTAGTTTATTGGTTAAACCGTAGTTCAGTACCTATGTATTTTAGTATTGAAGAAATAATCAGAGAATAGCTTTAATTTTATTAGCTACTATTCTATCTTATAGGATTGTAGTTGAAAATATGTATTTTAGTTTAAATACGGTTGATTTTCTATAGTAATTGAATAATCCTATTTTTGTTCACTATCTTATTGACATCGATTTTCGGTAACCACTGCAACAGCTCAGGAGATACTATTTGATCCAACATAAATAGCTTCCCAAAATACGACACAAAAGTAAAGATAGAAGCAGCGATCGAGGGCGCGTAAAATTGGAGTTGGAAAAAACCGCTAGAGGATGAGCGGAAGATAGAGAGGGAGAGAGAGAGAGAGAGAGAGAGAGAAATAGAGAGAGAGATAGAGAGAGAGAGAGAGAGAGAGAGAAATTTCTCTCGAGGCGCATTGAATACGGAGAAAACGACGACGACAAGAGCAAAGACCATGAAAGAATAAAGGATCGTCGACCTCCTATCAAAGGACCTTTAATGGTCTCTTTTTCTCTCTATCTCGGTCTTAGCTATCCGGCGATTCGTTATCATATCAAAGAGCCGGTCCCGGCTCTATTTAAATTTATTCGGGTTGTGCTAGTTCGCGTATATATATATATTTATATATCGGAAGCGCCTCGGTCTCGTATGCATGCATGTTTGGACGTAGCTTTTTGCGCGACGATCGTATGAATATGAGTATGAGAGGGAGTACGAGGGACTACGTATGGGAACTTGTAAAAGCAGCTCTTATATACAAATAGCTAGTATAAATATAAAAGACAATAGCAAGTTATTTTTGTGAAATAGGTAATCCTTTACGAACCGTAAATTTATTACGCAGTTGACCTGTTAGGTACGTTATTTCTATATCATTACCTGAAAGTAAATTTGTATCACTTTGAGCAAATTAATGTCTAAGTGCTGCGTTTTAGGTTTTAAGAGGCTTCGATAGGAGAATTGTTAGATAGATTTGAATTGTTTATGAATTATTACTTTTATATTGCATGTATTTCTAAAAATATTTTTTATTTATTCTGATTTTATTTATTTTTAATATAATTAAGTAGTAATATCACTACTCTGACATTTCTAACTGCAATATCCAATATTAGTTGAAATGATAGTCACAAATTTTGATAAACAGAATAGAACAACACTTCCGCATCGTTAAAGACGTTCCTCGTGGCAAAAATATCCTTCCTCAGCTTGCGTCTCCGCATTCAACAAGGCGCGCGCGCGCATGAAAAAGCACCCGCGGCGCATGTTTGATTGGCTATTTTAGAGTGCATCAAGGGAACCTCGGTGCGAGCACGAGCCCAATGAGGAGGAGGTTATGGGCTCGCGATCGCGTGTCCTCTTTCGACCCGGCAACTTGTCTCTGGGTTCCCTTTTGGGAGGCTCGCTCGCGTTATTTTTCGACAAGCCGCTTTGATGCACGAGCTCTCGCCGCACAGCATTGTCCGCTCTGATGCAGCGGCTCTTTTTCTGTTTTCTTTTCGAGAAAGAAGAGAGAAAAGATGAAGAGCGGAGGTGGAAAATAAGGTTAGGATGAATGAGCGTAGTGGCGAGAGGAAAATATTTTGAAAAAGAGATGTGGCGTAAGATTGGATTTGAAGTGAGAGAGGTGGATAACTGAAGGGAGTCTTGATTCTTTTTTTTTATGATTGTATTTTTTATGGTGGAGGGTATTGTTGAATGAAGAAGAAATTGGTTTCATGGAAATGTACTTTCGAGAAGAATGCCACCAATATAATTATTTTCTAAGGTATTCTTATCATAGCTTCGTTATTCTCTTATTGAAATAACTTTCCAGATTCTCGAAAAACTTTTGAAATGAATATTATTCTTCGTTATACGAGTAGAGATATTGAACAAGGAGTCCAGAAAGAAGTATAAGCAGAAGTAGAGCGAGACGTATTTATAATAAAACGATGCTACAGACTCTTAGTTATTCAAGGAGTTAAAATGGTAGTTATTATTGTAAAATGTATAAATGTAAAGAGAAACTCCCTGCGTAAAAATGACTTATATATAAGTATATATAATTATATATAGTTATATATCGTTATATATAGATTTTGTCTCTATTTAACTATATATAATTATATACAATTATACATAGCATTATATAATTATATATAATTGTATAATTATATATATGAATATATTATCAGATCCGAGCTTAGAAAAATAATATTATTTATAATTATATATCACTATATATAACTATATACAGTTATGTATAATTATATATCTTCCTATATTATATAGTTGTTTGGGGGCCTGCGGCGGCTCAGTCGGTAGAGTGTCGGATTCCCACGCCGGTGACCCGGGTTCGAATCCTAGTCTCTGCCGATTGATACAAGCACCTCTGTAAAAATTACATGTGCTTTGTTTACAAACACATCGCAGACCCCCGTCGTCGATTAGCACCACATGGGAGCACAAACATGGCGACGTTAAATAAAAAAAAAATATAGTTGTTTGTAAATCTTATAAGATTTACGCCCTCCTCACCCCTCCTCGCCCCTCATTTTGCCCTCCTCATTCTCCTTCTCAAAAAAAGGTAATATCGTTTCAAAAAATACGTTATTTTGATCTTATTTTTTGCCCTCCTCGCCCCTCCTCGCCCCTCCTCTTTGTATCCTCCTCATAGCCCTCCTCATGCCCTCCTCATTTACTTATTTCTATTAATTATCATTTTTTATTTTTGTTTTTTTTCCATATACATATTCGTATTTGAATGTATAAAAAAGCTTAATTAACAAAACAAAAAAACGCGTCAATCTATTTACCTCCCGGGTGGTGTGGAAAAATAGAAAACCTTCATAAAAACAAAAAATTTCATGATGCTTTGGGGGTTGGCGAGTGGAGCGAGCAGGGAGGTATCCTCCTAGTATTTATATATAAGGATATATAAACGTCTATATTTAACTATATATAATTATAAATAACTATATGTAGTTATATACAACTATATATAGTCATATACAATATGGTATTTTTCGACAGTCTGATCTGATTATATCGATGGGTATTAAGAGAAAAGACTTATCTTACGCGTTACGATTAGAAATGACCTATCTCACGTGTTACGATTAGAAAAGACCTATCTTGCGCGTTTCGAGTAGAAATGTTTTGCGGTTGTTTTGTAGGCTCTATTCAATGCTGAAAATTTGTTATAATATGATTTGAAACCTTACTTTTAATGACGGGAAGATGATAATATTACATCAGTAGTATTAAATAGTCAATAAAAGTTATAATTTCAATTATCTTATAATATTTATATGACCTGAAAGTTAGTGTAAGAAATAACCTCAAACGAGATAGTCCGTTTCTAATCGTAACGCGCAAGATAGGTCTTTTCAAATCGTGACGCGTGAGATAGGTCTTTTCTAATCGTAACGCGTAAGATAAGTTTTATCTTAGGACCCATCTATATATCCTTATATATAATTATATATAATTATGTATAATTATATATACTTAAAATTTTATTTTTAATGTTCATTTTGAATAATTAACAATAAATAACAATTAATAAATAATAAAAATACAGATTATGCAAATAAATCACATAATTTTATTCAGAAAATTTGGAGATTTACTAATGTTATTACTAACCCGAACTAACAGTTGCACATATTCTTATGCCGGGAAAGTTATTAACTGGTTCAAGTTCGTCATTGATTAATAAAATATTCGAATGTCTTGCCATGGTTTCATGATGAAAAATAATCCGGTTTCGTTCAATCCCAAATGACTGAAGGTACATGTATGAACTATGATTTTGTATAAAATAAAATTTGACTCGCCGTATAGTGTACAAATTTTGAAGAGGTTAGGAAGGCTGAATTAGGCGTATAAAAGGGCGTCGGTGCGCCCCACAGCTCGTTACCGTTAACACTTTATACTTGCCATCGGGCGTCACCGCGCCCCTTGATTATGGTTTTTTAATACTACATGTACATTATAAAGTGTTGAATTAGTCTTCGTTTGCTTTATAATTCATGTGTATATGTTATACTATCTATTACTATAATCCACGCATATACTTTTATAATATTGAGATCGAATGCTAATTCTTCTAGATTTTGTTTATCTAAATCGCGTAACTTACTTAACTTGTTTTGTGCCCCTATCAGCTAACAATTATAATTTTTCTCAAAAAGAATTGTAACATAACTATATACAACGATATATGAGTATATATAACTTTATATAAGAATATATCTGTGGGTTCCTGGGATAACGACTTAAGTCCACTTTTTATGTTATTGAGATATTAAGGTTTAAAGTTTTTATTTTCCATTTAAACTAATGTTAAAAGAATTATAAGTAGTATATATGATCATTTGTTTTTACACTTTTCCGATTATTTTCATTATTATCAGAAAATATACTATGTAAGGATACCAAAATAGCTCAAAACTCAATTTTCGAAAAAATGCATTTCAGGTGCTTTTCCAGGAACCCACAAATATACATGTTTATATATAATATTTTATATACAAGTAAATATAACCAAATACTTATAACTACACCTAACTTTTCATTTTTTTACTGACTATATTTACTTTCTTTTGAAAACATTTCTAAGTCCATTTATATATAATTATATATAATAACTATATATATAACTATATATAAGATAACTACCGGTATAGCTTATGATGTATTTTAGATACTACTCTTCCCTGGTGGAAATTTAATCTAGAACTATGTAGATCTATCTAGTTTGCCATAGGAATAATCGAGGGCCTCGATAAAACTAGATAATTTTCTATCAGGGTTATTACAATAAGACTCTGGGGTTACTGGTTAAGGTAATGGATTACCATCAGGGTTTTTCTGTTTAAATCCCATTTAGGAAAAATTTTTATTTTTTAAAATTATTTATTGTATTGCGATGTATAAAACATCAATAATTTTCAATAAAAATAATTATTTATTATGTTAATTTTGCATTAATGTATTATTCAAGTAAAAACAACTTATATATAATTATATATGTGATTTTTACACGGATCATTTAAAAATTATAGTTAATTGGATTAAACTCTCGTTATTTCTAACATTATAAAGGTTTATTCTTAACAGAATGAATTAATAGTAATATTTTCAATGATGAAAATGTCACTAAATTTACATCGTTACACTACACGTAATCAGATAAAAATCGAAAAGAAAATGAGAAACGAGAGTGAAATACAGCAATAGATCCACGAATATACAGAAAGCAAGGGGCTTTAGAAATAGACAGTAAAAATAAAGAATCACCGTACACATAGCCCAGATCTGTAGCGGGTAAAGCGGGGCGCTCGCGGCCAGATAATCGGCTCGCCTCGCGCCCCAGCCCCTCGCAAAAAGATATCGTAAATCACGCGCGGGAGCCGGGAGTTTTCGTGCTCGCGCGGACTCTCAAAGGCGCTAGCGATAAAATCTGCGGCCGCTTGTTTTACGAGCTGCACTTTCCGCGGCAGCAGCAGGGCGCTGATCCAAAGAGACTACGGGGAGGCAGCTTATGAAATTTGCCAGAGTGATTTTTAGATGCCCGGTGATACGGCCGCCACGTCGCTGCGGTACTGCACGCGAGGGCTGCCGTCGCATAAGGTGTGAGCGCATGCGATCGGGCATAAGCGAAAGCCGCTGACTGACTGTTACTACTTAAACTTTGGGATTCTTTTTAAAGTTGAAGTTTTTACGATTTTTGGTAAAACTAGTATTATTTGTTCAGCGTTTCTCATTTTGATTAATTTTTTATTTCATTATAATATTTGGTATTTAGATATAGGTATTTTTACCTTTTCGTAGTACTCGTAATATTTAATGATGATAAAAACGTGAATGCTTGATTGACTATTAGTAAATTCATCGCTTTTACAATATTTACTACTATTTTTCCCATTAAAAATTAAATTTCGCTTTACAGTGCGTATTTCATAAGAAATATTAGGATTAATCAAAGTAACAGATTAAGGTACAGTCGACTAGTGCTGATCTTACTATATATGTGCTTTTTTGTTTCCAAAAAACTTCCGGTTTTTTCTCTTTAGTACAATACTAAAGTAATTGTACTCAAGTTCTAAATTATATTTAGTATTTGATTTGGCATTGTAATTAAATGCGTTTGTGAACTTCCGACTGGTTTCAAAGTTTTCTGTTGCACTCTGCTGCGCTAACTTTGTTTTATTTTCATTATTACAATAGTTACTAAAATAGCGACGTTTCATTCGACTGACTCTTACTTTTGAAAGTTTACACTTTGTTGCTCCGAGTTTTAATAAAGTTCGGAAAATTAATATTTAATGTTTTGAACGTTGCTTTATTTAACGTATAGTAGCATTCTGATTAATATAAACTTCACGTTCTGCAGTTATTATTAGTAGTAAAATTTAGAGATAGATACTTGCATAATTTTCAAAGAATATTTTAAGTTAAATATTTTGATGTATGTACTTTTTTATTACACATAGTATTTTTTTATTTTGAAAGTTATCTATGCGTACGACTGAGAATATAACCACAATGAATAATATTATGTAATAATCTATGTGACTATGCTGATACGACATCATGACTTCATAGATACGACGTTATGGCTTGATGATATTTTTGACGGTACTGATAGAATTACAGTTTTTCCTTAACTGAGATTGTATACTTATATTTATGTGGAAAGAATCAAATTTCACTTTAAATAATAATTCTAAGATGAAAACTATCTATTTAAACTAAAAAATTTCATATGTTTTGTAATGTAAGATCTAACGTAGTTTTCATTTTAATTTTCAAAAATCATTTAGTACTTTAATAATGAAAATCAATAGTACTTTTTTATCGCCGTTCCTAATCTATGTGGTTGAATACTCAAATAACCTACGAGAATGGAAATTTGACGAAACTGCGCCTAAACTTCATCGCTCTCAGCCTCCTCGCGCGTATATAATCGCCCGCAATGTCGTTATTCCGCACTAATAACCCCTCGTTACAAGCCCTCGTCCCAAGCACCGTCGTCGCGTCGTCGCTGCTCTCCTATATGCATAATACACGATTTTTACGATTTGCACGAGATGGACGCACTTGAGACGCTATACCCCCCCTCGAAGCACAAGAATTTAGCATGGGTCATTAAAGGGTTGGACGGGATTATACGCGCGTCGCGCCGTTAACCTTAAAACGAGAGTGAGCACCTCGTCGACGCGCGTTATACACAACGAGGAGGAACTTTGTGTTTAAGGAATTAGCATTTTTTCTTCGGGCCTTTACGAGGAGAGGGGGTGAGAGACTAGGGCTGATGTATGCTAAGCGAAATTTAACGCGCGCGAGGTAGATGCTATGAAAATTTTCTGCTGGAGGGTTGAATTCTGATTAAGTTGGCCAGAGTACTGTTAGTGGCTTATTTTGTGATTGTTATGCTACTTTAATTAACTTTAACATACTGCTTTATTAAGAGAGAACTGATCTTTCACGTTTACTTTTTTTTTTAAATAAATTAATATTTGCAAAACCCAAAATTCAATATATCCTTTTGAGTATATAATCAGACCAAGAGCGATATTTGCCTCCAATTGTTTCGTTTATTCTAATATAATATTATCTATTCACATCAGTTTTGATCTACCTAGAGATGATTAGCGCTCTGGTTTTCCCACTGAGACCCTATTATAACTTGTTATTTCGTTTTCCATTTTAACTACATGTCCCACCCATCGTATCTTGCGTAATTCAATTACTCTGATGACAATATATGTATAAGTCACTTACACAGCTCATCTATTTCACGATTACGTAATTACTTCTATTTATCGCTGCCCTTATTCTTTTTGGTTCTAAATATCTTTTTAAGTACTTTATTTTTAAAAAACCTAATTTTATTTTATTCTTATTGTCTTCTTTTTCTTCGCCTTTAATAAAATCCTATGTTTTCTTTAAAAATATATTAATATAATAAAATGTTAACAAGCTGTTTCCTAGTCTTAAACATTTGGCTCAAAGTGTAATGAAATTTAAGAAAAAAGCAATAAAGTCTTTAATTTAAAATAAATAAAACATACTCCCATAATATTAATCTTACAACGAGGTGCTCTGAGTTTTAAAAAACTTACGAGGTCGAGCATGTATAGCTTGCGCGTAAATATTATAGGGCAACGCGGTGATGCTGATTTTCCTGCGCAGACACGCGGCACAGCGAACAATGTCGCGTTTTTTTCTCTCTTCCAGCCACGCATGAATAATGCAACTGTCTTATTTCCGGCTCGATTCCAACTGCGCTACCGACTTCTCCCCCTGGAAGGGAGCATCCGCGTATAAATAAAGACTAACCCTGGCATTTTTTGCGTTTCTTTATTTCTTTTATCGTCGCGACTTTTCGATTATTTCTGGTTTCGTGCGTTGGAAATAAAAGAGATATGTATATAACGTAACCATGGGTTGTGGAGTATAATAGAGTTAAGGAAAGAAGATATTGAAATTTCGATTTCCATCATTCAAATCAGGTTGCTCGTTCGACTCGAATAACCCAACAGAGCCGATTGAGTCGAAATTTTAAAACTATTAGAAATTCTTCGAAAAAAATCTAGCACAGGATTTCTAGAATAGTTTAACAGTTTTGAGTTGACCAAGGTTTTTGGGTAATTTGTTCGATCCAGATAACCCGATTCTTTAGATTAATCGAAATTTTCAGATTAACCAGTTTATTTGCTATCCCAGTTGTTTTTTCGCATGCAAGGCGATTTTAGGGAATCGTCGGGCCGCTTTTACTCTTCGTAAGCCGTGATTGACTTGTAAAAGGAGAGCCAGTACGAGTAGCTAACGTAGCGACAGGGCGAGAAGGCGAAGATGTTTTTCTCGAGCTCGGGGAGGCTACAGGAGGACGGGTTATTCGGAATGGTATACGCCTGAAGACGAGCGGACCAGATGCGGAGTTTCGGTCCAGCTGACATGCACGTGGTGATGTCAAGCTAGGTGCGAACGAACTTGAATGGTCGACGATGCAATGCGATCCGCGGCGCGGCGCGACATAATTTTATATGCGAGTTTTGTGATTTACTGTTTCTGACGTAGGTTTTCTCCTCGAGAGAAAAGATACGTGAGTTTTTCCTGCGTCACTGGTTTATGTCTGTGCAAATTCGGGAACAGTCAACCCGTTATTTATAAACTGTATATGAATATGCGAGCGAGATAGTTGTGAACTGCGTATTCCACTGTCGGAAAAGCGGCCGAAGCGCGCGGGCAAAATGTAACAAAAAATAGGGGTGCTTTGTTCGAGAAGTGCGCGAACTGGAGACTCCGCGCGAATTTGGAGCCGATTTTAATTGCTTTTCCGCGAAAGATAGACATTTCGTGTGCAGAGTCGGATTTCGAGTGTATGCATCTGGTAAAACGCAGGGCAGAGTACAGCCGGTACGCTACGTGCCAGTTATTCATATACCTGCATACCGATAGTAATAAGCGTGCACGGTCATATCATTTCGGAAAACTAAAACAAAATCTTATCGCAAAGTCTAAATATTTAAACCTAATTCTCGCATTCCTGAGCTAACCACTAAATATTCCAAAAGAGCGCTTCGAAAATTGGCAAAGGGCCTCTACAGGCATATGCTTTCTTTCTTCAGGTTCTCTCCACCCAGGTGGTTATCACCATGGAAATGCGACCGCCTAGGCGACACCGTGTAATATCCATACGAGTGGCAGCTCATATGCATTCATAAGATATTCACAAGCTCCGCGCCGCCGTGCCGCCGGTGATCTCCTCGACCGCCCCTCTCTCGCTTTCTCTCTTCTCAACTCTTAATGGAAATTTTCACGAAACGCAAGGTATTTTTCCTTTACTTCGTTTTTCCAGGATTCTTTATTCAAAGCTTTTTTTCAAATAGGTGAGCGGTAAGGCTGTGGAATCTCGGTTCAACGTGTGTGATTTATAACAACGTTTCTGTTCTTCTTTTTCTGAATAATGAATTCGTTATAACTGTATCGTATACGTATGTTTTTTTTACAAAAGGAAATAATGACTCGAGTTTTAGAGCAAAAGTATATATTTTATGTGTTCGAAACGTTCGGCTGAATAGATCATGTTTATCTCTATAACTTAAATTTATAATGTGTAGATAAATGTAACTTCAACTTAACTATTCTATGAAATAACTATGAAAGTGGTGATATGAGTTTACAAAGTAAATAAAATTACAAAATACATGGCTGACCGAACTCCGCTCGTTCTACTTAAACGCACACCGTATCCGAGAAAATGCAGCCTCAACTAAACTATGCAATTATACTTTAAAATTGAATACGAGGTAATATTTATACGCGTGTCAGCGTTAACTTTTCCTACGCATTTTCTGAAAGCCGCACCCGAGCAGCTAACTCGATAAATTTTCCGTCTCCGCCACGAGCACGCCCGCACACATTAATTACGTGTACACACACACACACAGTGCTGCATAGCCACTCTCATCATTATAGTTTCAGGGGTCGGGCGTAAGCCGCTCGTAAATGTTTGATTCTTCATTCAAAGGAGCCCAGCCGAGACGAGCCGAGCGGGCCGAGAAGCTCAACGGCGTCGCTGCGCGCAGCAAGAAACACGAGCTGAAAGAGGCACAAGCGGCAGCAGCAGCAGCCGCCGAAGTAGAGCAAGAAGGAGTCGGTCAGACGTGGCGCGCGACAAAGCTCGCTGTCGCCGCTGCCGCCGCTGCGGTGAGCACGTGCTCTGCACGTAGGGAGGTTGTTATCTCGCCGGGGCACACACTATCATGCCGCTAAAGCTTTGAGAGCCCTGCGCGCATGTGTGTATAAAGGAGCGAAAGAGAGAGAGAGAGAGAAATGGCGAGCCTTGTCGTAGATAGGAAGAGAGATAGAGAAAGAGATAAAGGGAGGGAAGAATTGAACGGACAGAGATAGAGAGATAGATGAATGTATATTGTACAGTGTGCGTGCGCGCGTGCGAGATTATGCGTATCTCCGCTAGAGATATTGTGGCTGATAAGGACAGTGAGAAAGAGGTACATGGTATGCAAAGCGAGAGCGAGATGGAGAATCAGCGGTGTACACTGGGTCAACGACCTTCCGCAAACTGCAACAATGCAGCGCCTGCCCCCAGACACCGCGTAAAACCCACAGCTGGGGAGCAACAGATAAGGTTGCGGGGCGCGGGGGAGGAGGGTCTATAAATTAATTAGCCTAAGTCTCCGTGAGAGCTAAGAGGGGAAGATAAGAGAGAGGAGAGCGCGCTACCTAAATCTGCATTAAGAACTGCTGCGCCTTACGCAGATTCGCGGCTCGAGGGTGCGGGAGAGTCAGTATGTAGGGATTATAATGCTGAAGATCGTTGAATGAGCTTGCACCAAACTAACAAGAAATATCTTTGTAGAAGTACGGAAAAGTGGAATTTGATGTTTCCTTGTCTTTGAGTAGGGTCAATACATTTATCAGTGAATGACCACAATACCACAGTACTTGAAAAATTATACGTGAAATAAATATTTATCGTAATTATAGCTAACACATGCGAAATGTGGGCGTTAACCAAACGAGAAAAATATAGATTTAGAGTGTTTGAGAATAGTGTCATCAGAAAGGTATTCGAAGGTAAAATAGATGAGATTACTAGAGAATGGAGAATTTTATATAATCAAGAAGTACATGAAAAATAAGTATAAAAATGTCAAATAAATTGTAAAAAAGTGTAAAGAAATGCAATAATTATTCAAAATTCAAACATCATTTTACATTTTTATCCGATATTGCATTAAGTAAATGATTCCACGCCGATTATAAATGGCTTATCTATTACAATAAAATATATAACTTTGTTCGCGATTTACATGCGCAACGCGCAATAAGCCGGCTAGAAGTCGAAGATGTAAAAGTTAGCGCAGGTGGTCACGCTGGTACGGCTTTTGCAATTTCGTTTCCCCTGAAAGTGATGGTTTGGGTAGGCGGCTATCGTAGTTCCTAACTCCCACTGATTGGGTTATTAGGAATTTTTATCGGTGTCCACTGGGTATAACACTACAATCCATATAAAGCTTAATACGAACTTACTTCACAGCGATGCTAAATTACTCTACTTATAACTATCGAGTATTCGACCAAGCAATTAGTGTTTGAAAGGTAATGTATTTGAAATATTTCTACAATATTGAATGGAATAATTTATATAGAAGTGATTACTTTTTAATTTTATAATGTACATTCTTTTTAAAAGTATTCAACACAGTTTTATGTTACAGCTCGCTAATTATCCAATTAAATTATTTCAGAACATTGATTTAAACGAGTTAAACTGCATTTAATTAAACAGGAAATCGCGTCAGTTAATTATTCCGATAAAACAAAAATAGAAAAAAATCCTCCGAAATTCAGTATAACATATAAATTTCTATATTTATTTTTTATTCGCCAGATCGAATAACAGCTAAATAAACTATTCCGGTAAATCAATAAAAAACTTCGCGATCGGCGACGATGTAAAAACTATTTACATTCCATCGCGAAAAATGATCGTCCCTTCCCCGTAAAAAAAATATCAAAGCATCGCCCGCCAAAAATCACCGCACCTCCCCCAAAAAAGAGTCAACTCATCCACGTATGCACAGCGCGCATCCAAAATCGCCTCTACGAGTTCCAATTGCACCCGAGGTAACACACTTGGCCTGTAACAAAATCGATCGCCGAAAACGCGTATAGCTGCTCGGCGCGCTGCTGCTGCTGGCTACTATATAGCCGTGCATATTTCATGGCTGGCCCGTAACGGAGAGGAGAGTAGAGTACAGAGTTTGTATGTGTATGTGTATGTGTATACATAACGTACGCCTCGCATGGGAAATCCTAACGCGACCGAGCGATACGAAGCGAGAGCTGGCTGCGGAGTTGCCGGTGGCCCAGCGGCGGCAACTGGGAGTCGCTCTTACCCGCGGGAGGGGAGGGGAGTGTATGTATATTATATAATCGGGTCGCTGAGGGTCGAGGTGGGTTTACTTTGGGATAAGATGAGTTTCAGTAGCGCGGCCGAGGCTGGCGAACGATATGATGGGATTCGATTAGCTATCATGACATGTATACGTAGCAGAAAAATTGAGACTTGCTAGAGGATTATATTCAAGAAAAAGTTTGTGATCTCTTCAAAAAATCCTAATATTTCTCATGATTAGTGCCGTTAATACTCGGAAACATCTCTTTGAGAGCTTATTTCTGAGAAATAGAGTATAAATTACATGCGAAAAGCTTACTGATACTGCATCTGAAATTGAAGTTTCATTCGTAATAACCAGAAGCTTACCTGCAACAGAACAGAAACAAAACTATATTAAATAAATTGCTCGTTTGCATTACCAAGAAATGAATTTACAGTAATTGATTCTCTTAATAACGCTTTAAGCGTAATAAATTATGCTCTTGTCAAATTATTCCACGATAAATAATAATTTATAGTTAAATATTATTATACTCTGATGTTACAAATAACTTTTCTGGGAAAAACATTACTTCGTATTGACTCTAATTATTTATTTCACTCTCAATATCCGCATATCCTAAGTGCGTAGATTATTTATTCATTATTTAAAATGTCTTAATAATATAAATCCTTCAAGATCGGGACCAATACAGCATTAGTGATATGTTCAAATAAATAATATAATTATATAATGCTTACTTAAAACGATTATTAAATACAAATTATCCTATTCTAAGTAAGAGCTCTCGCCTAACCTGCATTTTAAATATTATTTAATTAGTGGCTTCATTTTAGCTCACCATTCAAATGTAGTTTAAATAGTGTATAACTATAGTTTAAGTACAAAAAGCGCGCTATTAATCCTAGCATATATAAAATTTAAATTAATTTGGGTTTGGAAACAGTATCATTGTTGATTGCTACTTTTATTAATTAATTATACGCGTATTTGTCATCATTTGTTTCCTAATAATATTGCAAAGATTTATATTACATGTAGTACATAGCGACAACTTTATAAATATACAGAAATTCCATCATCAAGGTACTTTGCACATAAACATAATACGGCAAGACTCTATTCTTTAACGGCAAGAACGTGGCTGGGGCCATAATAATGGATTTCTTAAAAGTTTTTTCCGGCCGGTAGCTTTCTCGAGTAGGAGGTGGCTTTATTCCTCCTCCCTTCCTCGAGTCTATATGAAGTTTTTCGATCGTGAAATTAGCAACTCTTTAAGGCTCGGCTCCTCGACGTCCCGTCCAACGGAAAAAATAGAAGACAGAAGAGGAGAAAGAATGAAAGAAAGAAAGAAAGGAAGGAGGAACTCGGTTGAAACTTTGCACGGCTCGCAGCAAAAGCAGAGAATCTCTCCTCCGCATGCTGCTTATACAGACTACCCTCTAGAAGGTCCCAATGAAAAGGAGACCAAGAGGTGAAAATGAGCTTCCGAAGCGAGATAGTACGTAAATTCATAATAAAGAACTAACAAGAAATTTATTTCAGATTTTTAAATTAAGATGGAGGCTAAATAATACACAAAACTTCAGATAAAGTAATTTCAAAGTACATATTTATTTATAATTTTAAATTATTGAAAATGTGATTTTATGGCGAATTTTTATGTATATTTCGATAGTCGGCAGATCCTGAAAATCGAGGTCTAAAATATGCCCCAAAAAACAAAGCAAGAAAAAACAGTTTTTCTCTTTTATAATGGTTTATAAATATATCAAAATTAACTCTATTTTTCATAAATAATTTACTTCTTTTTACAGCATGTATCGTTTTAAAGAATTTATTTCCATTTAGCCACTATTATTCCGGCCAAGCAAAGTTCCATTTTTAAATTTCCTATTAAATATTAACAAATATAATAATCGATATATAGCATTTATTTTATTAATACATCAAATATATACGTGTGTATATAAATTTGCTTGATTTTGTCAGTGCATTTTTTAGAACAATAAAACTTTCTGTAAGTTTATCCATATAAGTTTGCACCACGACTAATATGAAAATTGTCTTGTTTCTCAGAATTCTTTAGAAGCATCTATCGAATCTCAGTTGGACTACAAAGGAGAGAAAAAAAAGAAATACTAAGCTTGCGAAACTGCGGATGTTCGCACGAATACGCGTTCCATTTTTACAGGTCCGAGAATAACAGCAGTTTGGAGTTTTTCCGATAGAAGCTCTCGTATTCCTGAATATAGAGGAACGAGACGTCCGGTTTTGAGCTGAGGTTGTTATATGTCTCAGGATACTAGGCCTGTTGGGGATCAAGGTATGAGGGTGCGCTCTGTTTGCTGGCCGGCTTTATGAAAATTGACATTTTTTGTCGATAGAAATTCAGAGTTTTTCAATAATGGAAGATTTTACGTTATTGATTTTAAACTTTTATTTTTCAAATTTAATAATATTGAGATTTATATTGAAGGGATAGTTGACAAAATTAAAACAATTCCAATGCTATTCAAAACGCTAAATGAAATGAAAAAATATTTATTCTTAATTGTAAACAACAGTCAAAAAAATTAAAAAAATAAATAAATCAACAGTAAAGTCAACAAGGCTCTATTTGCAACGTTAAAAGTTAACTAATTGAGCTCCTCGGCGATTCCTTACGGTACTCCGGCAGCCACGTAAATACTCGGTAGATTAAGAACACTAAAATGTTGAATAGCTCGAGGTGCACCGTAAACCTTCTTGTAATAGTACCGTAAAGCTTCTTTTATACGCGGAACGTGCTCGACAAGAATTACCTCGTTGAAGAAATGATTATTTAAATACAATTGACTGAGCGATTAAATCAATCAATCACCTGCCATTTTATCTAAAGTACATACGCGTGTTCATCTACTTTCGACATTCATCGTAAATATTTGATAATTCAAATATTCAAGAACTATAAATTTATACAATTTAGAGAAAGAAAAATATTTACTCAATATAATTAAATTCACAGTTATTTATTTTATAAATGTGCAATAACTCCAACCTGGAGCAATATTCTATCTGGAAATTGCATGTAAATGTTTACATGCAATAAACTACATTACGAAATTGTTTGCTTTCAGTACTTTAATACTAGCAATATTGTAAAATCCAGGAACAACAATACCCATATGGGTCGTTCGTATATTAATTAAGGCTTTGAGGGAAGAGGGGGGTAACTGCCAGCATTACGGCGTGTACTAAAGACATAGGAAAATCAGTGAAAATGTGTTACACGGGTGGGGGGCGAGGAGGGGTCTGAAATTCGCAAAAACAGCATTTCGTAATACGTAAATAGCCCCATAGACAGGACAAAATAAGTATTCGCTTTTCATAACCATTAATACAAACAAAAATGACCAACTCTACATTCAATCAATGCGTTCTCTTTCTCTACATACTCAGAGCAAACACGAAACGCACACCTTTCTTCCAACATGAGTTCCGCGCGGATCCCGCGATATTGAATCTAACGAAAATAAAAAAGAAAACAGGGAAGAACCTCGCAGCTATCGCCGCATCGCGTTGTCGTAAATCTTCTTTTATTCGCGCGGATAGGGGGGTGGGGCAAACAGGGCGCAGGCTAAGCTAAGCCATAAGCCACAGTCGGGATTCGAAGCACGTCCACAACGCGATCGTCGTCGTTGCCGGCGATGCTGGCTAACGATTCTTAACGAATATGCCCGCTGATTACAAGGGAGAGAGCGAGATAGAGAGAGAGAGAGAGAGAGAGAGAGAGAGAAAGAGAGAGAAAGAGAGTGAGAGAGATGTGCTCCCGCTACCCGGTTCGTGGATTACAGTGCGAAAAGTGACGAGCGTCGCGGTCACGAGACTTTGGGCGCTGTCGCAGACTGAATACAAGATTCAGCTTGCATGGTACTGATGATTGGAGACTGGATTTTTATTGGGTTAGAGAGGGCTCTGATTGAGAAAATTGATTTTCTTAAGAAAGAAGGATGCTCACAGATTTATAATAATTGAGCCGTTGAAGGGGAACGTATAACCCGAATTTTAGACAAATAATTGACCGTCTTAGGTGGTGGGAAAGTAGAGGAAAGCGCGGTGAAAATTCGTAAAAATAAGTAGAAACTTTTTACATTGCATTAAATAGGACAAATCCATAGATATTATTTTCTCACTTTTCCCCGCACTTAAGGATATTAATCTTTTTTATAAACTTAATTTCTAAACGAGCTTTAAACGATGGTATTGGTCTCATACGTTCCCTCGAGGGGGCCACTATGAGCATCGTCCTTTGGTTTACCTTAACACCAACCCTGCAGAACTCCGATTTCCAGGAGGCTTTGGAAGGTATCTAAAAATAAAATCTAGCATTCGTTCTTTATTCCAATGGGATCTTATATTCGAGGTATAAGCTTTTGTTACTCAAAATATACGTTATTGTAGTGAAAAGGGTACCTCTTCTAGTGATTATAAATATGCATGTATTGATACTAGAAGAAATACCTTGAATGATAATAAAAGTAGGCAGACGGAGCTTTAATTTTAGACCTGTAATGTTAAAGAATATTAATTCGTTGATTTTTCATTTCGAAAACTATGTCAATTGTTAATAGCTAAAGAAAATAAATCAATATTTGTATACCAAACAAAGTGTAAATTTCAAAACTCTTGTTATCTACTTTTATTTACCGATTTTGTTTAATTATTAATAATTACTTTTAACTAAAATAAAACAAATATGGGTTACATATTATATCTTAAAAACGTAGGTCTATTACAATGAACTACAAGTGTAGGAATTTATTACCAGCTGGCAAAAAACGCCTCCTAAATTCTTTAAAAATAAAAATCCGTTTTTCAGGGGTATAATAGAAGTTTTAAAATTCGAGTTATAGTTTCTCAACTCATTACCTATATCTCTGAAAACTTCATAAAACGCATCTTTATATCTGACCCAATAAAACCATATAATCCAATAAAAAGTCGTCCACGTACCGCGTACACGCAACGCTGAAAAATTGAGATAGAAGCGACGAGGATATGAAGTAAAGTGCGTTCCGGTTCGCCGTGCCGCTATGGCAAAATAATACCGTGCTCCGGCTCGTAACTTGACGACGATGTAATACCATCCCTTCAGTAATTTCGACCGTTAAATCGTAAAGAGTTCGTAAATATTTTTATGAAAAAATCCGTAATGTATTTGAGCCGAAAATCTACAGCAAAGTAGGAACCTTGAGTGACACGTGTGAAATGGCTGACCATATAGTGTCCTTATCTACTTGCAGGTTGCTCTTGAATATATTTCTTATTCTGCACCTTTCACATTTTTTCATTTCCGGTACTTATTTTAATTTTTTGTACCGTATTATTATTATTAATTTAGAAATAATTGCCAGCAATCAAAATGTTTACTTTGGTAAATTAAACTTTAGTAGGTATTGGTTTATATGACAGTGTTAACAACGAGTTTACTTACGCATACTGACACAGTATATCTGGGATTGGAAACATTATTTATGATCGTCAGAAGCTTACCTGTAACAGAAAGAAAACAAAAACATTAATAGATATTACATTGATTTATCTATGAATTATTAATTGCTAATTATTAACAGTTTAATTTATAAAATTTTAATTATATTTAAATAATCCATATTAATTATTGTAAAAATATTATAAGTTAAAAAATTCAAACCATTTTACCCTGGAAAATATTAATGCAATCGTTTAAAATTTTAGGCAGAGGTTACTTATCATATTTCGAAAGACATATAAAAGCATTCTTTTCGAAATTTATGAAACTTTTTTTTTAATGTAAATTCAATAAGTATTTACAATTAAGTAATTTCTAGTTAAAATTTCAATTAATTCCAGTTATATTTGTCTGATGAAAGAAATCAGTATAAAAGGTACCTTTTTATGTCCTTAATATGTCAAGAATCCTGAACGAATTTCTGATCTTTAACAGTAAACCAATAAAATAACATTTTCGCCTCACATTTCCAAATCAGCGGAGCATTCTCACCAAAGACTCGCAAACAGCCGTAAATAAATTAAAAACAACCAACTCCATCCTCCAGCTCCGCCCTTCAACGCATCGAACAACCACAACTCAGGCTCGCCATATATAATTCAACCTCCGGAGGCGCGCAGAATTTCCATACATCGGTGTTGCGCGGGAGCGAAAACTGCAGAGGTCGCGCATGCACGGACGTCTTGCCGCCACTATGGGCATTTGCAATTCCAAGATCGCAGCTGCGGCTCAGGCGCACGGAGAGCCGGGCAAATCTCGCGCTGCACGCTGACGGAGTGCGCCGCAGTGTGGCTGAGCTAGAGGCCGATGCGCGAGTGCGACGCCGATACGTGGATTTTGAAAAGGGGGTACACAGTGGAGACGGGAGGGATGTGCTTTGGGTGTAGTGGCTTACTTTGAGTGTCTTGAAAAAAGTGTAATTTTTTAACTTGAGATATGTTTGACGAAGACTGGGGAAAGATCGTGGAAATATATTTTAAATTATGTATATCTTATAAATCTTTAATCTCATAAATCTTCTAAATTGATGAATCTTCTTAGTTGGGCAACACGATTTATTTTTTATTCTTTTGATAACATTAACTTGTTAAATTTTTGTATATAATATAATTAAATTCATTATTTATTACTATTATATTTATATAAAAATAAGGTCTCATAGGTATAATAAAAGTCTTTTTAAGAATAATAAGTACTTTACGATGAATTATTCCATCAGGATCTTCAATTTTGACGGCAGTAACCCTTATTCATTGCAAATTAAGGAATTTAAAGGAAACTTTAAATAATATACTGTCTAAAAATCTTTGCTAAATACTGTGTAATTTAATATTAAGAAGATATTACTAGTTAACTAAAATTGAAAGTACAGTTTTTAAATGTCACTAGAGAATCGCCTTAAATACTCGTAAGTAGAAAATGATGGATGTGGTCGGACTATGTTATACAAATCTTCCATACAAGTAAAGTAGTAATGCAAATTAAGTATGTATTAATAAAAGTTAATATAGAATGAAACAAGTTGAGTAATTTACAAATTATGAAATAATTTGACTATAAAAATTGACATTCCCCTGCAATAACAATCTTCAAAATTTCGACTCACGCTCTGAACTCACAAAGCACCTTAAAACACACAACACTGCATCAGTCTCGCAGCAGGCAGCGCGCACATGCGCATCTAGCGTCAACAAAAACCGATTCCCCATCAAATCCGACGCGACACGTCGGCATCAGCGGCACGAGCAGCAGAAGGCATTCAGGCTCGAAAAACAAACGCAGCCACTTAGCGCGCTCGCGCGAGCTCAAAGGCGCCATATATACACACCCCCCAAGAAGAAGATTTACAGAGCCGCGGGCGAGAATTTCGCCGAAAGGAAATTATACGCGAGCGAGCGAGAGATAAGCTCTCCTCTCAGCCTTGCACGCGGGCCTTTGTCACTATCTCCGCACCCGAGGAGAAGGAGAGCGAGAGATTAAGTGGCGCAGGGGCGGGGGGTGGGGAGTGGCTCGCGCAAGCTGAAGATCTTTACACCAGCGCCGCGGCTCGTCATTGTGCCAGGTGCTCGCGCTGGCCGGCTGGCCGGGCCATTATAGTCAAAGAATCCATTGTATCTCCCGCTCTGAGGGAGAGGGACAATTCGCTGCTGCTGCTTAATGACCGAGAAATTATTTCGCTGCCTAATTAACGCCCCAAGTCTTGCTCTCGCTGTCTATCTTCTTTGGCTCTTGCCGCGAGCGCACGGTGCTTTCAGTCCGCGGTATTGTTTGCTCTTCGCCTTTTTCCAGCAAAAGCAGCAGCTTCTTCTTCTAGTTCTACTTCTTCTTCTTCTTCTTCTTCTTCTTCTTCTTCTTCTTCTTCTTGGCGAGTATAGTCGTTATCGCCGAGGAAGTTCCCTCTGAGCTTCAGCGAGATAAGATGCGATTGTTATTTTTGTATATTTGAGGGTGATTAAAGTGCTGCACTTAAGACTTATTAGAGAGTTTGTGCTGCGAATTCCATCACGTTGAAGTATTTTAACGGAGCACGGATTTAAAAGGCACTTGATTATTTTTTATTATACCTTAACTCTCTGTAATTAATTTGACTGTATTTTTAGTAGTAATTTTTAAACGAATTTAACTCCATTTATCGTTGAATTGATTAAGTCTTCTTAATTTGAGCGGATTTTATTGTATTTTGGAATATTATTCTTTAAATGTTAAACTATCGAAAATTGCAAAAAAATCGTTTTTTTGAAAGTGAGAAACTAGCCTAGCCCCTTAAATACTTCGATCTTATTTTTAAAACATTATTGTAAAATTACAAGCAACGATTTTTAGAGATTTTCAGTAAAATAGTTATAAAACGTTTCAAGGGGACATACTAAACTTTGTATATTTATCTTCCAATATAAACTAAATGTTTCATTAGTGCTATACGAATTCATACCAGGAATATCTAGATTAATTTTTCAAACGATTTTATTACTAATTAGGAGAAAATAAGTTGAACTATATAAAACGTGTAAAATTTTATAATTTAAAAATTTTCAATACACTTTATTCTCTTCCAATTATTAATAACATATCTTAAAAAATTGACTGATTAATATATAATATCTAACTAAATAATGAAACATTTCTAACGACATTTATCTCTTGCTGTTGAAATCTCTTAAAAATTTAATTAAATATTTCTAGTGAACTCGACGGGCATAAAAAAGCGCTGATTCCGAAAGATTTATGTAACACTGGAAATAAATGAAAATAAAAATTGGGTAGATATTTCACATCCCTATAAACAATCATAATCAACATTAAACAGCATCTTTAAACAATGTATTTTATTAGTCATAAGACCGGCCAGCATCAGTTCGAAACTCGCTGACCCAATATTCAACAAAATACGCCTTAGCAGCAGCAACAACAACAACGCCAACAACAACATCACAGCGCCATCGCCGGGGGCGCATGTTTATCTGCTTCCGAACGAGCCGGCCGCACTGACTCCTCGGCTCCGCGAAGTTACACCACCTCTCTACTGCACCGAGTTTCGCTCGGCAGCCATAATTAAGCTCCCTCCCAGCCCCGCTCCTGGTAATGCGATCATTGCGCGACTTACCACCTTGGAAGCGCCAAAGACACGGTCTAGCGTTGCCTACGCCTCCCTCTCTCTCTAACTCTCTCTCTGCCTGCATGCACGCCCGCCATCTAACGAACTTAGGCCCTTGTCCGGAGCCTCCCCGCGTTACATGCAAGGAGAGAGGCCGTTACACGCGCGCGCGCTGCTGCTGCTACGGCTGCAGCGGTAAGCGTCGCTGCTACGCTTAAAAGTTAGCAAGTAGCGCAGGAGGCGCCGGCAAGTGTGGCTTGTCGTTATAAACTGGAGAGTATGAATGAAGTTTTGAACGGGGGTTGAGTTTCGCTGAAATTTTGATATTCGTTTAGGATAGTTGTTTGGGGATGGCAAGGTTCTACTTTTTTCAAACAGAGTATGATAGTATAATTAAGATGAGATCTTCATTTGAAACGTTGAAAATGAGATAATTTTTCAGAATCTATTTTAAATAAGCGATATAGTAAAACTTGTTTAAAATTTTATTATAAAAATTTCTTCACTGGAACAGATATGTAAACATTTTTTTTATCTCTTTTTATTATTATACAGTAAACATATTTGTTACATAAAAAATGCAAAGTTAAAAAATAACAAGACCTTATTAGAGCACAAACTTTTCCTTAAAAATCGAAATCTGTTTTACTTTTTACAAAATAAAGAGATTAACTGACGAATATATTTTATAATAATACTAAAAAATTGTAGTAGTTTATTGACAAATTGTGTATTTTGGTTTAATAAAAATTCTATTAATATCTGACAACGTTGCTTGTTATGTAATAAAAGTTTTAAAAACTAATTTCTATCCATTTATATTAACGATCACTTTGAATAAAAAATATCACATAAAAAATGAATAGCTAATTTGAAAATTTTAATATTCAATCACCCTCATGCAACTCAAAATATATATTGTCTGCTACAGGAGTAGCGCTAAGTAGATATTTTCCGCGTAATCAGCCTCTGACAAAGTTTAACATAGGACGCAGGCCGCGCCAAAGCTAGAACTTCTCCATTAAAACTTGAAAAATGCTCCCCCTTCACCCTCTAACGCTTAAACCCTTCTCCCGACGGCGAGCTACTATACATCAAAGTACACCTCTCCCCAAAAAGCTTCCTCGTATAATTCACGCAATAACGAGATCGCGCATAGTCAAATGACACAGAAACCACTTCAGCTCGGACGGGTTATTAAGGGGAAATAAGCTTTGCAGCCGCAACGCCGCGCCCACCAGGTCCTTCAATATACGAGGAAACTTATCGACGATTGACGCGCTACCGTCGCCCGATGCCGTGGCTTAATTGTCGGGCCGCAAAATTGATTGAATCGCCGCGCGGAAATTAATTTCGCTATCAAAGGCCTGCTCTCTTCTGTTCATCGATTTATTTCGGCCAACTGCAGGCCTCATCGCCGTGCCTTCATCATATCACGGTCTGACTTCTGGAATGAAGTAGAAGAGAGAAAGGGAGAGAGAGAGAGAGAGAGAGAGAGAGAAAGAGAGAGGGAGAGAGAGAGACTCAAAATGCATAAAGCCGATTCGCGAAAGCTCGTTAAGCCGTATCGCGTGGTTGGGAAAAGCAGCTGAAAATTGTTTTTCCGCTCCTGTTGGCGCAATGGTATTTTTTTGCGGAGTGGGGGTACGCGGAATTCATCGATTCGTGCGAGTAATGAAAACGGTTATGTTATTTTATTGCGACGTTTCTGTGATTGCATTCTGTCGTCACGGGATTTTCCACTGGAATCTATATGATCTTTCATTTGCTTGCGAGCTCGCTTGATAGAAATGCCGTCGAGTTTATTGGTTGTGAATCTACAGAGATTGTCTTCAAATCAAAAGTCTTCGATTAAATAATAATTATAAAATTGTATGAAAGTGAATTAGAATTAAATGAAAAATAAATAATAATTACCTATTTCTTTACAATTTTTTAACGATAAACTGAAACTCCAAAAACAATTTCTTTTTATATAGATTTTTTCGCACTGACACAAACGAAATATCAGTAATTTCAACACCGGAAAAATGGTAATTAAAAGTCTCCTATCTCTGCCACAAAAGTCAAACATTCTAGATGAAAAAAATGCAAAAAATGAAATAAAAAAAGCAAGTAATTAAAAGTAACGATCAAAGAGCACACGCACACCTATATCCAGAGTGCAAAAATCGAGTTTTCCATCGATCGCCAACGCTATTAAACGCTCTCTCTTTTGTTCATCTCTCTTTACGGTTGCGGTCGCGCACGAAAACGTAAAATATAGCTCGGTGGCAATTTTAATCTCTGTTGCGAGCGGGAATGAGATAGCTCAGGTGTCTTTTAGTCTGTCGGACGAAATTCGTTTGCGAAGAGACGGGAGCGTATATATGAAATTTTAAAGCGACTTTTGCGCGAAACCGACGTAATTAAAGAAATGAGGGAATTTTCGGCGTGGGTAAAATGTATTTTTTTAGAAGAATTTCAAGCAGTATTTTTGAAGGACTTTTTAAAAATTTATTTCGCAAAAGAGTTTTTTAGAATTCTGCATAAATGAATATTGTATACTAAAAATTGAAAGTAAAGTCTTTTTTTATAAGATGAAAGATTTAATACTGAACAGAGTAAATGCTTTGTAAGTTTATTCTTCAACAAATAAAAATGTTACGTGACTGACCATATTTTACATTTCTCAATCTACAATAACGTTATAAAATACGTATAAGTACAAATGAATGTTCAAACAGAAAAATCCACCTCGCAAAACAAGCTCAAATAGCAAAACGTCTATTTCAGAGTAATGAGAAGCCATACCCAAGTCCGGCGAGGAGACAAAGTGAGAATGCAGAGGCAAAAAGCTGGGAAATTAAACAGCGCGCTCGCGTCGCGCCGGCGAAGGCGAAAATACAGCGGTGGCAGCCGGCGAAACCGAAAAACTCGAGTGCTGACGGAGAAGGCCATCGCAACCGAGGGAGAGAGACATTTTTTTCGGCCGTTCGCGTAATACCCACCGCCAGCGCCGCCGCTCCTCGCCGTGCAATATAACGGTTGTGCTCATGAGGCTCTCTCGCTCCTGTATTTCCCGAGACAGACTTCTGCTGCTGCATGGCTCTTGATGTCCCGGACACGAGAGCGAGAAATTGCCAAGTGAGCTCCTCGCGGCTCTCTCGAACGAATTTCCAAGTCGAGACTAAGAGACACGAGGACGTTTGCCTTCTCCGTAACTCTGGCGGTCTGTATGTGTTTCTGCGAGGTTTCAATCCTGTATTTTTCTGGACAGACTGTGCAAACTTAATATACGCCATTTGAGGACGCCTATATGTAGGTATTTGTGCATACATTTTTATTTAATACTTAGCGAACATTGTGTGGTATATAACAAATTATATTTGTGTTTTTTTTAACAGTTAAAATAACTATCACGTCCTTTCAGATCGTAAAATTATTCGACAACGGATGGAAATATGAATTATATCGTAAACTTGCCATAAAAGAAACCCCGCGTTTTGAAAAAATTGCAGAGCTACAGTATATGCTCATTTATTCCCCGAGCACACAAAGGCATGGAAGTAGGTCAAAATTTCACCAGACCCAAGCTTCACACGCTCAAAAAGTGCAAACGCCGCGCCGCATTGAAAAGTTGATGAAAACGTTCATATACCCTCGCGACTGAGGCAAGGAAAAATCGCGGACCGCTACTCCGAGCAGACGAGAGAGACGTCACTGCAGGGCGTTTGAATATCGCAGCAGACAGAGCTACACGGGACGAGGAGGAGAGTCCACTCGAGCCGGTAGGGGAATTGCTCGACGAGAGGATCTCGCGGACATTAGCGGGGTACTTGAGGTCGTACGGTGGGCAATTTCTGGTGAGGCAGGAGAGGAGGCGCGAGTGGATGCCGTGACGCGGAAGCGACACGCGAATCTCGTGGCGAGTCAGTCAAAGCAAAAGGGGAATCTTGTGATTGCTGCGTTTTGAGAGGCTGGCTGGAGGATTTCGGGTCGAGAAGCGGATGTGAAAAGATAAGTTTTAAGGTGTTAGACATGCTGAACAAAAATTGTTTATTCTGTTAAAGTACGAGTAATTATTTTACAAAGTGGAAGTCGATTTATTGACAAGCACGATAAAATAAATTCACTCTTTAAGGTGGCTCCCTCGTGGTTTTTTCAAAATCCATCATTAGCAAAAAATTAAAATTTCACTGAATGATATATTTTAAGTATTCTTTTGACATTTTGGTTAGGTGGGGTTTCCCGGTACAATAAAGAGAAAAACATGTTTGAAATTAGATCTTTTAACATAGGCACTTATGGCATAATTAGCATTTATGCCTATAATTACATGAAAATCCATGATTTCTTTATAAAATTATAGAGATTGTAGCTTTTTATTTATAGATTCATGATTTTTTATCGAAAACACCCAGTTGCCAGCCAAATATAATAACTAATTCATGAAAAGCTAAAATGAGTGTATTTTTGTATGCATATATATGCGTATTATTATTGATGGAAAAATAAAAGAAATAAAATATGTTACCGTAAATTATCATACTACGAAAACAAGTGAGAGAAAAAGACGCCAAATGTAAATTATTTACAAAATGTAAAAATTATAAAATAATAAATTACATTCTCCCTAAAAGGGAACGGCTTAAGTTTTTTCACGTTCGGTACTTCACTTCTACAATTTCTTAATGATTTCTCAAGTTTTCCAGACGATATTTAACACAAAGCAACAATTTTTAACATACGAACGTTTTTATATATTCCATATATTCATCGCCCGCCATCCAGAACTGACGCTAAGTAACGCGGTCGAAATACGCGCATTAATCGAAAACTTCCACAAAATCCGCACAAATTCAGCCCTTATCTCCAGCGAAGCTGTCCGCCATCTCTCGACCAGCGTAACGAATGGGCCTCGTGTATATGCCCTCACGATGAGCGCGCATCCAGCACGAATGACCGCGCGCTAAATTGATATGGCTCCAGGGATATTGCTCAATGCATCGACCAGCCAGTAGTCCATGCATAACGTTATACGCCAAGAATGTTGCAGTGGCTCGCTCTCGTCCTCCTAATTTTCGACCTATCGCTTCGTTCGTTGGCGTTCATTTCCGCGCGTGTATTTTGCATTAACCGGAGAGGGAGCGTGTACACGTCGGGAGCTACATTGTACCGTGTCGCTCGCAATCGACGTCATGCGATGCGAGGCATGTAGCCGCGAAATTGATCTGCATACACACTTCATCAAATACGCTCTTGGAGCTCGCAACTCGTTGTTGCATTGTTGTTTGGCTGAAAATAGGAATCGACGTGCGCTTGTCGCTGCTGTGTTTTTCAGTATCAAGACTGTGAAGGTTTCGGATTATTTTACAGATAACTATTTTATGCTCGTTGTGACGTGAGAACTGTTGAATATTCCTTTTGGTGCTTGAAAATTTCGATATTATTTTAATTCATTTTATAATGACATGATTCAATACAGGAAATAAGTATATACATGAACATAAATTGCATGTTAAATTAAATCAAAATGGATATTTTTGTTGAATTTAACAGTATCACAAAAAACTCCTAGTAGAAATGTATGGCAGAAATAAACTCGTGTGTTAAATCTTAATTTTTGTTGTCTTCCGGCTTTCATAAATAGCTACTTGAATTCGAGAATGTGTTAACATAAATCAATATAATTTACCTCTGCCATGGAGTAATAGGATACATATATTATGGTAATGTACAGCATCCTCGAACATTTATTATTGTGCATCTTTTTCCTTATAATTTTGAGAACTATACTAGAACTTTAGGCAACTAATTTATTTGATTGATACCCGCATTATGCACGACATAATATATGTGGTGAAATGGCATATCGACTTAAGTCCATTTTTTAAATGTTGAAATATTAAGGTTTGAATTTTTGCCATATAAACCTATGTATAAAAGACGCATAAATTATGAAAAAGGAATGTAGTAAAATAAATTATTGGAATGTATGTAAGATGTTTGTATGAACATTCGTTAATTAAGAAATGACTCTACCGTCTAACTTTGATAAATTTTAAATGATTGCTTCTAACAGCAAAATGAAGATGGCAAAGTAATTAAGAACTCAATTTTTAAAAAAAGTGGACTTAATTTGTTATGCCTAGAACCAACAGATATTATCATATATGAATTATACTCTTAAAATGGTTCTTTCATACGTTAAAATGTATAAACCAAAGAAACATACTTTTTTCACTTTTTGATTTCAATTTTTTAATTCTCCTGTTGCCTGTCGCTCACAAAAAGTAGGCCACTCATTTTCTCTGAACATCGATTCAATCCATTTTCACTGACAGTGCTTTTTCCTCCATGCATCAGCCTACATTAACCCAGCATCCGTCCAGTGCATTAGCGACGCGCTCCACCCGGCGTGGTCGCGTACGCGTATAATGTCACCACGCATCCATTACAATGTCAAATTTGAATTGCGCGCGCATTGTTTTACACCCCGCCGTCAATATAGCGCTGCTGCTGTTGCTGCTGCGTCCTTCTTTTCCGGGCTGCTAACGCGGCGCGCGAGATATTTGATCGTTTTTATCACCGCTGTAAAAGCCCCTCGCCGTACGTTTTAAAGCAGAGAGAAAGCTCGCGTCGGCGGCATCAGCGAGCTTTATTTGCCCCGCTTTCGCGTTCTGCGTTTCGCAGTCGGAAACGAACGGATATTATTTTGAAATGGATGTAGAGTTGCACTTTGTGCATTTATGTTCGCGGTATTATTGCGAAATAATGAGTTCGTTGAACTGAATCGATTTCTACTTTCGCTGAAACGTTTGTTGTTGTTATATAGAAAACTGTATTTATTATTACTACAAACTTAGTTTTGTGTATAAGAAATAACAAAATTTCGTACACTTAGAGAAATAAAAAAATATCGATAATGAAGTAAAGAATACTACTCATTTATTTGATCTGATATTCTTGTGTTAATTCTTAAAATGAATATCAAGGCCATAAAGGTATTACCTATTCATTGATGATATTCAACGGTGCATTTATCGAAATAGAATTACATTTGTCACTCTCGCAGTAAATCGAATACAAGATACTAAGAATATTCTCAATTATTTAACATATGTACATTGCACAGTAACAAGTATTAATTGAGAATAGAGCTTTAGAAATATTGATATACTTATACTACCATTCAAATGAAGAAAGTGGGTATGTGCATTTAAAGTGAATCCCAGACATTTAAAAAAATTTATTTTTATTTGGATATCTTTACGTAAGATTTTTATTGAAAAAATATCTATCCATTTCTTAAAAACACGTACTATATCTAGTCATTTTTGTAAAAGAAAAATAATGTTTCAAATCATTCTTATGCAAAATTATTTATATGGTTCGAATCTTTCTGCGAAATGCAGATACCCACCATCTTCATTTGCACGGTAGTATACAACTTTGCTTGATATTTGATTATTATAAAAATTGTAAAGGTCTAATTTTACTATAGCTTTCAATTTACGTTCATGACGTTTTTTTTTACAAATCAAATTATTAAAATTTGAATTAAAATATTCGATATGGAATGATATCTCGTCGTGGATATTAAGATAAGGGACTAGTAAGATTAACCCCGAAATAAGCTCGTGATAATTAACCTATGAGGCATCCAATTTTTTTCCAACGACTATCTGTTGGTGAAAATAATTTTTTTTTGTTCTGACATCTTTACGTATTTTTCAGAAATATCTTGAAACTTCAAAGAGGCAATGAAAAAAATGAAAAAAATATTTTCAGTTATAAAAAATACTGAAAATGATGTTTTAAAAGTGTGTAAAATAATGATGGAAACTTGCGTCTACTGACGGGTTTAGAAGCTCTCCACGCTTATCTTTAGAGACATTTTTTTAAATAAATTAAATTATTGAAATTGTAAATCGAAGATTCGATATGAGTTCGAGATCTCGTGGCACATATTAACATAAGGGATTATATTTATGACTTTCCGAAAAAGCAACAGATACCTATTTTCCTATTCTTTTTAAACTTAGAAAATGCTTACTATAGTAAAAAACTCATTCGAAAAAACAAGCAAACATGTGAACCAATATGAACTAAACTTTACTTGTTATTTCAGGACAAGATATATACTTACTATAGTTCAAGTGGATGTACTAAAATGATTTGATGTTAAAATTAGCACCAAAAAGGTACTAATTTATGAAAATAAAATAATAAAAAAAATATCTTTTATCATGTTTTAGACGTAGAGAATGTAAACGAAAATCGAGCTACATATTAATTATATCAACCATTAACAAAAGAGTGTCCTAACCCCAACGAACAACATCCATATACTCCCAGACACGTTGCATCCATATTCCCCACGACATTCTCAACCAACTCTCTCCGTCGATCCATTTTAAAAATGACATAGCTATATACACATACATCGACACACTCGTCGCCGTAGACTCGTCAGCACATCGCACCGCGCAAATGGAGTGATCAATCACGCGACTTAATACTCATCTGGCGTACCGCATCGACGTGTCGAGTTATTATCGCTCCCCGGCAAATATGGCACCACGCGACTCTCGATGCACACCGCGGCGCAGTTCGCGACTGTCATTTTGCTCGCGCCCGCGTCGCAGCGCAATGAAATACGGTTTACTATGTGTCCGAGGATTATGCCGAAAAATAAAACGCGGGCTTCGTCGAGGCTGGCGCGCCGCGGGTGTTAAGTGTGATTTATTAGCGGCTGTGCGATGGTTCGATAGCTGCGCTAGCGATTTCCTTGCGCCATGGGTGGAGTTGGAGAGGGACGCGATTTCGTTTGTTTATGTGGGATGGATGCGTTGGGATTTGTTGTGTCTAATTTTTTAATCGGAAGATTAAAGTCATGTGTCAGACTTATACTTATCGATGTCATTATATATGCATCAGAATTAAATTTACGTTATAGGATTGCTTTCTTTACGGAGAATGAAGAGCTGAATACTTCAATTGTAATCAGAATCAAAAATTAGGAATCACGTAATTATGCTAAATTATTAAAGAAAAACAATTCTTTTTAATACAAGTATCAGTGGGTAGAGTAAGTGTGACGTATCCTTTTACAGAAAATATTGAAAGATTACATTTATTTAAATGGTAAATATAGAGTTATTCTATAATTTATATCAATGGGTAATCTTATCCTATAGAAGAGCTCGTGCTATCTAAGTATGATAAATTTTACTTGATTTATAGAAAGATGCGTATTTACAAAATTTCAGACTTGCAGGTTGTTACTACAACAAATTATTCGACTACTCATATATTCAATTTAAAATAGACATTGATTAATACTAATATTAGAGAAATAACAAGATAAGCAATAGAACATATCTGTCAAGTACATTTGGGTCATTTTCCTAAAAATGAAAGTTTACAAAGAGGTAGCAGTTATTTATAAACTTTTTAAACTATCAGAGCGAGTTTTTTCCTGTTTTCTGAAGTTTTACCAAAATGATTTGCATTAAAAGTCAGTTGACAATTATATGGGCACTGAATATAGCTGAAATGTCGTTACTATAACTTGTCGCTAATTTACTTCCGGTAATGATAATTGTAGATGTAATCAGTACCCACATGCCTACTTTTAAATATTGATTTTCTAAAGCACCTTTTTATGTAGCATTCGCTATAAACGATATATATCCATAAAATAATTTTGATAATTATTATTAAACTATTTCCTTTAAAAACTTCCAAATACTGATAATAAAACATATAGAATATATGATTATTGAGGAGCTGTCCTACATCTACATTACCGATCAAAATACATCAAATCGGTTAAAATTTCTGAGAAATAAAATAACATTTTGTTGAAAAAAATTATGCTTTAGAATGCAATTTCAATGGTAGATCAATTTATTTGTTGAAAATAAAAGGTGGACTGGGCGAATGAATACTGAAATTAACCATTAGCTATGTTAATTTAGCATGTTTCTTGGAAAACTTATGAAGACGTTATAGATTTGACACTAAATGTATATTTGAGCATCAACTACCACAACACTCCAAACCGTCAGCTCTAAAAAGAAAACGCAGCTACTAAAAGTAAAAGCAGTAAAAGCTAAGCCGCTTGCTTATCATTCAGCTCACGTGCAGGTGCTGTGCGCGTTGTATACTCCCGCGAGCAGATACGCATATAGGCGGGAATACGTTTTAACTCTTAATTTTTAAGGTCGCCATCGCACTTTCGCTCGCCCATACGCGCAGGAAAGTTCAGCGTCCGGGTCGAGGCTGGTGTGCACGCGCTGAAAGCGGGTCAACGAAACACGCGCCGGCCGCAAGGAAGGTTACGACAATGAACTTCGGCCAGCAGCAGAAGTAGCCGCCGCGGCTTTCTCTCTCTCCCGCGAGACTTTCACGTGGTAAAACTCTGTCCGCTTCGGAAAACGAATTCTGAGAGAGGCGAGAGATTGGTTCTCGCACAGCTATGGCGCGCGGACGCGGATGTTTTGCTCATCGATGATGCTATGCACGCACCGAGAAATAGTTTTACGCTTGCGGAGTATTTCGAAGGCGTGCACGGAGATTTAATTCATTGCAGAATGGGGAAAATGCGTTTGGATTTTTAATTGGGGGACTGTTCGTCATATTGAGCAACTGCAACATGCTACTGGCGCGGGACGTAGTCGAAACTATTGAGGAGATTTGAAGGAGGTTTATCAATTTCTGAGATTATATATAACTAAAAATATCTAAGTAAGTTATCATTTCATTATAAAATTGTGAAAAAGAAAATATATATATACCAATAATACTAAATGAAACAGTGCAGAATAAATCTGTGCTAAGGTTAACGAACTTAAAGCGAAGATATTTTACATGTGTTACATTGAATAATTTTCGATGCAAAAGTGAGCTTGACATGCATACATAAATTTGCAACAGATTTGATCATATAAAATGATGATATTAAATATGCATGTTAATACAACGAACCTCAAAGGACAGCATAATCATTTGGAGAAAAGAAAATATGCATGTAAATATGAGAAAATATGAATCATTAATCAGTTCCGTTAAATTTATGGAACTTTTATCGTCGGACTTAATTTAATATCATACTTCATTAGCCTCCATTTTATTCAATATAAAATCATTAATCAATCATTTAAATTCCTCAACGCCAACCCGTAATGCAATCAAGAGCCGTCCAATACTTTCGTATCCTCTCCCATCCTCTCGGCGGAGAAGCTCATAGGACGCTGCTCATCTCGAGCAGCGCGCGTGCACCAGCGGTCAAAGGACGGCGGCAGCCCAGGAAATTGCAATAGCTCGCGAGTAAAAAGGAAACGCGAAGAACGAAACACAAAAAAGGCGGCAGCAGCAGCAGCAGCACAAGAGTACTGTACTACAGAGGCCCTCTGTATCGACGAGAGCAGCACGTAACAAAGTTCCGAGCTCTATCTCATCGTCGAATCAAAGATGAAAGAAGACAGCAGCAGCGGCGCTGGTGGTAGCTACATCGGATAAAGTCCAGGCGACACACATCACCTATCGAGAGCCGAGAGGTGCAGCGAGCGGCGAGAGCCAGCGAAGGGAGCAGAAATCGCTTTATGAACGGGCCGACGGGCGCGGATTGTTAGCTCGGCCGGGAAATTGAAAAGAAGCTCGCTCCTGCCCGCTTCATTGCACGAAGGTGCAGAGAGGAACACACGAGTCGGGCCCTGTAGGTACACTGCTGGATGAAGTAAGGACGGAGGGAGGAGTGGAAGTGTGTACAGCCCGCGGCCAATTGCTCGGGGCTGATTGCTTTTGTCTGGTCGCCTGAACTTCGCGTGTGTTGAGAGGACCGAAGCGCGTAAGGCGCTTTCTTACAGCTCAAATTTTATGGCTTTTTCGATGGATAGCGGAAGAGTCAATCGACCTAACGACTGCTATTCAGGATTATAAATTCGTAAACAAGTTGGCCTTCGGCCATACTTCAGAAATAAGCATTTTATTCCATTCTATAAAAATGCTGAGTTAGCATTTTAAAGTCAACATGATTGGCTATTTAATAAAAACGCGAAAACTATTTGACTTACGAAAATCTGAACATTTAAATAATTAAGTATACCTCAACTGAAACTTTTATATGTATTAGACTATCATCATCGATATTCTCAGTTCACATTATAAAGTTCAATATAATAATTTTTATCATTAGAGGCCGGAAGCTTTGGTATTATAAATAACTTCAAAACAAAAGCAAGTGTTTTAGTACAGAAACACGAGATGATATTAAAAAATTATACAAAACTCGATATTAAATTGTAATATACGTAGAAATCATATTTCATGCTTCTGTATTTCCCGGAAAATATGATAGGAGGTTGTAATGTACAGTTTCAGACAATAAAATGAACGGTATATTTTGTAGTAATGAAAACTCTAGTATTGCTAGCTTTTACTTGAATTTCGCTTTTTTGAAAGAGAAATATAAAATTACCCTCTTTCAATAAACTGCAACGTGCATTTTTAACGCAGCTTTTCCGCGGTATCAATTTCGGTATTCAATTTCTCATATTCTTCCCTCTAATAATCATACAGCAAAGTTGAAATGCAACGTTACAATAATGATGTTTAAAGAATGCATTTCACATCAGTCTCATATTACTCAGTATTTACAAACGAACATTCAATCCGAATAATAATCGAAGATTATTTATTTCATACGATCCATTTATCAAAAAGCACGTGTAAGATAATTCTAGAATTTTTCTAAATCATCCCATAATTTCCAAGTTTAACTTCCTAAATTTCCACATCAAGCCTGCGAGCCTCCTTTAAAACAAAAAAACTCTAGCGAGAACAAAGTTTGCACCAAGTTTAGGAAAAATGTAGTTTCTCCCCTTTGTCTTCGACGTGACAAACGAACGAGGCGCTCGGCACTCTCTCGCTCGCAGTTGGGACGGACAATCATTACTTTTCTTCATAATTCCACTCGACTCGACCCCTCTCGCATAAATCTCAACTTCCCGATGAGGAGGAATGAGCACCGCAAGTATAAGAACTCGGCAAGAGCCAAGAGAGAGATAAAGAGAAAGAGAGAGACAGACAGGAAGAGAAACTCTCCTCTCTTCTCGTCTTTCATTACACCGAGGCGAACATCACGCGAACAGATCGTCTTCATATTCTCGGCGCGCGGGGGGGCTGCGGCAGCAGCGAAATTTACGGGCGCGAGAGCGGCTTTACGCCCTCTCTCGCAATCAACGCTGGTTCCGGCTACTCCTGGCCTGGCCCTTTTTACGGAGCTGCGCCTGGTCCGCGCGCGTTTCAGAGGGAGAATGCACGCGCGAGTTTATCGCCGCGAGCCTTTTCTCTCGGCTCGACGGAAAGTTTGCGCGCTCCGCGCGTGTTCGCGGTTATGCATCCTGCGAATGAAGCGGAATGCTAAATTACGCCTCAATCCCGCTTCATGGTTATATGCTTGCGAAATTTCGGCTGGCCCGTGCAGATTTTTTCGCTTTTATGAGCGAGCTAATTTCAAGGATGCTGCTTTTTTAAGGCTGTTTGAAAAAATTATTGTATGCTTACGATTTTAGAGGGCCACTCGAGGTGAAATTTCGCAACTTTCGAAAAAGCTTACCTGAAACAGAAAGAAAAAATCAAGGTTAATTAAATTTTAAAGAGATTATGACGTAAATATTTTTTGCATGGTCTGATAAATATTCAAAAATTTTAACTCGAAGAGTATGTATATTTTCGATTTAATGATGAACAGTTGCATAAAAAAAGATTACAAGTTATTAATGCAAATGTATCACAAAATAAATGTATTTTATGTCTGCCGGAAAAAAAGGTAGAGTATTTTTAGAATAATAATATCTAGAATAATAATTATTACATAAATATTATTCCATCAAACAAAATATGTATACTGTTCATAGTTTCGAGAATAAGTTTCGATTTGTTAACAGGTCGATTCACCCTCTGATTATTTAATTGTATTATTATATTTTGTTGTATTAAGGACTGTGGTGAAAAGACAACCTTTTTTATTGTTCAGTCTTATGAGCTAAAAACTGCACGCAGAATTTCAAAAATTGTCTTCTACTTCCTCAAAACAATTTAGTTTTCATTTGACTTATGAAAATGCATAAAAAATCACGTTTTTTAATAATGACTGATGGACAAAATGAGTTAAGAAATACATTTAATAATAGTTTATGTTCTACGTATACTAAGATATATTTTCTGAAAGTTTCAAAAAGATTCATAAAATACCTCATGCGCAAGCCACTTTTTAAAGTTAGGAAAATTAGTTACGAGAAAAATCCGTTTAGAGAGATTCAATTTTGTATGTTATCTAATCAAGTTTTAATGTCTGATAGGTTTAAAAACATTCTTACAATTACAAAGAATACAAAAATTAAATAAAATTCTTTTTGATTTTCTGGACAAAAATACCACAGTCCTACCTTAATTTAATATATTTATGTATTAAGTACAGTTATATAATTTTATAATGATTTTCTAATGTAAAAGAACCAACTAACTCAAACAGTATTATACCAGATCAATGAAAGAGACACGATAAGTAATTAGACAAATATATAACCTCTGATCTGAAACTAATCCCCAGCCATTCCTACGAAAATCAAAGAATTTTAAAACACACATCTGCTAAATTTGCGCAATCACAAAACAAATCCAATATCTCGCCTCTCGATAAAACCAAAACAAGCACAGCAAACCGCAAGAGTGCATACACAAGACGATAGACAAGATCTACAAACGCGGAACGAGGAAAATCTCGAGCTCTCGAGCTCACCTCTTCAGTAGCGCTGATAAAACAAAAAGCGCGCGATGTTTATCCAGACAAAAGGTAAAGTTCGCGAGAACCCGGTAGCCGCAGCAGCAGCTCTTACATCCATCTATTCTCTCTCCCTTCGGCAAAGTTCAATCGTGTTATTATAGACCGAAGCTGGCTTGCGCGGTGTAATCACTTTCTCGTTGGTTGGACGGTATATAGCGATGGCGGCCGACTATCGTCCGTTATCCCGTCAATTTAACCCGTCGCACGTCGCAGCCGAGTAGACTGTGGTTTAAGAAAGGATGGGAAATATATCTTTGCAATAAATGGAGGTCCTCTGAAATATGTACACACTGTACGTTATACACATAGGACAAGATTCGAGGAGGTAAGTAATATATCTTTTTGGTTCAATATTTGTATATCTAATAGTCCTAATCGAATTGAAAATGTATGAGGCAGAGAAAGACGTATAAAACGTAATAGAGTATACTGAACGTACGTACGTATAATAGAAGGCGGCTTAAGCTTTCTCATATGTAGGATATAACAGTTTTTATAGAAGCTATATAATCATTTAAAGAGTATTAAACGGTATTTTGAGGCTATTATAATCGGTCGCGTCTGAAACAGTGATACTAACATTTCATTTTTCTCCGATTACCTATATTAGATTAGATTTTATATTTATTTCTGCGATATGCATACTTTTAAAGTCAAAATTATACTACAAAGCTACTTTCTAAGCCAGATAATTTCGAAAAATCCCGAACGATCACCGATCAATCTCTAAAATGAACCCGAAGCCACATCACCTTTTTCCAATCCCTCTCCGATCTTATCTGCCAGCATGTTCCATCGCTAAAGACACCACGAAGCCACGACAAGCTTGACGAAACGCCCACGTCACTTATTACTCGGCGCGAGCATAAATATTTTTTCTCCCTCGCCATGCCCATATCCCCGCAGGGGAAAAAGGTCTCCGAGCAGCGAGAACACGCTCGGCTGGAGATTGAAGCCCGCAGCGTTGCTCAGCTCGGGGTTAAAATCACATTTTTCCACTCTCGCCGCAGCGTGCGCGCATGCCAGGCGCGAAGCGGAGAAAGTTCCCCGAGGCGGTAACGAGCCGACGCGAGAAAGTCGCGCGTATAAGGCAGCGGTGCTGCTTATTGTTGTGGGATTGTTTTTTTTAGATGAAGCGCGAATCGAGCGAGAGATTGCGCGGAGTGACGTTTATGAATGGTCTGGATTTAGCTTTATGAGAGTCGTATAGTCAACATTTAGTTTATGAAAAACTAAATTAAATATCGATTTATCTTAAGTGTCAGTTTGACACTTAAGATAAATCGATATTTAATTTAGTTTTTCATAAACTAAATGTTGACTATACGACTCTCATAAAGCTAAATCCAGACCATTCATAAACGTCGTTTTGTATAATCGTGTAATTTGTCTACGGAATGCCGAATGCGCGTGATTACTTCGCTTCGATCGTTATTATTTATTTTAGTATAAACTTTCGAACATCCTCACTCATAGATTGTTATTATATTAAATCATTTTTCTCGCCGTAATGTCTTTTGATTTTTTTTTTTTTTTCATATCTAATAAACAAATTTATTTACTTGTATTCGAATTTTTGTAATTAAAAATTATTATACTACCGTTAAAATGAATGTAATTCTAAATAGTAGGATTCATACACGCGTAATTACGCGAAGTAGATTAAAAATTCATATTGGCTTGTAGAATATTTTTGGCTTTATAAAGCTGCTCGAATAATTAATTACTTCATATCAAAGTTTCTAGAATAGATGATAGATTTTTTAATAGAATACTTGAATATAATGTACAACGGAGTTTCAAACTTTTGACTTTATAGTGGAAAAGCATTTCATTTTTAATTGTATACTGCTATTTCAAGATGTTAAAATTGTATTCATCAAAAGCATGTTAAATATTTAGTCTGAAATAGCGCTAGCTAAAAGTATCTTATTGAAGTAGAATAGGTTTATCGATTTATTAGTAAGATATTTATATAACGATACTTATTATTAGTATTTATAGTAGAATGCTATTTTCTGCACTACAAAAAGGAGAAAATAATATAAAATTTTTTTTAAAATATAATAATTATACGAACTGTCACATCTGTTTGTTGCAATTAGTATAGCACACAAAATATAACTCTACTCATTACTCTCCCAGCCAAAAAACCAAAAATAATTCACACCTCTTTCCTGTTTCAAAAAACACTCAATTGATTATTCAAACCAGCGCCGAACCGAACGATGCCGAAAAACATGGAATCATGCGCTTCCACGAAAACACAACCCATTAGCAACCCGACCGATAATTAGAGTGCATAGCTGTCAATACCATATAAGCGCGGCCCAAATCGGTCACCGAACCTGCCTGCATGCACATCTCTCTGCCCTTCTCTCGAGCAACGCCCCAGTTGTCTTTATATCTCGGGTGCACACGAGAAAGAAATGTGAAAGTTTCGGAATGCGGACGCGCTCGTGATATTTCATCCTGGGTTCGACAAAGCCAAAGAGCGCCGAAAATTATGTCTGGTGGATCGATTTATCTGGGTTACCGAAATTATGCTGACGGGTCAGACATTTTTGCGAATGCCGTTTTGCTAAATTAATTTCTTGGGTTTTTCTTATTGTTTGCTCCATTTTCTTAGTGGTTTTAAGGACGAGTTGGTGAATGGAAGTAAGTTTTTGCCTCGCCTTGTTTTATGTAATAAGGCGAGTGATTGCACGTTATTCGGCAGACAATAGATGCTAAGAATTAGTTCAGTTATTAAAAGTTTCAATAGCACGTATTGAGTTCACATCTGTAAATTCGTCCTTTTATATAGGGGACACTTGCCTAGTACCGCTACCCATAGCTATTTTCGCTGTAACTTTTGACCTTGACGGTGAAATTTAAAAATAAAAATTGGAACGTTTGTTAAATGGACTTTTTTTAAAGAGCAAAAGTTTTTTTCTCCAAAAATAATTATCTAAATTAATTAGAGATTAATTTAGCCAATTTAAATAGTACTGCGCTACGGCAAGGAATTATCGAGGCACCGAGGATTTTTTTAACCGATAAAGGTTTAAATATTATGTATAATTTACTACAAAGACATATGCTTATTTGCACAATAAGTACTTAGCTGTTAAAATTAACTTTTGACGTTGGCAAAATTAGCCTATTGTGGAACAAATTACATTAGGCAATGACCGGTACTAGACAAGTCTTCCCTATATGTATTGTAAAACATTGGTATTTTTCCATTAAAATATAAAGTATTATGCTTTATCTGTGTTAAAATACAAAATCTTAAATGTAGATTTTCATTTGTTATTAGATAAATTAAAAAATATTATACAATCAAACCCCGCGCACTGTGAAACCCCGCACACTGTTAAACTGGGGTCATATCACTTAAGTGTGATTGATCGGCGCAGCGGAGCAGCTTTGGCGCTTCAATCTGATTGGCTGACGATTAGACACCTCGCATTCACAGTGCGCAGAGTCTGACTGTACTTTATTTTAATTTAAACCTTTCAATAAAATACCATAAAAGTATCATTTTTACATTCTTTATAAAAAATGTATTATTGAAGGAATATTATGTGTATATAAATATTGTTACTGTTACTGACAGAAATAATGATAAGTATTGTAAAGTAAAATTGACGGCCAATATAATAATGTGAAATTGATAATAAATAAATATGCAGTTCTGAAGTGATGCAATGTATTAACTACAGCGTTATGAAAGAAAGAAAAACAAATGAAATCGACTACGCGTAAAGGTTGAGATTGTGTTTTTTTGTCTCAAGTGCATTTCCCGAAAGAAGGTCGTAAAAAAAGGGCCAGCATTGGTGCTCTCGACAACAACAAGGCAGTGCAGTTTAGACTCTCGTATGGTTCACATCGTATGACAATTAGGGAAAGCATTGGCTTTTTAGCGTAAATGCATCACAGGAATATATCGGCTAGGCAGTTGAATAAATATAATTTTGAAAGTTTAAACAGTGATTGAATTATTAATTTCTCCTCTCGTAAATCCTGCTTTGTGCCGGAACTCTAAATATTCCCAAAGTTTTTCCAACTTTTACTACGACGCGTATCGTTATAAACGGGTGTCGTGATCGTGATGATGCTGAAATAATACAACATTTCACGAAACGATTTTATTTTGGCAGGTGTTTCAAAAAGTCTATCAGTCAGCGCAATTACAAATAGTTGATAGCTTCAGGCAAGCACACTCAGGGCAGCTGCGAAATATCATCGCATTCAGCTATATACGCGGGATCATATATGCGCTAGCGTATTGACCCTTGTCCAATATAAACCGGAATACAAACATCGTACTCCGTGAAAAACAATTGCGCGACTACTCGTGCGCTTCGTCCGATTTTTTCGTCGCGGGGTCCGGCAAATATTGATTCGTGAAAAATTCATACAGTTTCATTGCCACTTCGGATAAATAAATTTTCCCATAAATAACCGATGAAGAGACAGGAAAAAAGGGAGCAGTCATGATGCGCTCTGTGCAAACTGTTAAATAACCGCTAGTCGATGGGGGATTCTTAGATTATATGAAACCGGGAGACCTCAGTATATAATACGAGGGTAGTTCAATAAGTCTTTAGAATGACCAACAGATGGCGCGCGAATCGCTCCAAATCATCTGTTTTCAGTCAGCACCACTCCCGACTAGATATATGGTGCAGTCACAGTCCACATCTTCTGCGTTTACGTGTTTTTATAACCAATTGAAAAAAAAAAATTGCTTGTTAAGAAAAATGGAAAAAAACGAGATCACAGCGGTAATTAAACATTTTCATTTAAAGGGTTTAACTCCATATGAGATAAAAAATGAATTGGACTCAGTTCATGGCACATCTGCCCCTGCCTTAGCAACGGTTTATAACTGGGTAAATGAATTTAAGCGTGGTCGTACATCAATAAGTGACGAACCACGTTCAGGAAGGCCCGTAGAAGCAACTACTCCCGAAATCATCAATAAAATCCACGATATGGTGTTGAAGGATAGAAGATTAAAAGTGCGTGAGTTAGCTGAGGCCACAAGGATATCTATAGGTGCAGTTGTTTCAATTCTACATGAAAAATTAGGCATGAAAAAGCTATCGGCAAGATGGGTGCCGCGTTTGCTCTCAGCTGAGAATAAACGCAATAGAGTGGTCGCCTCTGAGGCTCTTTTGGCGCGCATAAGTCGGAATCCTGAGGAATTTTTTCGTTGATTTGTGACTATGGATGAAACATGGATACACCACTACACTCCTGAGACAAAGGAACAATCCAAACAGTGGATTTCCACAGGCGAACCAGCTGCAAAGAAGGCAAAGACCGTAAAGTCAGCTGGTAAGGTTATGCCTACAGTTTTTTGGGATGCACGTGGAATTATACTTATTGACTACTTGGAAAAGGGTAAAACAATTACTGGTGAGTATTATGCATCATTATTAGAGCAGCTGAAAGAAGAAATTTAAAAAAAACGACCACATTTGGCGAGAAAAAAATTCTCTTTCATCACGACAACGCCCGAGTTCACACATGCTTCGTTTCAATGGCTAAAATTGAAGAACTAAAATTCGAATTGGTCGAACACCCACCGTATTCACAAGATTTAGCCCCCAGTGACTTTTTCTTATTTCCAAACTTGAAAAAATGGCTCGGTGGACAGAGATTTACGGACAACGAAGACGTCATTGCCTCTGTAAGTGCTTATTTTGAGGAACTTCCGAAAACGCACTTTTCTGAAGGATTAAAAAAACTTAAAAAGCGATTGACCAAGTGTATAGAGCTCCAAGGAGATTATGTTGAAAAATAAAAAAAAATTTACCCAAAATAAATTGTTTTTATACTTTATTCTAAAGACTTATTGAACTACCCTCGTATCAATGGAATTATACATTTATTGATGAATGTTAACAAATCAAACTTCTTCCATTTTTGTTATAGCTTAGTTAATATTTGAATATGGATGCCCTGGTTGAAAAAATGTACAATTTTTTTTTACTAGACTATTTATATATATATATATATATATATATATATATATATATATATATATATATATATATATATATATATATATATATATATATATATATATATATATATATATATATTTAATTATGTATTTATTTTTTAATTCTTTTAGTGTAGTAAACAATCTTTTACTAGACTATACATATATAGTTGAAATTTATATATATATATATATATATATATATATATATATATATATATATATATATATATATATATATATATATATATATATATATATATATATATATATATATATATATATATATATATATTAATTAAGACATTTTTAAACCATTTTTTGTATGGAAGTTGTTAAAATTTCAACTAGATAAAGTATGATATTATGAAGGTCCTTCCGGAGTATTTGTTCCGGAATAATAGATTATGCATACCTAAAAAGAAATCTTAGAAATAATATAAGTAAACTTTTGTTAAACTTGTAATTAATTCTCTTATTTGTCAGAGAAAAAAAAATTCCCTACGGTACCGTTAATTTTGAAAATAATAATTAATAATTTCTTACAACATACAATATTTTCATTAAAGTAGATAATTAGATGCAAGTTTTCTTCGGTGCGATATTTCTATTAGGAAAACATTTCACTAACATAAAGCTTGAACAATAAAAAATCAACATTAAATCACCTGCACACCTTGAAACAAACGCCATTCCAAAAGTTCCCAAAAGCTCGCGGCAGTGGCTAGAACAGCTCTCACCTCCCGCGTATATAATACTCTCTGGTCTCGCGCTTGCAACCCTTCCTCCGCAAGTCTAAATATTTAAACTAGCTCAGCTCGCTCTCTCTCTCTCTCTCTCTCTCGCTCCTTCACTCGAGGCTCGTCTCGAAATTTTCCTCCGCGCTGCGCGCGAGCTTTCGTTAATTATTTCGCGCGCGCGAGTTCCGCAGTCGAGCCCAAAAGTTTCGCGCGACGCGACGCCTGCTCGCTGCTAGCCCTACGTGTGAAAGAAGTGCAGGGGAGGAAGGAAGGAAGGAAGGAAGTCTCGCCGCGGCCGCGTGAGTGCGCCGCTGTTAATTAGCGGCGCGCCGGGGACCCACGCCGCGGAGCTCTAATTCTTTGTAATGTTGGGATGCCTGAGGTGCGCTGAATTTTAAGCGAATCGTAGAAGAGGGCTTTTGCTTTTTGTCTTGTTCTCTCGCGGGTCTTTGTTTTCTTCACTGTTTTACTTGCGGGGAGAGGAAGGATTGCCCGAGCCGAGATTGAAGTCAGGTTTTCTGGTGACTGTAGTTTGTCTTTTTCTACAAGAACGAGATTCAAGAAGATGGTTTCAGGCAGGTATAAGTCAATACAAAATACTGGATAAAATATTATAGTTTAACGAGGAACTATAAAATTATTATTACTAAATACAAATTTGTATTATCTATCGATATAAAATTAATACATTTTTTACATTAAAAACAAGCAATATTAATGAAGACATATAATTTTATTGGCTTGGTATGTATCAATAGACCGTATATTTGCTTAGCAACAGAATAATGTTCAATGGGTTTTGTACAATTTACAAGAGAATTTATTTAAATCTCGTTAGATTTCAATATGAATATAACGCCGACCAGTATTTTTTAAATTAAAAGGAGAAATAATAATAATTGTATGATTTCGTTCATAATTGGCTTTTAATTAATATCAGAAAAAGGTTAAATGTTTGTATAATTGATTGAAGAATTTAATGAAAATAAAAATAATTTCACATATATTCAATAACTACTGCCTGCAATTCCATCACGTTCCACCAGCGAATCAGTAGTATATATTCGCAGCAGCGGTACGACTGGCCGGTCACTTTATTTCCTTGATAAAGATCTTTCGATCTCGCACGCAGCGCACGCGGAATATAGAAAAGAGCGCGCGCGCGAGCCACTGCGTACGCAGAGAGCCCGAGTCCGCGAGATTATTTTTCAGCTTCCGCGCACGTTCTCGGGTTAAATTTATCGGCCGAGCGGAGTATTTTACCTTGCAACGCGTATGAATATTTGATGGAGAGCGATCTCCCGGACGCGACGCGTCGACGATTTTTCACCTGGGAGTTGTACCATGTACAGATCGCGGATGTCTCTCGTGACGATATAGTACTTTTTTTTCTCAACGAATACCGGGTGTAATCGACGCAGCTGCGGAGAATTTCAATGGAATTATGAAAAATTTGCGACAGTTTTTAGGCGCTTTTTTGGATTTTAGCAGAGTTTTTTTGCCTTTCAGAATTTCAAATTAAAGAGATGTTTTGTGATTTATTCTTCACATTTGAATTTATTTTTATTTTTTATAATTTAAATTAAATTATCGAAATCTTAATAGAATATGATTTTGCGTATGATAAGAAATATTTTTAATGTGTTAGAACTGCCAAAGTCACTCTCAGTCATATAATTTCATAGAATATCTGATTTTGATTTAACATATCTTTGCGTATACTACATTAAATGCGATTTGAAAAGACTGATTCATACGTTACAAGTGAAAGTTGATTTATATTATAAAAACATTTTTATTTTTACAGATTCACAATCGCATCTTATCAAAAAATTGTAATATGTTATTTAAAGAATTAGTAAAAAATAGTCAGTGAAAATAAAACTGATTAAAAAATGAAAGCTGACTTTCATTTGTAACATAAAAATAAAAATGAGCCTTTGAAGTTTAGTTACTAGAAGATATTGAATTATGTAGAATGCGCAAGGAATATTTTAAATTTAAGATCAGGTTTCTGCCGAAATTATCCATCGTAGAGTAATCCTATTAGCAGTTTTGGTACATGAAATATGTTTCTTGAACAAAATTCATATTCTTCAACGATTTTGTATAATTGAATCTGATCTATAAAAATATAACAGAATATCAAATACTAAGAAAAAGCACAGAATGTCTCACGAAAGCCAATTGAATTAGTTTATTACATTGTTTTTCAATTAAAAAGAAATCATATTTGACGAAAGAGAATTATTATTCATTTAATACGTAACAATGTTAATGATAAATTTTCTACTGCAATCCATCAACAATATCATACACGCCATCGACAGTCAGGCCAACGAGCGACGATCGTTACATCTCGATAAAACGACTCAATCATGCAACTCGCCCCTCCCCCACCCCCACCCCATATCCCAGCAAAACTATAAGACATTATTCTACATAAAGGAGCGCGCATCCACCTTTTCGAGATCGACCTCGGCATCCGCACTCTCCGAATGAAACCCCTAGCCTCGACGTGCTCGACTCGGGGATCGATGAGTCGTTGTCGTCGTCGTCGGGCGCGCGGAGTCTAAATCGCGCTCTCCCCCCAGGGAGTGAACTCAGCGGGAATTCGGCTATTTTTTCCGTATATCCGCGTGGGTCCGGTCGGTTCAGTGCTCTCTTAAGCCGCCACTGACGCTCTCTTTACCCCATTGCATTCGGCTATACAGGGGAATTCGTACGTCGAGACTAAGTCGACGTGGCGGTTTTCTTCCGCGAGCTCTGCCGTCTAATGGCGTTGCCTTGGCTTTTCTAGATGCGAATGTAGAGTGTAAAAGGAAAGAGTTGACCGCGTGCGAGTATTTATTGTTACTGTGGGACTTTATTGGTTAATAGTATTTTTATTTTATATAACACACGGGTATAACGTTGATTATTTTATTTATGATAGATCGAAATTGGATGCGAATGTATTAATGTATAAGCGAACATATTGTTTTATTCGAAAACGCCTATGTGTTTACCAACCAAAGTTCTTAAAAGTTTCAGAAAATTTGAAGTATTTAAGAAACTTTTGTTATTTCAACAACAGTATAAATAGTATAAAAAAATTCAAATTTTAGTACTTTCTCCATAATTTATGAATTTATTTTCACTTGCCTATTTGACATAATTTCTATATACTATCTATTGACAACATTTTTAGAGAAAAATGATAATTTGTTGGACATCACAAACATCATTATTGATGTATAATCTATTTTAAAAAAAATATGCCAATCTAAAATTTATAATAATTACTGTTGGCTTTTCCCATGAAGAAAATCCTTTGTTTTCGGCGGTACCCATCGAAATTTCACGAATCCTACATCAGAGTTTGCAGCACTCAAAATCGAGAAGCTCTCAGCTCGCACGGCTTTGGCCTCCATTCTTCTCTTTTTCGCCGAAACTACTAATGGAATTGCTGCTGCTCGCAGCAAATCGATTTTATCGATCGCTTCGATGTATAATAAGGAAAAATCCGCCCGCGCGTGTCTTTGTCCTCGCCTGTGTATATATATAAAATGGCTAAAAAGAGAGAAAACGTGGTAGAGGAAAGGCAAAGAATCACGTAAGTTTCAATCTATACTTTTCAAGAACGATAAAAATGGAATATTACTTATGAGGCATTTTTGAAATGATATCTGATTAAAATTGAATTGAAAAATTAGGTCGAAAGAGTAGAATAATAGCTGAATTTTCAAAGTGTAGATTTTTGTTCCAGATTTGATCGAAAAAAACGAATTCAAAATTTCAATACATTTCATACTCACAAACGTCAGTTATATTTTACTTGTTTACACGTATATATATATATATATATATATATATATATATATATATATATCGTGATACCGCCAAAATTTCATTTTCTTTACTATATCGAGGAATTTTTATGTTTTATTTAACCGTTTAAGATGTTACCTCGTTTTCGGAATTTTTTTCGCTTAGAAATTCAATTTTTTCAATTAGGTATTCATAATATGAAAAGAGTTTCGTCCGTTAATTTATCAATAAATAAATAAATAAATAATATAATCTACATAACTGAAAATCCAAAGGTTTATTTTTGCGGTACTGCCGCGGGAGCGATGGCGCTAATCAAAATGTATACCTTCATCCGTCATGATTGTTAATTCAACACCATCAGAGGTCGTAGGATGAATTGAAATTCCCAATATATTTAGAAAGATGCCGAACCGTTAATTCATCGATTTAAAAAGACACCTCCGAACGAAATGTACGACATGTAAGAAAAGTAAGTACCTACCCCAAGTCTATGTCATTGTCACTTCCGCGCTCGTGGAATTCCCACGCGTCGCGTCGCGGTCAGCCCACGACAGCACGACAGCTTAAAGTTTAACGCCTTCGCCTCGCCAACGACGACGACGACGACGAAACAGGCTTGTCCATCGAAATTTAACGGTCGTACATGCGCACGCACACACACACACACACACACACACATGGCCCTACACGCGCGTGCTCTCGGTTGGCAGGCCGATGCATCGTGGCCTGAATTTTTCATTGCTATATACGTGGCGGTGGAGAGACAGCGATAGAAGATTGGCTCGTCGCACGTTAGTTGCGCGTTCGTCAGCGCTGAACTGCGCGCGCCAGGAATTTCACGGTGGTAGAATGTGTTGTAGGTAAGCTTGATGGGTGCTGGCGAGTGCGGAAAAAAATGGCAGAGAGGAGCGCGTGAAGCGATTAACGATTATGTGAATGCAAATACTGGTGTGGTGTGTATGGATCGATGAGTTCTTTGTTTGATTTTTATGAGGGAAACTGGTGTGAATGTGGGTATAGTCGTAGTATATGCCTGCAATGAAGATACAACTGAAAACTTTTTTAGTTGTATACGCACTTATGTAACTTTGTTTTTGCTTTGAAGGGTGCATTTATTGTTTGTTTGTATTTGAACATAAGTTGTCAAACTATATTTGCGAAAACAATGATTAAGACATTTTTGTATAATTAAAAATAAAGAGAGCAAGTATATATACTTTTCTGTCGCGGATCTGGTTCAAATAGTTTTATTTCAAAATCGTTGGAAGTCAAGTTGATTATAAGAAATTATAAGTAATCTGAGATCATTACAAAAACGGTTCATTAACTTATAATTATTTTATAGATCTATAATACATCTAGATACATCTATAATTTTTATGTCATTATTATCATAATCAGACAATGTATGAGTTGCTAACCAATGAAGATTTTGACAAAACAAGTCAATCATCTTAAATTAAAGCTTGCAATGTCTCCTTTTCTTTTCATGCACAATACAATGAACAGTTCAAAGAATTGCAGCAATTAAAATGATAAATTTTGAGGTATCTCTTGAGGTATCGATTTTTCCAGATTTTGTATGAATTATGAACATAATGAATCTTATTTTAAAGATAATGACCACAAGAAACAAGAAACTAACAATCCTGAAAATCGAGTTCCTAACGACGAAGTTTCCTTGGTTCATTCTTAAATAGAACGGATTTCATCAAATTAACCGCAATATTAAATGGTCATAGCTTTACTACACATATAATAATGATTTTTTTCCATAAGTATAAGATTTTCAAGTTTTAAATTTATTTCCAGAATTACAAAGAAACATAAACCAAACTGATGATATAAGAGCCACGATTGATAAGTATCTCTCTTGACTCATATTTTCTCTCTCTCTGTCTCTCTGTCTCTTTCTCTGTTAAGATAAAGTTAGTAGCCTGGAGCTGCTGTTACCGGGGGCGGCTGCATCAATCTGGCCTCAAAAGCTCCTGAATTATGAATCGACGCGTTATACATATCCCGGCCCGTGTACGGGGGCGTTGCTCCACATCCTCCTCATCCTCCTTCTACAACTCTCCGGACTCGCCGCGGAAGGATCTTTCTCCCTCCCTCACATTCGCTTCTCGACAGGCGCCTGCATATCAAGGGAACACCTATGAATACATTTGGCGCTCGTAAATATCGCCGACGCCCATATATCGTCTTTAAACAAGTTTCTCCGGGGAGCGCTGGCATTGCTGTGCGTCCTGGCGCAGTCCTTCGCCAGTTTCCTTTTGCGGACTTGTTCTTTTGCGTCTAGGAGTAAAGGGCAAGAGAGTGAGAGAGAGAGAAAGAGTGACAGAGATACATCCTATATATATAATCTTGTTTGAAATTTCTTACGATAACTCGATCCGACGCTTTATGGATGGGCGCAGAAGCCGTGACGAACGCGGAAAGATTCTTCGGAAATTCTGGAGACGCGGGACGATATTTTAATGCAGGTGTATATGATGTAGACATCCTGTAGCTTTGGAGGACGAAGATTTTGTTGTTTACACATTCACTTTATAATGAAAACTCTTAAAAAATTATTATATTACATTTTAGAATGCTCTTCTACTTAAATATTTATTCTTATCATTTCTCGAGTTTAAATGATAATAATAAATTTGTTAGTTTAGATTATAATGCAAGACTATTAAAAAAACAAGCAAATCTATACGATTTTTATATACTTAAATAGTTCACACATGGCGATCTTGATTTTCTTTCGTGTCTTCAAATACAGACTTGAATTAAAAACATTCTTCGTAATACTTAATATTATTAATGAAAAATGAAAAAAAAAATTTTTTCTCGGTGTCATTTACATAAAATCAGAAGAGCTTCCTGAAACCAACTAAAAATAATCGAATGTTCAATTCAACTAACGAAATTTCAAAGAATAGAACTGTCGTTATCATATGCCTTCAAATCGAATCACTATTCTCCGCCCAAGCCAAAATTGACGACATACGCAAATCCATGTACCTATACATTGCATCTCGAGGCGCAGCGTTGAGACGTATTCGACGCGAAGCCACGAAGTACAAGAGGAGGAAGGGGGGTTCAAATTGACGGGAGGGGGCTCACGAGAGAGAGCGATGTAAAGCTCGGATTTCGATAAGACCGTGTGCGCGCGCGAGCAGCCTACTTGTTGAATGGCATCTGCTCCTGTTTGTCTTCGCGAGGCAAAACAATGCCGCTTAATTGAAAGCCTCGCTCTAGCGTATAAAGCTCCCACGTATGTGGATATGCATTATGAAGACGCAACTTACGTGTGATGTGCGTGTTACGCGGGAATGCTCTGTAGATGGAGATGCGAGGCGAATGTGGATTTTAATCTAGGAGAGTGAAAGTTTCAGCGCGAGAGAGCGTGAGGGAGAGATTTCTTTCGACGGGGGATTTCGCGTGTGAAAGAAAAAAATGTCGGTTGGGAGTTCTGTTTTGTGTTGCGCAATTTTTGAAAACGCGACTTTAGAGTAGAATAGAATGGAATAATATATATACTTTTTTTGATTGCTCAAAAAGTATCAGGTACACTCGAAAAATATCAAATACACTCTCGCATAATAAGCATATATAGATATTTGTATAAATACAGGGTACAGTCTATCATAATAAATCAGTGCAGTCTTATAAAACGCTTTTCGTGTAGCCTTCTTAATACAGAATATTATCACAAATCATTCTTGCAAATTATATCACTGTTATTACAGATCGTAAAACTTAAAACTATAAAATATTCCACTTAAATTAGTACCTAAATAACATTTCCATCTCTTTTCCTCTAATGTTTGTCACTGTTGGTCACCGTGGTTTTGAGCCACGTATCTGCCCAGCGATGTTTTGAAATTACATAAAGAGTGCATATACTTAAGACTACGGGGGAGGAAGTTCCAAAGGCGCGCACCCTGAACACTGAACGAGTACAGGCCCGTATCGCTATGTGAAACTGGAACTGAGAGCTCCCTTGCATCTAATTAATTGTAGGACCGGGCTTCGTTTATCTTGAAGAGGGCCGCAAAGTACAGCGGTTGCCCCATATTGATTTCTTTATACAATAGCACCGCCGCAATATACTCCCTCCTCTACTTAAGAGTTAACCAGCTCAGTCTGCTCCTGTAATGAGAGATGTGCTCATTTCTTCTAACACCGCATATATACCTCATGACTGAGTTCCTACATGAATTCTGCTATTTTTGCAGTCTATTTTATAGCTCGCCTGAGTTTCACGAATAAACGGTAGAGTTTATGTTTGTATGAGATAAGTAAACTGCGAATTGAATCTACAATAGAAAGATAAATTTTGGTTTATTTTGCTGCATGCGCTAGTATACTCTATTGAATACGTTATATTGCCGCACGAAATATTTTGCAAAATTCACATTATTATTAAAAGACGTAAAAGTTCTGATTCAAAAGCATGTCATAACTTACTATTATTACATATAAATACATTTTTATAACTAAATGTTAAGACGATACGTATTATGGCATTTACACTTAGCAAAGTTACTTATATTACATTTAAAATGGAAAAAAAAACTTGTTCCTTGAAGAAAAAAATCAAGAGATAGGCTGCAAAATTTTTCTATATACATGGTTGTTTTGTTAAAAAAAATAAATACCCTATTTACAGCGCAGCGGTCGTCGAGGCAGTTCGCATGCGTGCACGCTCGTGGGACTCGAAATTTAAGCGAGCATCTCTGGTTGCCCTAGCTGCAGGCATCCTCGTTCTCAGCCCTGAATCCGCAACGCTCGGCTAATTTACGTTTTATACGCTTTTCATTAAGAGTCCTTGTGTACGCAGACGGAAAACACGTTCGGTATATAAAGGAGGGGCTCGGGCAGAGGAGCGCGGCGGTACAGCTGTAGCAGCAGCAGCAGCCGTCGACTGACCGAAAACATTTAAACATCGGCCGTCCTATTACCGTCTTTCACCCCGTTCCTTTTTTACGCGCGCGCCTTATTACCTCCTGACATTTTTCTTGGAAGAGGTTTGCCCGTTTTCTTGGGCGTTTTATGATTTTAAGTTTCTTTCAAGGATTATTTTCATTTTTTTTTCTTTTTTTTTTCGTTTTATTTCTTTTCATAACGCTCATTTAACTCAAGTATAATTTATGCATTTCATAAAAGCAAAACTTATTAAATTCATATTTATAATAATGTTTATGCAGCATTTATATTTAAATCTTCACTAAAGCTTAATACTTTTATTTTTGTCTTATGTTTAACAATTTTATTCGCATAGTAAACATTAAAACTCTGCTAAGATGTAAACATATATACTAGATTAAATTTTCCTTTTTTTGTTTATTTCAATCGGTATCTTATGAACTGCTAGAAAGCCTAATCCGATTCATGGATCTATTTGAATATTAAAATTAATTATTAAGATTCACCAGTTATAGCGTGTCAAAGTTTCTTTATATGGCCTTGTCATACTAAAACTGTAAAAAGTACATCACAAAAACTTTGAAGTGCTATGTTATTTTTATTTTTCAACTCTAAAAATTCGTCAAGTTTATTGAGATAGCATCATAATATAGATCTATCAAAAATATGGCATTAAATAATACACGTTTTTAACCCAACGTGTACATTCCAAGGATAGTATGTACCTTATGTAAATTTTTCGAATCCTCGCTGTATATCGATTGATCTCCATCCATTTTTCCTCTCCGATAACTACTTTTTTATATCCCCAACCTTCCTATCATCTCCTCCTTTTTGGTTCGACTTCTCTTTTCGCTAAAGCTCCAACCTCATCGTTCTACATTGCTATATATATATCTTTCTCTTTCCTCCTTAGCCCGCGAGACGCTAATTAAATCTCGTGCTCGCTCGTGTTTTCTGCCCAGACGACGACGACGACGACTATAGCGGCGGCCTGACTGAAGATCTGCATCAGTTAGGGCTTTGCGCTGTGCGCGCAGATCTTGTTTCTTAATTAAAATCTACTCCTGCATTATCGGCGCATCGCCGCGCACTCGCAGGCGTGGAGCAGACCCGCGCATTCCGAGAGTTAATTCTTAATTGAAGTGATTATGATTAAGAATCTCGTTAATGCGATGGCTGCGCTTGCCAGTTTTCCGTCCGTATCTGTGCGATGTAGTTCGATTCTGCGGATGGTTACGAGATGGATTAAATTGAAACCGGTACGACCGTAAAAGTTGAGTAAGGCTTCTTGTAGTTCGATTAATACGATTTTTAATTATTTACGTAGCGATATAGACATTAAAAATATAAAAGTTCAACTTTGACTTTTTAAAGTTTTATTTATACATATTTTAATTGTTGGAATGTTAATTAATTTCTCTTTAATAATCTTTAAATTAGACAACTTTGTTGAAAACATTAATTGCGAAACTGCGACTAATTGGCAAAGAGACGAGATCCGATACGATAATTAATACCGTGTGCAATATACCTTAATTATATAAAATATTTAGTCACACCTGGCTGTGCATCCGAACGCGACAGAGCGCATACTCAAACGACACAATCATTTTTGATTCCGCTCGCACTGCACACGGCAGCAAAATTGGCGAAATTTCGGGAAATATGTCGCTATGATCAAACGTGACGATTTTAATTCGCGCTGAATTTTGAGCTGCGAGAGCGAGAGAGGATGGGGTAAAAGCCCGTTACAGCCGGCTCATTTTATACGCGGAGTTATATATTTACATCCGTGCGCGAGAGTGGCAAGGAGAAATATCCATGGATACTGAGGGGTATAAAGTAGCAGGTCGTATGTGCATTTCATTAGCATTTTTTGAGTTTTTCTTTCGAGATTTCCTTCAATTATTTTTATTTTATTTAATTGTGAAGAACATTCTGTTTAAAATATCTCCATTTTGTGACTGGCACGTAATTTGAGGAATGGATTATTTAGTTCGACGTGCGTTACAAAAAGTTTCATGTTTCATTCATTATCGAAACCTGCTGGTTTTAATAAGTTAAAAAAGAACAAAATAAAAATATTCGTTTAATAATATAAAAAATTGATATACATTTCTGTTAATTTTTGCATTTAAATATAACAATTTTCTAAAATATAAAAGCCAATGTTGTATTTTATATTACATATTTTAAAGATGCTAGTTTTTGTAACACCCGGCTACATGTAGTAATTATTTGTAATGAAATCAAATATTAGTTTGCACAAAATTGAGTGCGTATGAAGAATTTTACAAAAATCTAGGTGGAAAATTTCCAACATACGAAAAAGACCTTGTGACACTATTTAATAATATTTAATATGTATATCAATTTCTCTTACGGAAATGTATGGAAAGTATGTAGAAGAAACGGTCATTATTGATATAACAATCACTTGGCTCCAATGAGTAAAATTTTTTTCAAAAATGGATAATCATGAAATTTCGTGATTTTGTCCTGTTTATTCATTACCTTTCATCGTATACATAACTTTTAATATTGTTAATCTTTCTTAAGGGGGTGTCAAACCATTCAAATTTCCCGCCGAGATTCCTAACCTCAAATTCTTTAACAATTGATTACAATTAATAAATAAACTAAATTATGAAAAACCAAGACATCATTGCCCTCCATAATACAATTATCTACCACTGTGCGAAGATTCAAACAAAAACTTCAAAAGTAGTTTTTCATAATTATAGTTATTCTTTTAATTAAAGCCAATATTTTATAATTCTCGGGTCGGTAAGGTAGGAAGGATAAAAATTGACTTTGACACCCCCTTGACGCAGTATGTCTCAGATTAAAGCTATTTTCTTTTCCCTTATATTCGTTTGCATGCAAAATTTTTCTGTACCCTTAGCAAGTGATTGTTATATCCATTACGACCGAATCAGGAGGTCTTTTTTGCATCTTGAAATTTTTCCTCCTACGTTTTAGGACCTATTTAGGACGATTTTTTAACATATTATACATAATATAACATATAATAATTATCTACTATTGCTTAATTGGGTAATTGCATAAAATTTCTTTTTCGTCGGTATCCATAATTTGGATAAAGAACATAAAACGATACTTACTTTTTTCGAATTTAATACAAAATTTATTATAGCTTATTAGTTGCTTTGAATGTGGTCCTACCTTTGTAGCATCAAAACGTGCCGCTACATAGGCGTGGCATTACCAAAATATTGAAAGCGCTGTAACTTCGTTAATAACGAGTAAACTGCAAACCTTCGAAAAGTACACAAAGAGAGTAGCGTATGATCGATCAAATCGTGATATAAAAGAAATTCATGCAAGTAACGAATTCTTTGATTAATGTATGTAAAATATATATATATATATATATATATATATATATATATATATATATATATATATATATATATATATATATATATATATATATATATATATATATATATATATATCGAAATCAATTGTATACTTTACCAGCTTTGACGTAACGTAAATATAGAAACAAGCAATATAAATACAAAAGCATTAAATTCATCATAATCCATCATAACACAATCTATCTGTTCAACCCTTCCATCCCATGCGCAGGTACATTTTCCTCCAGAGTATACGACTAACAATTAACGCAAGCCCCACTCCCTCTCGCAACAATACCAACTCGCAAACAAAGCGCATAAAAAAACGAGGCTGCCACTGCTCCAGCCCTGAAAACACCGAGACCCCGCGAAATCGCACGTAACGCAAGGGAAACCCAGCAGCATAGTATACCTATCCCAGGAGACACGCGCACGCGCGCGTTGCGTAAAGCGGCAAAACGCGCTCATTTCACAAAGGCTGTGTGCGCACATACGTGCGTATCCCCATGGATCTGTAGCTGTATATATGCACACTTAGTGCAATAACGCGGACGCCTGCCATTGTAGCGGTGCAGACTACAAATTGGCTCTTTTGCCTCGACGCCACCACCCCCCGCGCGAATAACGAGGCGAACTGTGCACCGCTCCTGCTGCTAATTCATGCTCTCGGATCGGTTTCCTAGGCTCGCTTGTTTAAAGGACGAGTGCTCGCGTAAATTGCTGAGAAGTGGCACTATGTTTTTCTTTTTTATCTGCTTGCGGTGAAGTTCATCGGCGGTGCTTTCTATGGGGATAATGTGAGCATACCACAAGGGACTCTATAATACCGTGCGCATGTACTGCACTACGAGGTTTTTTCTTTCTTTCTTGTTAGCTTGCTTTTGCTGCAAGATTAATGAATTCTTTGTCATTATATCTCATAGATAACTAGTGCTAATTTTTTTTTTCATGTACTATTTACATTAGGTATGTATTCAAATTTTAATATGTGAATTTCTATATGGTCACTATATACTTACGAATCTATTTCAAAATTTTAAAATAGCTAATCCAATGCGTCGGATGAAAAAGTTACATTTTGTTGAATTTGAAATCAGATTTCGGATTTAGTTCATCATATTTAATTTTTTTTATTTATAATTTAAATTTTTTTAGTACCAATTCGTTAACAGCCAATTCGAAACCCACTAAAAAATGCATTATAGTGAATTTAAAGCAGTATTTCATGAAGATAAATGTATTTTCCATTTATACTCTATTTTATTAGTATTTGATACGGTTTATAAATAAAAAGATAATATTTCCAAAAGTTTCGGTTTATTAAAATAGTTCTTTTCTTCATTTTTAAATTAAACCGACAACGATGCCAATATATATTTCTTTGGCGGGAAAATTATTATGAATTTTTGAAGTGGTAAATATACAATATGTCTCACAAATGTAAAAGAAGTAGATTTAAGAAAAAGTGCACAAATATTTTGCTCATTGTGAAAAAGTAAAGAAAAAATAAGTGTAACAAATTTATAATAAATCGTATTGAAAATTTTAAGCAATAAAAATTAAATATTGGCATAATTTCAAACACGTGGAAAAGTAAGAAAGGAGATATTAATGCCTTCGAAAAAATATGTATCATAAAGCTTATATATCCTACTTTAAGTTTGCATGGGTTTTAATTTAATTTTTTTTTCTACCGAGATAATTAAAATTTAATACAGGTAAAAGCTCAAAGTGGGGCTAAACGAGTACCAGGGGTGGAACACAACGAGCACAGGAATTGCTGATCCTTAATAAAAAATCCTTCTCAAAAATAGCTTTAACAAAAATTAATTTGAATTGTACATAAAACGACATCATCGTATGTAATTATAATTTTTATATATTATATTAACATAAATTCATATTAACATTCATTTATTTAATGCAAATTTACATTATAAGATTCTATCAATCAAGTCGATTAATCAAGACCTCTCTTTGCGAAAGCATTCTGCTAAAGTAGTTAACGACGGTATATTTTATTTCTTTTTTAGATTTTCAAACCTTTCTTAACACAGAAACGCATCGCGTGTTTTATTTTCATCGAATTATCAGTTTAAAAATGACATTTTAAAGTACGATTGTACATTAAGGTAAATGTACTTTGATTAACGAAAACAGCTTTTTCTGCAGTTTTTGTTTCTCTTTATTCTAAACATTCCAGGTGCATTAGCTTTTGTCGAAAAATTTTTTAATATATTTGACATATTCTGTTTAGCATTAGGAAAAATATGTGCATCGCCAAGGTGCTGTGTGTTGATCTAGATCAAATAAAAAACAATTATTTATGAAAAAAAGCTATACATAACGTAAAGACACTGTTTTTTTTATTTAAATAAAATGATCTCATTTTTAATTATGGTATACAAAGTAAATAGGAATTTTTCTACACTGTATAAAAAATTCTGTATGCACCAGGAACGTTGGCAATCTACCTCATTCTGACTAAACAAATCATGAATTTTTCGCTGTATACCAATATGTAGGTATACGGTAAAGTACGCAGAAATGTTTCATAAAACTTTCATTTTTGGTTATATAAACATATGTGAAAAATGAATAAAATTCATAAACAAGGGGCAATTTTAGAAAATGCTCATAGTGCCCCACCCTCCCCTATATGAAGAACTATATATCAATACAATCTTCTATACCTATATCAATACAATCTTTTAAATAATCTTGATCTCAGGGTAGCATCATAGATAAACGATGATGAGTCGTATGCGATTCAAAATTCAATTAACGAATACACGTCTACTATCATGGCAAAGGTACTGCATATACTATGCATGTATAGGATCAGGCTGGAGCTATGGCAGCTTTCCTGCAAGCTGCACGTCTCAGAGAGATAACGATGGAGAGGCGCGCGGAGTAGAACAATGCGCGCTGAGATACGAGAAGCATACGCGGAGATAGAAGAAGCAGCAGCAGGTGCAGAGAGGTTTGAATATAGGATCGATCTATTGTTTAATTAAAGGAAAGATTGATTAATTAATTGGTTTATTATGATTTTGTTGAAATATTTAAATGTGATTGAAAAATAGCTATGAAAAGCTTTTTAATCAACAAATTAAAATTCAGATATTCGTAACAAATTAGCGGTTTTTATGATAGATACACTTTATTAAATAAAAGATTTATTTTTTATTCATCTCTTCGAAATAAACTACGCTAGCGCAGAATTTGTACAGAAATCTAATTAAAGATAGTTTGTAATGTTTCAATAGTCAAATAGTTATGAATAGCTTTCAATTAAACAAAATAAAACTCAAATAATACCAAAAGGAAATATAAGGATATTTGAAGTTATCTAATTAAATGTTTCGACCAATTTTCATACGATATCTGTCAAAGAAGCCTTTCATATAGGAAATGTTTTTCAGAACTTTTCGTATATAAAATCTAGTTTCTACTTACTCATACAAAATTACATATAATCAACCTGTTACTTCCTGCCTCATCCACACACACACACACATATATACACATACATACGTACAGACTTCGAAGGAAGCGTGAAATTATACATCTATACATCGTAGTATAAGCGCATCGAAGCCCATCCGCGCGCGCTCAGCATTCCGCCTATCTATCTTTCCGTCTGTCTCTGCTGGCGTGGCGGGGCAGCGCGGTGCGATAAGCGTTATCGCGGAGTGATGCTGCTCTAGGCTCTTATCGAAGACCCCACGAGAGAGAGAGAGAGAGAGAGAGGGAAGGGGGTGGGGGGGGGTGGCGAGCCCCTTGACGCGAAGCCTGGGTCGCGCAATGGGGCATATAAGCGCCCGAGGGTTGACTGCGACTACGTCCCTTTTTTTGGATGGTTCGCTGCAGAGGTCGTTGTATCCTTCTTGTCGTATGTTCAGAAGTGATGGAGATGTATTTGAGAAGTTTCTGAGGCAGATTATGCGACGAATGGATAAATAGATAGAAAAGGAGTGGTAATGAAAAAAATTTAGTTGGTGTATTCTGTTATTTGAAGATTAAATACTGAAGCCTAATATTTTGTTGATAATAAATTTGTTGTAAAGGAGTAAATTAAAAATTTAAGATTATGTGGATCATGAGCACTGTAAATGAAAAAGTACTTATGTCTTCTTGTTTCTAGTATAAAGAAAAGTACTAATATTAAAAATTCAAGTACTTAAAAATGAGACACACATTTTTAATGATTTGGATCGTTCACTACTAATAATTCATTATTATATATAAGTACAATATTAATGTGTATATATATCGCCAAATACTTATACCCTTTCATGCAAGTTCTTTTTTTTCGTACTTAAAACGAAAAGAGAAAAATACTTTATTGCCCATCACTGATTATGAGTTAGCGAGTATAAAATGCATATTCGTACCACTACTGCTTATACTCGTAATAAATTATGCATTTCTCTAAAAATATTTAGAGCTCTTCAAATAATAATCGATATAATATTCCAGATATCTCAAGTATTATACTTTCAGGACGTAGAAATTTTTCTTGAAATAGAATTTTCTATTTTACTGAAATATTTACTTGGTATAAATAATCTTTTAACGGATAAAAATACACATTAAAGAAGAGATATAGATATACACGACAAATATTATAACTTGAAGATAACCTTTTAATAACTTTTTATGATCTGGTATTTGAAACTTCTGAATTTTGAAATACTTTATCGACTTTTGAGTTTGTATCATACCCAATAAATTAAATTCCTGAAAATTGGAAATTCTGGAATTTGTCGCTCATATATTCCGGAATGCAGCTGCAATATCGTAATAAGTGTCGAAGAAACTTTACAAATTCCGCAAAAAATGCGTTCGAAATAACATCCAATATGTTGTATATAAGAAATTTTGCAAAACTTTTAACTTTCAAAAAATCAACTGTAATTCGCATTACTGGAAAAAAGATCTAAATGTGTTCTTTAGGGGCTATAAAGAAACTTTCATTTAATCTTAACCAAAATTTTATATTATATTTACACACCAAAAACAACAATAAAAACCCTTATTGAATATTTGTCACGCTAGATTCACCACTGTAATTAAATTTTGAAATGTTATTACTTATAGAAAGTTTATTTCAGCTAATCTAGTGTAACACAAGCACAACGTTAAATAAGAGTTTAAATTTTTGCCCTCGGTGACCTCAAAATACTGTTTTTGAAACATTTAGGCCTTTTTTTAGTAGTCACTTGGATACTTTAGGATAAAGTTTAACTCTACTTTTTTAATAAATGTAACAGCAAAGTAATATATATCCAAATAATTGAATAAAGTCCTGTATACACGATGTACAATCCGAATTACAGTCCTTTTTTGAGGAGGATTTCTAAAAGTATTAAGTTCTGTAGAATTTCTTATTTAAAAGAAAATACAAAGGAAAATGATTACAAGAAGAGCAAGAACAGTATACAATGTGTCAATCACACTAGTGTTATCTTCGAGTTCTGATCAATATTATAATAGTAAAATAAATATAGTGGTGATAAATAAGTAAGTATCGTAATATAAATAAAAGAATCCCTTTAATCTCAAATTCCTTCAATACAAACATGCAGCATTTTTAATACTTCCCTCATTCTTTCCTATATTCCTTACAAACATATAGCCTCAGTAAGCGTGCTTCTGCATCCATTGATTCACAAAGCTCCCGAGCAAAAACAAAAACCAGTACCAGACTCAGACGCGTTAATGCAAAAATACAAGCATCGATGCACCACCCCTTTTGCACAATCTGAGCTCGTGTCTCTCTCGTGTCTGCTTTTTGCTATTTCTTAGAAATATTTTCATTCTGATACTTTGGTTTTCGGAACATTTATTAATTTTCAAGGGCTCGTTTTAAACCTTTGAAGAAAACAATTAATAGAATTAAAATGTTATCGTGAAATACAGTGATTCTCCTTTTGATCAATTTTGAAATAAAAATAAATTTAGATTGCTACAAAAACTGATTTACAACACAACGTTTTGTATACCATCAAAGTCATACAGTGCAGCAGAAATAAACAATACTCCAACACCGATACCACTACATTACCAAAAATAACATTATAAGCCCCTTTTCGTTTTATTTTAAGAACAATGCCGCAGCATCACGGCACTTGCAACGCAATTTACGCACCGATTCTTTTTACTCTGCTCCCTGCACCAACACTTCAGTAACGCGCGTCACGAATTCCACCACCAGTGGCAGCAATAGCACGACGACACTGCAGTGCTAGGTGCATTAAAAGCGCGTAGCGCGACGTGCAAATAAAAAGAGCCGAGCGGAAACTTGCCGGAATGCAGTGAGCTCGGAGAAAATGGCCATTGCGTACGTATGTACATCGCGTATAAATATAGGCAGCGAACGAGGGGCTGCACAAATAGACGAATATAGACTCACGCTTTCGCTCTGTTCGATGCCCTTTTAGGCCTCGTGGAGAGACATCTATGAAAAGGGCGATTGCTGAGCAATTTCGATTTCGATTTTATGACGCGCTATATTTTATCGATAATGTAATGGGGGGTTAGCGTGGTGGGAAATAGTGATGGTTCATGTAGAAACATTTGATATTTATACTTATGAAAATTATGCTAAAAGATATTGATATTACTTTGAAATAGAAAACATGCGGTATTATGATTTTTCTATACTTGTTACTTTGCCTTAAAATATAATTTCAAGTCTAATTTTAAATATTACTAGAATCTTTGAGACACGCTCCGACGTTATCTTCATTGACATTCTTTTTTTCTGCTAATCAAATTACCGAAATTAGAAGTCGAAGATTCGATGGGAATTCAGTATCTCGTGGTAGATATTAATTTAAGGGAGTAAGAAGCTTCTTACTTCTTAGATTCTTTATACTTCTTAGATTGTGGCGTGCTTCGCGCACTGAGGTTATCTTCTATGATATTACTTTTTCTTTGCAAATCGAATTATCGAAGTTTCGTGGCGGATATCAACATAAGGGATAATTATGTACTTGAAATGTTACGAAATATATAAACATTAAAATTATTTAAATATAAAATGTTTATTTAGCCATTATTTAATAAGTTAAAAAGACGTCTCAAAAACTGCTGTTTCTTAAAGCTTTTCGATATTATGTTATTAACATAATCTTAAAAAAACTTCAAGCGAAAACACGCTCGAAGTAGCTCTATCTTTCATACAGAGCGTATTAATAAGTCTCTTATACAGTGACCAACGCATCACAATAAAGCACACACGGAGTCTGTAGTAGTCTACGCAGTAATTATATTATATAAGCCCGGTGCGCAACAGTAAAAGGAAGTAGAAAGAAAATTTTGTGGTCAGAGGGACAGAGATCGTCCGCTTATTAAACGTGTTGTACATATGCCGTGCATGAACATAGTACACAATACTATTTGAGATGAGTATCTCCCTTAAAAGCTACAAAGCCGCAAAGTACTTTATTACCTAAGATAAGTCACCTAAGCAATAAATGTATCGTACATAAACTTACTTTTCTAATTTTGATAAAAATATAAACTAAAAATAATTCGCTAATACCATAACTTGAGTAGTGTAGACACTAGCGAAATAAGCGTAAGATGATTAGCTGACCATTAGTAAAATTTAGGTAGCTTCGAGAATTCAGTACTAGAAAGGATATCAGCTGTCGCATGTACATTATACAGATGAAATTAACTTTACTATAATTGCAATAACAACAGTAGAAACACATTAGATGAAAACAATATCATAATAGACATTTTCACCCGAAAGGAGTTGGCATTAGCAAGCTAGTCGTTTATACCTGGGAATGTTAAGCATTAGTGAATTTTCGTTTACGTCTGTATACAAAAACTTTATAAGCCATGATATTATGGTATTAGCAAATTATTTTTTTTTGTGATAATGTAAAACAAAGCTTTATTTACATTTAGAAAGAATAATATACGTTCAAGTTATTGTTATAAAAAAAATATCTTTTACTAGAAATAATGATCTACATGTTATTTCAAAATTCATCCACTTTTCTTGCAACAATACTTTTTCATAAAAGTTACTTGTTTCATCTGAACACAGCGCACAATACTGACAGACATCGACATTCACTATTCAGAATATCGTCCATCTGCGCATTTGTATTTTCTCCGCATATCTGTATAACTGTTTCCTCTCTTCCTCTCTGTCTCGCCGCCCGAACGAGAGCCATTAACGGTACTTATAACGGCCGCACGAAACAATTTCGTGGCTCTCTCTTTCTTGCCTGGGCTCTCGTATAATACGTATACGCCATCGGCACTTAATAGATAGGCGCCACGTAGAGATTGTAAAGGCCGCGTAAAACCCTTGGAATTCATCAGGGGGGGAGCAACAGACCTATTAGGGGAGGTGGGAGCGCAATAAGGGTAATTGCTCAAAGTAGGCAAAACAGTGCGCGCAGCTTTGACCCGCTTTTGAGGCCGCAATGCAGCGAGCAAGCTCCCCTCGTGTATAATACACACAGTCTTGTCTCCGCGTGCATAACGAGCTCGGTTTTACTGTCACTCCCCCTCTTGCACTTGTCGTTGTTATACCTGCAATGATGCGCAGGTAGTAGAAAATGGGTGAACTGGGAAGGGTGCGATTGTATACGTTTGTTTCGAATATTTAGTTATTATTTATTATTTCAGGTAATTTAGAAAATACGGCGTATAATTGTACTTCATTGTAATTCATTGAAAGTTGAAAACTAATCCATTCTTTTTGTTTACTCGGTCTACTGGGTTATAACATCTAAGTTAGTTCTCCTTTGCGATCATGACCAAGTTCTTAATAATAGATTTCTAAGTTCCAGTCATAAACTCTCGTTAAAGATAGATTTTAGGTCAGTCAATTCTTCGACTGATTTACTGAAGAAATAATTATTTATTATTTGATTATCGAATTTTGAAGAGAAAAATTATTTTAATCTTTACGGCTATGTTCGCTGAGATTTAAAATTTTATTAAATGCTTAAATTGAACTTTTTATTAAATTTTTCTTTGACGATAAAGACAAGAGAAATTTAATATCTTTTCCAAAATTTTTAAAGAAGTCTTATGCGTCTTTCTGCGCCATATTGCACGTGCAAAGATATAGTGATATCTTAGTGTTCCTTTACAACAGTTTATGCTTCATAAGAACTTCAACATTTTTTATAACAGAAAAACTCTGACAAAAGAAGCGTAAGTATAATTTTTAAAATTAGAAATATGTTTAATATAATTAACAAGTAATACACATTAATTCACAATATATTCAGTCAAATATTAATTAGCAGTTTTTTACTTTAAAACCAATTTGTAATATTAATCAAACTGAATAATAAATACGATAGTAAATCTGCTATAATATTTACAAATTTAGAATGTATTAACAATCTATCAGAAAATCGATTCTAATAATAATACCTAGCAAGTTCTACGCTGTCAAGAATTCTTATTTATGTATCAAATTTATTTATCATGTAGAAAAGTTACTTTGAAATTTAATTGACGCATTCCAATCGAAAGCTGTCTTAACTATACTTCCTTTACAGCATAATGAATCATTGACACATTTTAGAAAGTTCCACACATTAAATTTTATAACATCCGTATAACGAGTTTTATCAAGCCAATATTTAAAATGCATTTTCGGAGTAGCGCGAGAAAACGAGAAAATGAGAAAACGAGGTCGATCAGAAATTCGCGCTACAGCTGCACGGCGACGCAAACCCAATATCCCGGGCGTCTGAAAAATTCACGGGACCTTGCGTATATACCGAGGCTGCAAAATATAATAATCCACGTCTCCGCGTGCGCGCGATGTGCAAAGCTGCCAGTTTCGGATCGAGAAATGCCGGGCGCGATCGCGTGTATCCTACATACGTGTGTATCCTGGCGCGCGCTCACCTGAGAAGGTTATCGACCAAACGAGTGGAGAGTGTAGGCGAAGGACGTCGCGCGCACTGGACTACTTTGGTTTTTCGGAATTACCGCTGAGACGTTGCACGGTTTCGCGAGAGTAAGGATTTTGGGTTCATTTAGATTAGATTGAATAATCAGTTTATGCGCAGAGGAAGAATTTTGGGGTCATTTAGATTAGATTGAATAATCAGTTTATGCGCAAGATACAGTGAATAAAGATTACTTGTTTACTCGTTTAGTTACCATGCTCTTTTTTAAGGACACTTTTTACCCACAGAACATATTTTACATTTAACTTTTTAGCTTTAAACAATATTTGTCCAATTTAATAGTTTAATAAGATATTAAAGCTTTTCTTCGTTTTAAAAATTTTATTATAAAAGGTTATAGCTTTCTATCATTTCGTAATATCTACTTGTTATGTCTACATCTAGATATATTATTATAGGTTTATTATATATTTTAGTCTCTAAATAGATTAATTAAAAGCTAAAGAATGTTCTACTTTCTTAAAATAGCTAACATCGTCTTTCTCTGGCCATCAACAAAACATTAGACGTATAGAAAAACCATTACTAAATTCTACGATTTAATAAATCATGACTGAAAGGGTTCAAGTCGCTTAACGAGAGAAAAAATTATAGCTCTGGGAACTACGCAAATGGCTGATCGATATTATTATAATCTATTCTATATAATTATAACTGTCACATTACTGCAATGGCGACAATCATAGTTGTTCGAGTTGCAAGTTATAGTAAATAGTGACTCCTAAAACTATAATTATAATAAGGCCAACTACAAATTTCTCCGTGTATAGTAACGTAACTTTATATTTTGAAAGATTACAGAATCAACAAGTTTTTATTGTACTATTAAAATCCCTGATCATAGTATTGTTTTGGAATTTCATTTCATTTTATCAACAATAACATAAAAAAATTAATATTAGCACTTTTCCCACATTTATTCAAAATATTAGTCCAATGTCATTTATATATTGATTACATTTATGAATTAACAACTTTATCAACTTATTCCCCATCACGACAAAAATCTCATCTATACAAGTTACACTATTCACCCTCCGCATCGAATAAAATATTTTTAGCCGCTGCACACGTGTTTGCGTTCGCGCGCTGGTTTCCCTCGCCGTATAGCTTGGAAAGCCTAAGAAATCACTTCCATATGGCGAGTCTCTCTCTTCTTTCTGGCTCTCTTCTTTCGCGTCGCGATGAATGACGAGCGCAACGTCGTCGTCGTCGTCGTCGTGGCGCAAGATAAGCGCGCGATTGCTCAAATCCGCTTTTAGCTGTGTAGATATACACGTGGGACGTACTGACTTCCTTTTTTTACTGTGCATGCCGGTCATGCGAAACGCGTGGTTACGCCTCGTTGTATTGCGAAATTCATGTATTCTTCGTCAATTTTTTCGATTTAAATTATCGTCTAATATTGCATCGGGTGCATAGTTTTCTACGCTAGCTGGTAGTTAGGATAATTGCAAAA
>OX424575.1:141976808-142045412 GCA_949152435.1 Gastracanthus pulcherrimus | reverse complement strand
GTTAGATAACACTGATATGTAACTGCCCTGCAAGTAGCGCAGAGCAAGAACAGTTGCTTTGATTTGCCTTGATATACACATGGTTGTATCCAGATTTAGATAAGAAAACGTCCGGCCTAGTATTCACTCAAAATATTAGCTTTCGCGAGAACTCGTAAAACGTACGTTGCCACGGTAGCACGTTTTGTGTTTCTAAACTTAGTGAGTAACTGTTCGGTTAATCCGGCAAAACACTGTAATCTTTACGAATGAGAAAAAGTCTACGTTCGGAAAGCAAGTTTGATCGGTTTATTATCTGGACTATCGGATGATCACTCACTCAGATAAGCTTCAAACGGCTGATAACCCGATTTCTAAATAGAGGTATCAGCAACTCCAGAATTCCAGTTTATCGAAAAGCTTAATTCCATTCGGAGCAGAAAGTCGTTGCAAAAATTAGACTTGTAAACTACTGTATGTACCCAACTGAATCATCCTTACTGATGCTAACAATAGCCAATCCATAACCTACTCCATACTCAGCAAACATCTATCAATTAATGCATCCTAACTTCCTCCTCTAGCTCAATCGATCATATTAACAAAGTTATACTCCGCGCTACTCTCGTGCTCGAACTTCGCGCTGAATTCCCCTCGCACCGATCCACCTTGACACGAATCCTCGAGCCAGCGGAGACCGTCGAAAACCCCGTTAAAAAGTCACGAGCCACGCGTTGGCGGCGCGTACGCGAGTGCGTGCACGAGATGGGTGTGCGTGTCACTGACCTTGAGTCAAACTTGGTGCCGTCCTGGAGCGTGCCGGTGTAGTGCATGGTCAGCTGGTCGCCCTTCTTCGACTTGACGTCGCACACCTCTGGCACATAGACCTTCTCGACCTTGAGGTCCTGCGCCCAGGCGTAGCAGCACAAGGTCGCAAGCGCGATCAGCGCGAATCTACAGCTTCCGTACATGCTGTCTTCTTCTTCTCCACGAAGGGAGAACGAAAAATGTAAAAAAAAAACGAAAAAATAAAAAAAAGGGGGGCAAACGAGGTGAAAGTCTCGTTTGCGCAGAGGATCCCCGCACGGAGTGTGTCCCTCTAGCTCGTGGTACCACGCTACGTGTCCGGGAACACGGGTAAGGGACAAAAAATACTGGGTACTGCGGGACGAGTGCGATGCTGGAAACGGAGCGAGCGAGCGGACGAGGGCCTCTGCGTTGGCGGAGTGCCGGCGGACTACTGGCGGCTCTCTGCCGCGCGCCTCACCAGCCGTAGCTCCGCTCTTCCCACCCCCTCCTCTCCTCGTCGCTCCTCTCCTTCTCTTCCTCCAGAGGATGACGGCCTCTGCGCTGGGATAGACGAGGAGAGCGCTATGCGCGCGCCACATTGCGCCGTCTCATTGGCCCCCTCGCGCCTCTTGCTCTCTCTCGGAATATGTAGGTCTCCGGCGCGCTCTCCTCTCTCTCTCTCTCTCTCTCTCTCTCTCTCTCTCTCTCTCTCTCTCTCTCTCTCGCACTACGTATGTATAGTATACGTAGTGAAGTTATACCGCTGCGAGCAGAGAGTATACGTGGCTATATGTGCCTGTGTCTCCGTCTCCGGCTTGCTTCGTCTTCTTTCTTTTTTCAAGTATCTCGAGCGGTGGCGTTCATTTTTCGTGGCTCTTAGACTCTGCCGGCGAGCTTTTTGTGCTTTTAGATAGTCGACGAAATTTTTGTTTATGAGCTGGAGGAGTAGAAGAGCAAGTGACTGTATACGTGGACTATTACGTGATTTTCGGCCTTTATCTGTTGTTTAGATGTGAGCGGTAAATGCGTTTATTGCTGGTTTCTTGGTGATTCGGTGGAATCAAGATGAGTTTCGGAGTCGGGTACCAGAGATTCTGACTTTACGTTCCTTTTATAGAAGGCTATTTCATTGGAAATCGTTTATTTCTTATTCAAATATACAATATTTGAATTATATTTTTATATTTTCTATTTTCATCGAGAGCTGAAAATGCTAACGAAATGCATAACTTAAGTGAGGCTGTATGCAAAATCACTCACAAGTCATTTTATAAATTGTGTTTTATTATAGTTTATAATTAAGTGAATATTTTAAGACTTCAAAGATGTTATCATAACTCAAGAACTAAATGAGTTATAGTTTTAATTACGATTAACGGTTTTAATAAATTAATTAACATCAAGTAGCATTAAAAAATTAAAACTTTAAGTGCGTTTTCTTTCATGTGTGTGAGGTTCCATGCGTTTTAAGTTTAATTTTGTTATAGTATAAATCCGTAGATTATATTACGATCATTTTTGAAATCTTTTATATAGTTTACATTTTACAAAGAATAGTTATTTGAAAAATAGGAGCCTCAATTAAATAAAAATAAAGTTCAAAATCAATACATATTTACGTTTTTTAAAAATGACATTTAAAAAAGAATAAGCTATACATTTTCTTTTTTCTAAATATTAAAAAATGTAACACAAAGGTCTTTAAAATAAAGTGCAATGATAACGTCTATTTAATCCTATTTCTTACAAATTATAATGCATATAGTTAAGTAAAAGTAAATTTATTGATGAACTATCTAACATATTTATATTTAAAATACTTGAAATTCAGAGTAAGTGAGGAGAATTTTACTTTTTGAGTATATAGCCAGAGGGCCAGACGTTAATTTTATGGCTAATTGAGATCTCTAAATGTAATGCCTTTTCTTAATGTATCTTGGACATCTGAATCCTAATAACGAGGATAGAATGTTTAAAAATAGTCCAGCTAATTGTTAATAAACAATTGCTTCCTCACAGAGGAAGCTCTGTGATTGTAAAAAAAAGGTTTTGCTAAAAACATGTTAGAAATATGTTTTGAGACTTAAGAAATCAAAATACACTATTTTTAGAAAATGTCTGTATGGATGTGTGTGTGTGTGTGCGTGTGTATGGATAAACATCTTTCTCTCTCTCTCTCTCTCTTTCTATATCACTCCCTTGCTCTCCCTCTTTCTCTCTCTCTCTCTCTCTCTCTCTCTCTCTCTCTCTCTCTCATACTCTCTCTCTCTTCCATCTATGATAATCATCCGTTTCTTTCCTTCAAACGTTATTGTGCACTTTGTTAAACAGTCATGAGTGAGCGAAGAGACACAGATTGTTACGATAGAAAGAGAGTGAGAGAGAGAGAGAGAGAGAGAGAGAGAAGAAGAAATTAACATTGGATAAAACGCAAAATCTGCGGCTACCTCTACTCAAAAATAATAGATCAATTCAAGTGCAATCATAATGATTAAAATATTAAATATTTATTCGATTGCCAACTCTATTTTACCTCGCAATCTACTTTCTTATAAATCTTTCATGAAAACTTTATATATATATATGTATTATTAAAAAGTATTTCTTAATTGAAACGTTTCCTGAAACAATATCAAATAAAAAGATATTTAAACATTTAAATTTAAAAATTTCAATTAACCTTCCGTAACTTTTAAATTTTTATTGACAGTATAAAAATTGTTATTATACATTGAAACGATTTGAATGAAACAAACATTTTTACATTTATTAGATTTCTAGACTGTATTTTTCTATTCAAATTTTGTAACATGTATTCGGTTTTCAAGTTTTATTAAACAAGTTGCAGTTCTTTAACGAGTTTTTAAAGTAATTTACGAAGCATTAAAATATATTCATGAACCATTAAGAACTCTTTCTTGCAATGTGTACAATACAATTTCATTAAAACTATTTCCTTCAGTTATAATCTTTTACAACTTTTTTGTCGACATTCCTCACGATAAAAAGAAGATCTACAGTAAAAGATCGACAGCTGTTTTTCTCTTATAAATACTCAACGAAACTTATAAAATATATTTCAATTATCTTTTTTAATCTTATAAATAATTGACGAAAAGTTTCAAAATACGTTTTCATATAAAATTGTTTTTCTGCATTTTATATTTAAGAAAATATTTAATAATTTTTATAGCACACTAACCTCAAAATGCCAACTTTATTGTCGATTTTGAGGTTGTTGTGCTATAAAATATCGTATGAGACTGTTGTGGGAGGTGTTTTTCTACCTTGCTCGATTTTCTCACTCGCTTCGCTCGTGCGAAAACCCTCGAGCAAGGTAGAAAACCATCTCCCACAACAGTGTCATAATATACTATTATTGGTAGGTGTTAAAAATGTTTTTTCTATATTCAACCAGTACGAAAAAAAATTTGACATTTATTTCATTTTAAAAATCTTATTCGATCAAACAATATTTTATATTAAACAAATCGTAAAAGATCGATAATATTTTAAAATATAAAATTGTTTTTCTGCATTTTAACTTTAGTAAATAAAACCAAATTTTTTTTCTATTTAAAATATTTTATCTCGCGATTTGCTTTGTATTATTTAAGTTCTAAAAGATTGATATTTTTTATTTCTAATAAAATTTAACGTATTTGAAATATTTCTTCACGAACACTTTCAATAAATGTTTCCTTTCACATAAAACTATTTCAACTTATAAATATTTAACGAAAACTTGTTTTTTTTGTTGGATTAATCAAGCCTGATCCCAAAGTTTTAATGGTGTCAGCCCTAAATATATAGTAGTTTAAATACAATGTAAAAGGACTCGCCCCGTGTGTATAAACAAATTATACTAATTGTAGATAATCAATAATATTTAATAATTGATATGAAAAATTACTTTCTATATTTTAACTTACGTTAATGTGAAATATAATGTGTGTGCGTGTGCGTGTGTGTGTGCGTGTGCGTGTGTGTATGTGTGTGTGTGGGTGCGTTTGTGTGTGGGTGCGTGTGTGTGTGTGTGTGTATGTGCGTGTGTGTGTGTGTATGTGTGTGTGTGCGCGCATGTGCGTGCGCGTATGCGTGAGCGTGCGCGTGTGTGCGTGCATGTGTGCGCGTGTGTGCGCGTGTGCGTGAGCGTGCGCGTGTGTGCGTGCGTGTGTGCGCGTGTGTGCGCGTGTGCGGGTGTGTGCGTGCGCGTGTGTGCGTGTGTGTGCGTGCGTGCGTGTGTGTATGTGTATGAATGTTTACCAGCATAACTCTGCATACATACGGTGAAACTTAATATTTCAGAGCTCATTATTTTTAACCGACTTCGAAAAATGAGGAGGTTCTCAATTCGACATGGCTTTTTTTTTTTTTTTTTTATGTTTGTCCAGCGATTATTCCGAAACTACTCGACCGATTAGGATGAGATTTTTTTATATGAAATGTAATTATTCTCCGGTGGTCCCATTCAAATTTATGATTACTGGTCCAGTATCTCGCCAGTAATTTAGTTTTTTATGAATATTTTTTCTGTACATTTCGGCCTCTGCCGACTCTGTCCGCCGATTATTCGGAAACTATTGAACCGATTTGGATAATATTTTTTTTTAATGAAAGAGAATGATCTCATGTTAGTCCCATTGTATTACTGAGCCAGTATTGAGGCAGTACTACGTCAGTACTGGTAAGTTATTATGTTTTTCCGCCGATTATTCGGAAACTACTGAACCGATTTTGATAATATTTTTTGAATGAAAAAGAATGATCCCATTGTGGTCCCATTATATTACTGGGCCAGTATGGAGCCAGTACTACGTCAGTACTGGCGATTTATTATGTTCTTCTGCCCATTATTCGGAAATTACTTAACCGATTTGGATAAACTATTTTTTGAATAAAAGAGAAGTATCCCATGGTGGTTCCATCATATAACTGGGCCAGTATGGAGCCTGTACTACGTCAGTACTGGCGTTTTTATTTTATGTTTGTCCTGCGATTATTCCAAAAAATACTTGACTGATTCGGTTGAAAATAATTATTTCAAACTTGAAGCTCTTTGTTTATTTCATTTTCTTTATCATTAATTACATTGCATATAATTATATTGATAATATAATTATATTGAATATAATTATATTGAAAATAAAATAACCCAGAACTCACCACGTGGAGGTGGCTGCAATTCGAGTTCCACCAAGCTCCTACCCAATCACCCAGCCAAACGTAGGAACAGGAATGACGATATGACAATAATATAAAATGTTGTTTTTATATTTCATGCAGAGGAACTAGAAAAAATGTATGTCATCTCTGCGTGGAAGATTTCTCAATCTTTGCATTTCTTTCAGCGCTTTTGCATCCTGGGGAATTTATCAATAATTTATTCACATCTAGATCAGATATCGCTATACCACCTAAAGTTTTCACTCTACTGAGGGCTACATAAGCTTGGCCTTTGGCAAAAAAATTTTTGCCAAGGTCGATGACACTCTTATTCAGTGTGACGCCTTGCAATTTATGGACTGTCACAGCCCAACTCAGGATTATCGGGAGCATTTTGCGCTCAACATCTCCGTATCCTTTGGTTGCTTGGAATCTTGTATCCTATTGTGTCGCCGTCGAACTTAATCAACACTGCTTCTGGTAATTCCCCAGCTTCTAATTGGTCTTTTCGCAGTGTTGGCCATTTGAACTGCTCTACTGCTCCCATTGCTCCATTGACTAATCCATCTGAAATTTAAATATTGCGTCTAAGCATCACACGGGACCCTTTGTTGTTCACGTTCGCAGGAATTACGTTGCTTGATGGCTTTCTTACGTACGTCGCAGGTTCACGAGATTCATCGACTGCATTCATGACATAAATATGAGACGATTCGGCAATGATGTTGATCATTTTCAAATTGTATTCATCGACCAATTTGATCGTTGGATAAATTCTAACCGCTGCACCATCTGCGAAATCTTCTGTTAATTCGACCCTTGTCCTCTCGCACAACAATTCTAACTGGGCGGTAGTTAGTTCGCCAAATCGCAGGTTGTTCAACAAATCTATGAACTCCACATCGTTCTGCTGTCTCATATTAATGGTCAGTTCACAGAAAGAGAACTGATGCCATAGGTGGATTTCTGATGCACACCACGATGGTTGTTCACAACACCAGTGACATTTTACTGGTGAAAGCTGCATGATATCACCGAACAATAATATATTCACCCCACCAAATAACTTTTCATTGTGTTTGAATTCTTGCAGTACCAGATGTTTCATATGTAGAGTCTCATAAGAAACCATGGATATCTCATCTATTATCAGCCATTTGATGTAGCGCCATTTTCTTCTTTCTTGTTCGAGTCGTTGACCTGTCATTTTTCGATACGTCATGGTCTTACCCTTTTCAATTGGCAGAGAAAAGACTGAGTGTAAAGTTTTCCCAAATGGCTCTGGCGAGCAGCGATACCAGTTAAATCAGCAACTTCGATAAACTGTGGTTTTGCCAACACATCAACTGTAGGGCCACAACAACGTTTCACGTGTTCAACCAACAGTTTCAAAGTAAACGATTTGCCACTGCCCGCACCGCCCGTTATGAACTGCAACATCTGGATTTCATCACGATTTTTGTTGCACGTTTAGACTTCTTACACCAGCAACAAATACATCATCAGGTATTCCTGCAATTTCATCCTCGGCTAAATAAAAATCATCCGGATCATATATTATTTGTTCATCCGCATGAATCACAGGTTCGTCATTGTTACTTCATTTGCAGCTTCACGTACAATGTTAAAGGCTACGGCTTGGACCAAAGCCTGCTGAATGACCTGTTCTACGTGAGCAAACTCTTCTGTATTTAAATTTCCAAATATAGATCTCAGTTCATGTTGTCGTCTAATGAAGCAGGCTTCTGCAGACTCGTTCTCTAGTAGAAGTTCATTTTCATTTCGAAACGGTATATGACAGACAATTAAACTGTAGTAATAACCCTCTTTGTCACTGTTCAACCCCTCTTTAGCACAGCTGGTTTGCTTCTTATTCGCATGTGTGTACGATTTCTCAGCGTTATATACCTCAAACTTTCTTCCTTGATATTTTCATTCAGTTCAATATCTCCATCATCTTCTGTCCAAACTTTATTCGACACCGATTCGTATCTGACAGCAAATTCAGCCAAGCTTAAATCTTCAAGTTCATCTTGTCTCTCGATGTAGCGATTGAAAATGTTTTTAAACGTTGAAGCTTTATCACCTTCCAATCATAAAATTCGGAATCTTTCATCGGGCTTGTAGCTATTTACAAACACAGCCTTGCGTGAAGGCATTTTCAGTGGAAGGTGAACAGTTTATGAGCGCATTCTGGAGCACTGACTAACCGCAAAGAAAGAATGGCCATTGATACGGAAAATAACTGATTCCATACAGTTCCACCTCGTCTTTTAGCCTTTTGTATCGCTTCTTTAACGATATCGCCAGTGTCATTCGGCCCACACTTGCTGGCATACTTCGCCACGTAATATGCAACGGCAGTGACAGAACCGCATGGTTGTATGTCCATATTTCCTTCCCAGAGAGTCAGAAGATCAGAATTATAATTATTTACAAGGACTTCATCCACAGTTCTGCGTAAGATGCAAAAACGCCCGTTATTTGCAAGAGTTTCATCAGGACCCAGACACACTGTTTGATCACTGACTGGTCTGGGAAATACGAATCGGCAAGTACAGTTGTTGCGGTCTTTGTAACAAGTAGCAGTGCATTTGTGCATTTGTACGCTTTCCACTATATGTCGTAATACTGCATCGTCAGAATCCAATGAGCAAGACACAACTTTGTTAATCACATGCATGCCCTGTCTTGTAGCAAAATCAGGAACATTTTCTCACCAGACCAACATATGCAAATGAGGGCTTCCTCTGTTCTGAAACTCTATTCTGTACCAGAAATCTTTTATAGCACCACCCAAACAGTCAGGGTTATTTTTCAATTTGATTCTGTCTCTTTCGATAATTTTGAACTCATATATTCTCGCATCCGGGACAGTCTTTCAACGCATTTGCTAGGAGATTCCTCGCGACGAATGTCTGCCATTTTCTTCTTTGCTCGAGGAAGGCGTTCAGATTTAGCCTCTTGCGTTTCGTGCAAATGATCTTTTCTCTTACGTGCAGCATCCTTTGTTGGTCGACCCATATTACAATATAAATTGAATGAAACTCAGCCCTTACAACTAAAAAGTCTGAAATAAAAAAATTTTATGCACTAAAAAGTCTGAAATAAAAAAATTTTATGCACTAAAAAGTGTCAAAAATGCACTTAAAAGTATGAAATAATTCACAAAAATGTTCTCGAAGTCGGCGCCGAATTATAAATTGACGTATACCATCACAGACCCTATTGTGGATCAGTTCCTCTACTGTGAATCATTTACTTCTAAATAGACATTATAAAAGTTTTGCATTACTTCTTTAATTATTTTTATACATACGAATAAGTGCTTTCAAAATAATAATAAAAGTAACGCAAAACTTTCACAATATAGTTTTAACATAAACTGATTCACAATAGAGGCACTGATCCACAATAGGTCCGTGACGATAGTATCTTGCTCAAGTATATAATTTATAAATAATAATGAAATGGGTCCAATTTCGTTCCACCTGGAACGAAATATTTGTCCCACTATCGTATACCCCACTTAAAGTTAGTAACTCGTAATCGAAAGCACTGGTTTGAGAGAAAATGCTTTTAAAAAGAACTTCCAATGCAACAATCTTCTTCAAATGATAGTCATCGGCTAAACTATCACATATAATTCAAATAATACTGTTACAATTGTAACTGCTGGCGCGAGCTTTTATGTATTATCCCCGGGATAATCTTAATGTGCTTAGGCCATCGCCACCTAGCGGCGGTACGCAAACTACGCTATCAAACAATTAGTCAAGAATAAGATTCCCAATGAAACAAAAAGAGGTGACGGTATACGTCAATTTGTAATTCGGGGACCGACTTCGAGAACATTTTTGTTTTTCTTAAAGGAAGGTGGCACAATAATTTTTTATTTTAATTTTTGATACTTTTTCGTTTTTTTAGCGGTTTTTCGATTTTTGAGTTTTAGTTTCTTGGATTTTTAATACCTTAGAAATAACATCGTCGATCCAATGAAGATGCATTTGAAAGAGTATAAAATTACCTATCTTTTCCGACCCGAAATTACCTATCTTTTCCGACCCGAAATTACCTATCTTTTCCGACCCGAAATTACCTATCTTTTCCGACCCGAAATTACCTATCTTTTCCGACCCGAAATTACCTATCTTTTCCGACCCGAAATTTTGAAAAAGATATTGCCCTTTTTTTTATATACGGAAACTTCATTGTTTTTTAAACGGTTATATCTGTGAAATATAAGATGCAAAATTTTAAAAAAAAATTGAAATGATAAGGAATATTTAGAATAATATCCTTTAAAATTTTTTAAGCTTTATATTTTTCTTTTGTCGAGATAAAAATAATTTTGTTAAAAAAATCGCTTTTTTTCCTGACGCGATAACTTTAAGTAAATCGACAGCATATATTATCTGAAACTTTACAAAAAAGTAGTTTTTTACTATCTTATGACCTGTATGTTTTTTTCAGATCATGAGATCTTTTATTTTCTGAGATATTGAAATTATATTTTTTAAAATTTTTTTTTTGATCGCTCATATCTCGAGAACGAGGTGGTAATTTTTTATCAAACAGAGCTACTTTTTTCCCTTTTAAATGAAGATTCAAAATTGCAAAGAAATTTCAAGATTCATTTACTTGTTTTTGTTTTATAGTGATTATTTTATTTTTTGATATTTGAGTTTTAGATATTCGGGTTTTTTGGAATGTTAGAAATTTTATGATCAAAAACTGCTTAAAACAGATTTAATTTATATATAAATGTAAATTAAAATATAAATATAAAATAAAAATAAGAGTATGGCTACAGCTAGTTTAATTAAATGTTCTGAATGAAACCATCAATGATAAATCGGCACACATTTTTGAGAACCGAATTAAAAAGAGATATAGCAATTTAAAATTAATTTATTAGCAAAAAAATGTCATATTAGAATAATAAATATAGTTTGAGGAAGCTAAGTGCCAATGAATTGGCAGCGGTTTTTTGGGGATCCTAGAGAAAAACTTATTACAATACTTTCTTCTTAAAATTACCTCAAGAATCTATTAAAAAAACATTATTTTTCAATTGCCTATAAAATTTGTTAATTACCAATTAACTGGACCATTTTTACAGAGTTTTACAATTTTCTTAACTAATATTTTGTTATTATTTCACGAAAATACGTTTAAAGTTATTATAAAGATATATTAATCGAAAGGAAATTACATCCAGTTTATGAAAACGTACATATTTTTGGCAAGTTCAACGTATAAAATAACAATAAATTTTTCTTTCGATTTTTACAAATTTTTAAAAATTAATATTTTTACTAAAAAGTTATTTTAATATTATCCATTCAGCTCCAAAATCAAATCAGTTCTAAGTTCAAACATATATAATATGTCTGCAAAATTTCAGCGCGTGATATGCTTCCATTTTTTTATAACATATTGTAAACCCATTTTTATGACTCAGAAACCTCGAAAATACCAAAGTTTATCCAATCTCAAAAAAAAGTTTTATCATCGTTACATAGCTTTCTCTTTGGGAAAGCAAAAGCTGCTACCAACTACTTTAGCAGAATGTTTCCTCAAAAAGAGCTGTTGACTCATCAAGCCAGATAATGAATAAAATCAATTCGATTTTAAAATATATACGTACTTTTTATAATACGTAAGTTTTCAGTATAATTTGCTAAAAAAATTATTTTCGATTCGCTAAAATAGCTATACTTTTTGATAACAGTGGTATTATTCTTCAAATTAGCGTTATTTTTTTTATTTATTATTAAAGCAGTTTTAAAATAAAACGATAATTGAAAGAAAGTCTATACCCTACTGAAAAATCTCACTCAGGTGAGATCTCAGGTGAAATCTAAGGTGAGATTTTATCTAAATAATTTTATTTGAAATTTTAATAAGAAAAGGTATGACATTTAGTTGCTGGCGTGATTTGCAAACTGAGTCTCTGTCGGACTTACAAGGAAAACACCAACCTTGCGGAACTCGGATATTGATGAGGCTTTGTAAGGTGCTTTCTAGTACCTACAAATGAGGCCTAGCACCCTTAGTTTGTTCTAATGGGTCCTTGTATTCGAGATATAAGCTATTTTATTCCGAATATACGTTATTTTAGTGAAAAAAGACACCTCTTTTAGTGATTATAAATATGCATGTATTGACACTAGAAAAAATGCCTTAAGAGATAATAAAAGTAGGTAGAAGGAAATTAATTTGAGACCTGAAACGATAATACATAGTAATAGTACATTATGCAACTAGGGGGGAAAATGGGCTTTTTCTAAGCAAGGATGATGATTGAGCACGAGTGGAAGTCGGGGCGCCGAAGGCGCCCGAGACGTACACGAGTGCTCAAATCATCATCCGTGTCTGAAAAAGCCCTTTCCACCCGTGTTACACACCGTATTTCTTGTAACTAGTGTGTGAATAGGACCTTTTTCATGCATGCAAAGGAAATTAAGAAATGGGCATTTCGAGTCGTAGACCAGACCTACGAAATAGAAATAATAAAATTTTCAAAATTATGTGTTTTTTCAAAATTATGAATGTTTTTCAAATGTTCGAATTTTTTTAAAAATTGTGAACTTATCTCTAAATTTTGAACTTTTTTCAAAATTTTGAGTTCTAATTTTGGAAAATATAAAATTTGTATATGATTTTCAGAGATTTTCAGGAGCTGGAGGGAATGACCATTCCCTCCCGCTCTATCAAAGACGCTCGGAATGCCCAGTTTTCCATTCGTTTTGCCAGCATGGAAAAGGGTCTTTTTCACACACGTGTTGAGAAAAATATATTAATCGGAGCCAAAGTTTTTAACGATTGAAGATAATGACTAAAAATTCATGAATATTTGTATAGAAATGAAACTGTTTTAATTATGTGGATTTTTTATACATTTTTAGTAATCATCTTCAATAGTTAATAACTTTTGCCCAGATTAATATTCTTTAAAGTTCAAGATCTCAAATGAAAGTCTCTTTCTGCTTACTTTTATAATCTGTCAAGCCATTTTTGTAGTGTCAATACATTTATAATCGCTAGAAGAGGTACCTTTCTTAACCAAATAACGATATTCGGAGTAAAGTAGATTATATCTCGAATAGAAGGATCCATTAAAACAAAGTAAGAGTGCTAGGCTTCATTTTTAGGTATCAGAAAGCACCTCCAAGCCTCATCAAAATCCATGGTCCGCATGGTTGGTGTTCTCCTTGTTAGTCTCTGGCGGGTTTTTCGTATTTAGCCTCCCACGCAATTTTGAAATTGAGACTCTGACGGCATTATCGAACTTACAAAGCCTCTTACGCGATTTTCGGACTTAGACTAAACGTGACACCCCTAAACTACTACCGTTACATTTTCAATAACCCCTAAATATTACAAAAATCGTCCTTGTGATGAAATTTTATTTTATAAATCGGGTATATTTATTGCCTTAAATATGAATTGACATATGCGAGGTGTGGGAGCTCAACTGCTCAGTAGGCGATCCGCGGAGACTGCTGTCGCGAGGCAAGTTCGACGCGACCGACGCTTGATCCAAAAATCACACGATATGTAACGGGCGCGCGGATTGGCCCGTTTGAATAGTTCGTTTTACAAATAAGAATATTCTAGAAGCTATTGCGTGAATACTAAATAACGTGACTTTTGTACTTCCTTAATATATTATCACCATACCCATAAACTACTACCCTTTAGCCTTAAATAATTCTTAAGTATTACATAAATCATCTTTGTAATGCAAGTTTATTGCAATTTATAAAATTAACTGGTCGGATTGCAGTTATTCAATTCATGCAGTTATTCATATTGTGTTCACATTACATATAATTAGAATATGAGTGTGGGAATTAAGAAAACAGAATTATTATCCAAAGTTATATATAGCCTAAGAAAGCAATATTTTATGATAAAATTAAAAAAATTGGAATAATTCATGCTTAAATAGGCTATAACTTTGGCCAATAATTTGCATATACATATAACACCAATCCGTTCAGTTTGACTTTCAAAACCTTGCTGCAGATCAAGAAATATACAAGTTCGGTTATGACAGTAACGACTATGAAAATATTTTAAAATAAATTTCTGTCAGATTTTGATAATATGTTTAAATTTACCGAAAAAAATAGGTGTTATATGATGAATAATTTATCCTCATCTACGAATATAGAAACAATTTATGTAAGTCTCTTTAAAAAATGTAATAGTGACAAACTTTAAGAAAGTTATAAATATGTAAATAAATTAATTTGAATGTAAAATATAAAACTTTAAACGGATTTTTCTGGAAATACATTTTTACGGATTTAAAATATTCCAGGTATCTGCCCTATGGTGTCACAATCTTCAAACATATTCTTTTCACCTCTTAAAACGTCAACCGAAGAAAAACATTCTATAATGTTTCGTTCTTCTAGAAGCTTATTTTAAGCAATATAATTTATTTATTTTTAGTGCCCAAATAGGATTATTACTGCCCTTAGGTAGATAGTGGGTTGCTATCCCGATCACCACCACCAAAAAATCCAATACGGTATTTTGTTTAAGAGAATGTGAAAGAGTCCCATACGCATTGCTTACCACGGAAAATTATCAAAACTGTTTTCCCTCTACAAATGACAACCGAATCTTTTGAAATTTAAACAAGATACTACTTATACAATTTTGAAGCGCATATTAAGTCGTTTTTTCAAAAAAAATTTTTCAATCTGGAGTAATAGGAGTTAATAAAACAGATTTGTGTAAAAACATTTTGAATTTTTGAATAATTATGTCCTTACCATTTATAGAAACATTATCTGGTTTCATTTTTAAATGATCTGTTATTATCTGGACTTAGAAAACGAGATTGAAAAGTATCCTTTCACTTTAAGGGGGAATCTGAATTGGAACGTCATATAAAAAAACACAATTTTTGAGTATTTTTTTCTTAATTCACAAATTTAAGGGCATTATATAGTATATTTCAGCAACACAAATAATTTTTTTGTATCCAATAATAATCAACGTTTTTCTATTATTTAAGAGATCTAAATTTGGTATAGATTTTTTTCTTTTATGTTAATTTTTTCATTTTTATATAAGAACAAAAAATATTAATATACAAAAATTTTTTTAATTTTTCCCCATTTTGTAAATTATTAATATTTTAAACATCTTTTTAGTTCTCACAGAAGGTTATAATATGAAAATTAAGAACAAAATTAGTTTTTATAGTTTAAAACTTTGGAACTCCTACACTTTACATAAAATGATAACTCTGGCGGCACGGCTTTGGAAAGATATGGTTAAATAAACGGCCAGACGGGGATTCGAACCCACGCCTATTGAGCGGCCCTCGTCTAGAGAGGCAAGCGAGTTACTACTTTAGCCAACGACTACGCCATTATATTTACCGATGTGGTCAAAAATATTTTTTCAAGACCTTTTAATTATATAAAAGAAAAGTGATTATCATCACACACAAACTTTTATCCATTGCTAGAAAACTATTTATTGCATAAACCAAAAATAAATATATATATTTTTTCATTTATCTCATAATATTTATATTTTAATCATACATTTTTCCTAAAATTCTAGGTCAATGTGGTTAAAATTTTAAGATTGGTTTAATGGTGTATTTTAGTATCCATTTTCTATGGTTCAAGTGCAAATATATTTTCATACTTTCTTAGTTTTTCGAATATAATTCTTAGGAGAATTTTTACGGTTTCGCAGTTTTCTTTAAGACTATATTACTTCAAAGGCTTCGATACTTAGTAGGCTAGTTTACCTACTTGTATATATTATTTTATTGAATCATGAAATTGTTGAATTTTTAGTATAAGACTGATTATATAGTGTTATTTTACTTTCTTCCAAAACTATATTCTAAATACGAAAATGGCAACTTAGCTTGTTTTATTGCAAAATACTGTTTTCTTAAGAATGTTTATTTGTTGACTTATTATTGCTAATAATTTTTTCTTATATTTCTCTGAGTAAACTTTATTAAAAAGTATAATACATATATTTGAATTTGAATTATCTTAAAACGCCTTATGACTGTCAATTCTTTACTTCTTGTTTCTGCTATGGTCTCAAATTTTTTGATATTGTAAACTAAGCTTTATTAGCTTTATTTTTAGCTTTATTAGCTTTATAAGCTCTTATAACTGAATTGAACTTTCTGAGTTAAACAACTTATTTTTACGTTAATTATCTATGAGTGTATCAGTTAGTTTTTGTTTATATGAGTAAAAAGTAAGCGTAACATTGCAAGAAAAGACATAACGTTAGTATGAGTGTTCGATAACAAACACTATGAATGTGTACCGACTACTTTCAAATTATATTTCGTAAGTAAGTTAGATTACATTTCTATTTTCTACTTTCTGCATTAATAAAAAGTAAAAAGTTGAGTAATTTTCTTTGAGTTTACATAAAGTGTTGAACAAAGTGGGTTGCCTCAACTGTCGTAGAAATGAAAATTGTAATAAGAAGCTTAAAATAATCACAAATGCTTTCGACGTACATTCTAAAAAATAATTATTCTATATAGTAACTATATTTTAGTAAATTTTCTATTATAATTTTTCTGTATTTCAGTTGTACAGATTTAGTCTCAGTTAATAACAAAAGATTATGTCTAGTTACGTATTATACTTATGCTATTGTAATGCATTGTTTGGTTGGGAGAAAGATATTGTTCGAACTAAATTAAATTTGGATGAGTACTTTTGTAGTGTGTATTAAATTATTTAAACTAAAACGTTAAAAGATGATTTATTCCTAATTTAGTTTTTCTTAATTTCAGGGCTATCATTTATCAGTACATAAATTATTTTTTATATGAATGAGGGGAATTAGGACTCAATGCATATAAGAACTTTTACGTGTATAAGTATTGTAAAATAATTCAAGTTTAATTTAAAAGGTAATATACTAAAAAATAAAAAAGTAGCTTGAACTTTAAATGAAACCGTCCATCCATATCAAATGTATTGAAAAGTAATATCTCCATATTTATAGCCATATTATGACCCATTCGTTGGAATCTTACGGGCAGTGGATTCCGGCATCAAGCAGTCTTTGCTCTGTCGCCAGTATTGGGGGCGAGATAAATAGACTTGATCCCCTTAAACTGAAGGTAATTACACTCTTGTATTTTATCACATCAGTAAAATACTTTGAATTTTATAAAAAATTAGTTACGAATTGTTAACTATTATTTTTATTTTTAGGTTCTAAATATGTCATATTATTCTAACACATTTTACCTATTTTATACAACTTCATTTAAATGGGAAATTTCGAAAATATAGCAATCTCCAGACCAGCCAAGTGCATAAAAATAGGCTTTATCAGGGCTTCACTACAAAATTATTTAGTGGATAATATGCTATTTAGAATATCCCAATTTACGACTAACATGTAAAGTACTATGAGATATATAAAAAGAAAATTTATTTTTGGTTTATGCAATAAATAGTTTTCTGGCAGATAGCCAGGAGTTTGTGCTTAGAAGAAAAATTAGCATGTACGAGTAAAAGATAATCACTTTTATATAATTAAAAGGTGTTTAAAAAATATTTTTTACTACATTGGTAAATATAATGGTGTAATCGTTGGCTAAAGTAGTAACCCGCTTGCCTCTCTAGACGAGGGCTGCTCAATAAGTATGGGTTCGAATCCCCGTCTGGCTGTTTATTTAACCATATTTTTCTAAAGCCGTGCCGCCAGAGTTGTCATTTTATGTACAGTGTAGGATTTCCAAAGTTTTAATCTATAAAAACTAATTTTGTTCTTAATTTTCATATTATAACCTTCTGTGAGAACTAAAAAGATGTTTAAAATATTAATAATTTACAAAATGGGGAAAAATTAAAAAAATTTTTGTATATTAATATTTTTTGTTCTTATATAAAAATGAAAAAATTAACATAAAAGAAAAAAAATCTATACCAAATTTAGATCTCTTAAATAATAGAAAAACGTCGATTATTATTGGATACAAAAAATTATTTGTGTTGCTGAAATATACTATAAAATGCCCTTAAATTTATGAATTAAGAGAAATATACTGAAAAATTATGTCTTTTTATTTGGCATTTCAATTCAGAGTCCCCCTTAAAGTGAAAGGATACTTTTCAATAGCGTTTTCTAAGTCCAGATAATAACAGATCATTTAAAAATTAAACTAGATAATGTTTATATAAATGGTAAGGACATAGTAAGCTGCTTCTTCAAAAATTGAAAATGTTTTTACACGAATCTGTGTTATTAACTCCTATTACTCCAGATTGAACAACATTTTTAGAAAAAGCAACTTAGTATGCGCTTGAAAATCGTATAATATATAATAATTCTATATGTACACTAAAAATAAATAAATTATATTGCTTAGCATAAGCTTCTAGAATTACAAAAAATTATAGAATGTTTTTCTTTGCTTGACGTATCAAGACGTGAAAAGAATATGTTTGAAGATTGTGACACATAGGGCAGATACCTAGAATATTTTAAAGCTGTAAAAATGAATTTCAAGAAAAATCTGTTTAAAGTTTTTTATTATCCATTCAAATTAATTTATTTACATATTTGCAACTTTGTTAAATTTTATCATTATTACTTTATTTAAGGGAACCTACATAAATTGGTTATATATTCGTAGGTGAGTATAAATTATTCATCATATAATACCTATTTTTTCGGTAAATTTAAACATTTTATCAAAATCCGACGGATAATTTTTTAAAAATATTTTCATAATCTTTACTGTCGTAACCGAACTTGTATATTTCTTGCTCTACAGCAAGGCCTTGAGAGTCAAACTGATCAGATTGGAGTTATATGTATATACAAATTATTGGCCAAAGTTACCCGTATGGAAGAAACTCTCAAGTTGAGTGTTATTCCGTACCCTCAACTAAAATTTGGTAGGTTATTAGACTTGTACAATATAAAAATTCCGTTGAGGTACGAAATAACACTGAACTTCAGAGTTTTTTCCATACGGGTATAGTTTATTTAAGGTGGCTTCAGGGGTGGGTTCCGTATCTAGCAAGGGCACTATGAAGGCTTCATTTTTTTTAAATTTTGGATCAATTATCTTATTTTAATTTAATTGAAAAATATTGTAAACTGCTATTGAATGTCTATCACAAAAAATTATTCTGCTAATACGTAAAAAAGCCGTTAATTTGTTGACTTAGTTTCGGTGCGCATGAGTAGAAGCACGTTTTTACCATTTGTTAATGTGCCTTAGGTGCGCCACATTAGACCGTTCTCTCCTACAGACAAATACACGTACATGCATATAGAGAAATATAATTTTTATAAACTTATTTTCTATCACAGGAACCTTAGAAACATCGAAAGAACGATGCCCACGATATATAGGAAATCGTCCCCCTAAGAATACCCTATAAAACCTATGCCATCGTTTAAAGTATAAAAAAAATCAGCACCTGTGACTCACGGAAACTTGAGATATTAAGAATTAAAGTTTTCAATCCCTAAAATAGGGGAGAGTTGTACACGTTGAATCAGCGTACACGATGGCAATACTAATTTGTTTATATTTGGAAAAATTTTAACTGTAAAAATCGTTGAGTTTCAGTAATCATATTGCGAAAACACTCCGTGCCCTAATTTTGTAAATCTAAACTCAATATTAACACGTGAGAATGTAGAGAAATTTGCTTTTCCCCATACCTGCACCGAAAGTACCGCTTTTCCTCCCGGGCGCCCGGAGAGAAATGTGTACTTTCGGTGCTGGTGTGAGAAAAAATAGTATACGCACCTTGGGAGGTAAAATTGCAACCTCCATAGCACGTGTAAAATGCCATAGATGCATAATAGTACATTATGTAACAAGGTCAAAGAGACGAATATTTTTTTAAAACCGACTTTTTTCTCCAGTTACATATAGTACTTTATGCCCATCTCAACCGTGGCCACTTTTTTACTTGGAAAGCGGTACTAATGGACTGTTAAAAGACAATCGAAAATCAGGGTTATGGGTAGAACTTGATGAAATAAAGGAATTTTGACTATTTTCTAGTGAAGTCACATTTTTCCCTAGAGAAAGAAATTTCCGCAAATGCGAAAAAAAGTGATTTGAGGAAAAAGAGTAACTTTTTTCCCGCTAATCATTTTTGCGGGCAAAAAGTGGAACTTTGGTCTCGCTTTTCAGAGAAAAAAGTGGCCATTTTCGTTCAGATGGGCATAAAGTATCTTACTCTTGGGAACTCGGTTAATTCGTTGATACGTATTTGATAAGTCTTTTACTTAGTAGATAATAATCCTTATGGGACATTCTTTAATATGGGATATTCTTTAATATTCTATGTTAAATAGAGTACTGCTTAATATTTATAAATTATTATAAAATGATGAAACGTCTGTTAACGTCAACGGATCCGTACATCTTTTTGGCAAGGCAGTCGTCGCACTGCTGATATCTCTTTCTCTCGCTTTTTACAGAGGCTGAGCGTGTAAAGTTAAGCGCGTAGTATACGTGTGCATTGAGCATTTGCGCATATGATTGTGCATGTTCATGTGCACGCACGCGAATGATAACAGGTCGTATGCATCTACAACGCAGTAATGAGTTCATGATTCATCTTAGTGACCGCAGTTATTATTGCTAGGAGAGAGAGAGAGAGAGAGAGAGAGAGAGAGAGAGAGAGAGAGAGAGAGAGAGAGAGAGAGAGAGAGAGAGAGAGAGAGAGAGAGAGAGAGAGAGAGAGTTACTTCTTATTTGTTTCATGGTTTTAGCTAAAAAAATGTTTTACCATCACAAAGCTTCCTGTATGAGGAAGACAATTTTTTTACATTCTTTGAATATGTATTCATGCAGAATCCTATAGTTACATGTTTTATTTATTTAGATAGACACAAAGTAACCTGGATAAGTCTTCGTAGACGCAAACTCAACCAAATCGACCATGTTTCAATTGACCAAAGACGGCATGCCGATATTCTATACGTCCGGACTTACCGGGGAGCCGATTGCGATTCAGATAATTTTCTTGTTAAAGCCAAGATTGGGGCTCGTTTACTAGTAAACAAAAATAAGAGTAATACATGCCAAACAGACGAATTTAAGCTCAAAAAGTTAATTGACCCGTGAATTAAAATTAGATATAGGGAGTAGCTTTGAAGTAAACTAGATGTATCGGATAGCAGTAGGGTAGGCGCCCCTGAGGAAGGGAATGACATCGAAAGTACCTGAGAAAATATCAAAAGTTATATACGACAAACTGCTACGACGGTGTTAGGTCAGTGGTTAAGGAACAAATAAAAACCGTAGTTTGATGAGAAATGCGACAAATGGAATAAAAAACGACAAAAAGCAAGAATGCTTAGCCTTAACAACCCGAACGAAATCACCTCCGCGTATTACCGTAATGTAAGAGAACAAGCCAAACGAATTTTTCGGAATAAAAATCGAAAGTGGCATAATAATAAAGTCTCAGCAATACTAGAAATCAGTACCTGTGCAGGAATTTCAGAGAGCTTCCCTCGATTAGCCCCGATCCCAACCCGATTTTGGGACCAACGGAAGTCAGCCCCGATTGAGACCCGGTCTCCCTGTCTTTTCCAAGTATTGAGCGGGACTCACGGATTCCCTGACTGAATCCTATCTGATATTCTGAGGTCTGCGTTTATTCATTTTGATGTAATGATTCTGTTGTAAAACAAAGGATTTCCGTATCTGAATCCCGTCCAAACTCTTAATTTTTAGTAAGCAAGGAAAAGTGGGTGATAACTCATCGGAATCTAACTAGTATTTCTTATCATCTACTAAGTAATATTGACGTAACCTGTCGGCAAGGTAGATCTCTATTTTGAAATTATCACTTATTTTTATTAACATTAAAGTATGTTTTTTATTAATGTTTTCATGTTCATATACTATTATTATTGTTTTGAAAGTAATATAATAATAAAGCAAGTAACCCAATTACTGTGCCCTTCAATATTTGCATTTAAAGAAATATTAAATCATAAAGTTATTCGGTGAAATAATCGATATAGAGCACAGTAATTGGCTCAAATATCCTAGTTATAACAATTAATATGATAAATGGTAGTATTATATTTATTAATTTAGTTATTATTATTGTGATTATTATTATTATTGTGATTATTATTATTATTGTGATTATTATTATTATTGTTGTCATTATTACAATTTTAACTACAAAGTTCATATTTATTTGTTAAAGAGATAAATTTATACGCGTAATAGCTGGTAAGGTAGATATCCCGTGGATAATTCACATCTCCTTATTTATTCTACAACTATAAATAAATCATTCATACTTGTAATGTTTTTAAATACCAACACATTTGTAATGTGATCAATTAAAATTGTTAAGCGACAGTCGGCTATTGATATCCTTGCCTAAGGAAGTTTTCGATATTCGGAATAAGAAAGATTTCACCAAAAGTTATCTATATTCAAAAATCAGTAATTGTTTTTGTATTTCCTTGAAATAAAGATAGGTGCTTTTTTGGGATTTATAATATTTATTAATATTTATTGTTCTCAAACGAAAAGGGAAATGTTTAGTTTTATGTTAATCAAATCATTATTAATTAAATAAAGAAATAAATTAATAAATAACAAAAAATATGCATGGAACAGTAGGAATCTGGTGTCAGTAACTGGCGTCCTCTTAAATAAATACTTTTTGTTTCTTAGTAAATAATAAATTAATTAAAAAATTAAATTTTCTTTAAATTTTCATGAAATTTTATTTTTAACTTTTTAAGAAAAATAAATTAAAAAATATAAAAATATTTAACTATACATTATATATTTTTAATCCAATTTTTTCCTACAATAATTAATAAGAACCTTTGAAAATTTAACTGAAGAGATCTGTGGTATGAATTTGAAGTTCAATGACGAGAGAAAATTATAAAACTAAAAAGCCGGTAAGGTAGGAATCGGGATAGTTCTTTATATATTTTTGATAAATATCTCTTTTATTGTATAAATATAAAAGAGAAGAAAAGATTCAAAAGATATATAGAAATAATTACATCGGTAAGTAAGAAATCGTGTTAGTATTTCTTATCTTCTTGATAACCATTCCATATTTTAAGATGTGAAAGTGAACTAATGATCCCTACCTTACCGGCATCACATTTATATTTTTTTCTCTGCAATAATTAAATATTTCTAAAATACGTCATACTATCCCCTGCGTATTCTTACCAGGAACCTTTAGTTAAAATTTCAAAAACTTTCATTCTTAACTCTTGGAGAAAAATGTATTTGAAAATTTAACTATATAGTTGTATATTTTCAAACGCATTTTTCGCCGAGAGTTAATAATGAAAGCTTTTGAATATTTAACTGAAGGTTTCTGGTAAGAATATGGAGAGCATAGTATGGTGATTTTTAGAAATATTTATTTATTGCAGAGAAAAAACTATAAATGTGATACCATTAAGGTAGGGATTATTAGTTCACTTTCATATATCCTTAATTATATAAAACTTTTCGTAAAAAGAATGGTATTAGACATTATATAAATACCTACGAATAATAAAAATATAAATGTCAACTTTAATGTGTAACATTAATATATGGTTTGAAATTACGCAAGTAACAGGTCCGTGTCGTCAAGTGATTAGAGCATCAGCACAGCAGTCAAGAGGTCGTCAGTTCGATTCCCCGCAACAAGCAAAATTCTTTTAAATTTATAATTATTTCTATATTTCTGTTTCGGATAATCATATAATAACTACTGTAAATAAACCTAGTTTAAAAAAAGAATTATAATACCTGTATAGTACACGATAAGGGAATTGAATCATATTTTCTTTGCTGTGATTTCTACGCCAAATCGTGTAAAAAATGGTACACAAATCGGATCCCAGATCGAGTTAGGTTTTCTCGTCCGATTCCTACCTGACCTACGGAAATCTGGTCTGAGTCGGGTCTGGTTTACATGAGATTTGCTGCACGAATATTATTATATTACTCGTGAAATAATATTCGAAAAATATACACAGGTATAAACTTATTAAGGTAAGGATCTCAAACTAAAACTAACTTCCTAAGAAACGGGAACTTTATAACCGATACAGATGGGGTACTAAATAGATTGAAAAACTATTTCGACGAGTTCCTAAACGTACATAAACAAACAGCCTAGCCTACATGAGGTCTGCAAGACAATCAATAAGCTAAAAAATAATAGAGCCCCAGGAGTAGATCATTTACGTGCTGAACTATTTAAATAGGGGGGGAGGTCACTTAAGAAAATAATTCATACTTTTATTTGCGCCATATGGAGTAACGAAACAATGCCCAAAGAATGGAGAGACTTAATCATAGTCCTAATACACAGAAAAGGAGATAAGCCGAACTGTAATGATTATAGAGGCATTTCTCTTATCTGTTCATCCTACAAAATTGTCTCTAATGTACTACTACACGGAAAAAGGTTTCCATCCGTAAAAAAGGCGCTAAAACTCAACAGCAGCGTAAATGTACATTCTAGTAATAGTCAACATTCATATTTCAACTACTAACATAGAAACCCCTTTTATTGATAGTGCGCATGCTGTTGTCACGGTGACGCAACAATATTTTCGGTTGGTCTAGCATACGCGCGCGTAGCTCTTGAAACCCGATAAACGGGTTCTAAGCTTCAGAAAAAAAGATGCTAAAACAAGAAGCTGAAATTTCGGTGCTATCAACCATTTATATTCATTCTTTCGCTACTTTTTTGAATGAATAGTACAATAATTTAGTCTGCAACATTTAGTACCATTTTTACCGTTGAAAACCTTTTCCCGCGTAGATAGACTCACACCGCTTGCGGAGGAAATCCTCCGGTACTACCAATGTGAATTTCGACAAAACAGGTCAACAAGCGATCAGATCTTCACGGATAGGCAGCTTCCAAAAATGATATGGGAATTTCCTTTATTGATTTTAAGAAAGCGTATGACTCAATAATAAGACGTAAAATGTTCCACCTCTTAATTCTTCTCGGGGTACCAAACAAGTTACTCAATTTAATCAGAATGTGCCTAGATAACAGTCGGTATATAGTCCGGTCAGGTAGGAGCTTTAGGAGCCTATCGCAGCCGTTTGACATTCACAACGGACTAAAACAGGTAGATGCACTATTAACTCTCTTGTTTAATTTAGTTTTCGAATACGTGGCCAGGACGGTACAAGAAAGCAATCAGTAAATTGTAATAAATGGTTCCCTAACACAATAGGGAACGTGCATGAAATTTTTTTTCTTGTCGGTGTTTGCCATATCGATAGAGACCCTAAGCCAAATTTCAAATTCGTTTGAATTTTTCAAAAAAATTAAAATTTAAAAAGTTATAGCTTCTTCAAGTTTCTTTGAGACGTCACACTGTTGTATAGTTCAAAGGAATCGACACAGCCATGTGACATCACGTTCATTTTCATACCGATGTATCTTCCTTAGTGATTGATATATTGAAATAATTTAAAAAGTTCACAAAGAAAATGTACTATGATTTATCAGAATATGATATAAAAAAATTTAATCCAAATTCACTATTGTTTACATACGCAGATGACATAGACATTATAGGAAAAAACAGAGAAACTTAATTAAAAACATAGAAATACTAATAAAAACAGCTAAAGAAATAGGCCTAGAAATAAGTGAAGAGAAAATCCAGTAAATGGTAACTAGCAGAGCAGGGCAAAAGAAGGCTAATACCGACTTGAAAGTTTCGGGGAAAACTTTCAAAAACGTAGACGAGTTTAAATACCTTGGCACTATAATAGACCACAGAAATGAAACTCATAAAGAAATCAAGAAGATACTGCATTCGGGAAATGCGTGCCTCTATTGGGTAAATAACTTACTAAAATCATGATTACTATCGCGAAAGACTAAATTAGAAATATATAGAAAAATCATAATGCCAGTACCGCTATGGGAATGCGAATCGTTCCCGTTAACCAAACGAGAAGAAAATAGATTTAGAATGTAGATAGATATAGAAAATAGATTGAGAATAGAGTGCTTAGAAAGATATTTTGGGGCAAAATAAATGAGATTACTAGAGAATAAAGAAATGTACATCACCAAGAAATACACTAGCTATACGGGAAGCCAAACATTACCAGAGTGATTAAATCCTGAAGGCTAGGGGCATGTAGCTAGAATGGAAAATAAAAGAGCAGAACTTGGAGTGCTGGTAGGGAAGCCGACAGGCACAAGACCCCCAGGCAGACCAAAACGAAGGTGAGAGGACAATATTCAAATTGATCTACGAGAAATAGAATATTATCGGGAGGATTTTGGATGCAACTTGCAAGCATTAGAGAAAAATGGCGTGACAGCGTAAACAAAGCTATGGACTACACAGCTTCGGATAACTAGTCTCAACAAGTAGTTATGATAGATACGGGGATGATGCCAGCACGTCTACAGCCGACATAAAGACTATGTAATAACTGTAACCTTGTAGGCACTGTTTCTGATTAACGTCACTCATATGTAGGAAATGCCACCTAAGGCACACCCGACTGGGTCCGCACAGCATGATAGCGTGGGGCTGGTTGGGGATACATCCGCCGTGTCTCTGTGTATGTGTAGGTGTGCGTATGTGTCTAAGTGTTTGAGTGTGTACGTATGTGTGGGTATGTGTCTGTGGTATGTGTGTGTGCGTGAGTGGGTCGGTATTGGTGTGTGTGTGTGTGTGTGCGTGTGTGTGTGAGTGTGTGTGTATGTATGTGTGTCTGTGTGTGGCTGGGTGTGCGTGTGTGTGTGAGTGTCTGTGTGTGTGTGTGTGTGTGTGTGTAGGTGTATGTGTATGTGTGTAAGTGTGTGTATGTGTGTTTGTGTGTGTACGTGTGTGTGTGTGTGTGTTCGAAATAGCCATGAGACATAGTTGGAATAAAACCATGTACGTTAAAAATACATGCCTATATTTTTTATATATCTTCAATATAAACTGCCGAAAAAATATATTTTTGATTTTATAAAATAGCTACTGTATGAATATTCTTCAAATTTAATTTTTTTCTTAAAAATAGCTTAAGAATAGTTCTGAAATATATAAATTGAATAGAAATCATGCACACTTTAAGATTGTATGCCTATCTGTTATATATGTTTAATGTTTAGAAAATGTCTGTATGGATGCGTGCGTGTGTGTGTCTGCGTGCGCGCGCGCGTGTGTGTGTGTGTGTGTGTGTGTGTGTGTGTGTATTTACGTATGTGCCTCTCTATATCTTGAGTAATTAATGGTTAAATTTAATGCTTCATAGCAAAGATTTCTATTTTTTTTAAGGAAGGGGGATCAAATAGTACATTGTGGAACTAGGGGAGAAAATGAGCTATTTCTAGCCAGGGTGAGGTATTCAGCACCTTCGCCTTTTGCGCCCTCGACTTCGACTCGTGCTGAAAATACCTCACCTATGTCTGAAATAGCTTTTCTTCACGTGTTACACACCGTATTTTTTTCAAGAAAGGCATGCTAGAGCCTTTTTTATGCATGAAAGTTGGGTAGGTGATTTCGCATTTCGAGTCGTGCACAACACAGTTGAAAATTGTTGTATTTTTAATTTTCTCTTTTAATCGTACAGTTTAAATATCGGTACCTTTTCTTATTTCGATTTTTATCGAAACTAGCGCATGCGCAGTTACGGAGTTATGACTAGCAGCAAACTTCACACTTAAGCGGATGAACAAAGGTTAAACCTGAAAAAATGGGTCCTGAGCTTTTTTCCTACATTTGTTCGCAATTTTTGAGAAGCCCAGAAAAATGACTTTTAACTACATTGTGCACGACTGAAAATCCGCGATCACCTACCCAACTTTAATGCATGAAAAAGGCCCTAACCTGCCTTAGTTAAAAAAATACGGTGTACAACATAGGGAGAAAAGCTATTTCAGACTCGGGTGAGGTGGTCAGCACGAGTTGGAGTCGAGGGAGCCGTCGACTCGCTAGAAATAACTAATTTTCCCCCATTAATTTACAATGTACTATTTTTTGTTTTTTTATGCATTTTCGTTTTTATCGGTTTTTCGATTTCAGTGTTTTAGATTTTTATTTTAATACCTTAGAAAGAATATCATTAGTTTAGTAATAATAATACATTTGATAGAGCTTAAAATTACCTACTTTTTACAACCCGAAATTTGTTATAAGCTTTTTTGTTATTCACTGAAACGTCATGTTTTTTTAACCTTTATATCTCGGAAATATTTCACGGAAATGTATAGAAAAAAATTAAGATGATGAGTAACATGGAGTACAATATTCAGTAACATTTTTTAGCAATTTTATTTTTCTCTTACAGAGAAAAAAATCATTTTGTATAAAAATATTTCTATGTCTCTTGGCTGAATTGTTTGTCCAGATCATGATGACTTTTATTTTTCAAGATTTTGAGGTTATTATTTTTTTCAAACTTATTTTGATCGCTTATATCTCGAAAAAGAAGAGGTCATTCTTTGCCAATTGAGGCTCATTTTTTTCGTTTTTTAACTAGGATTTGGAATTAAAACCAAATTTTAAGATTCATCGGCTCGTTTTTGTCCTATAACCATTTCTCCATTTTACGTTATTCTGAAATCAATGAGGTAAATTATTTTAGTATGTTAGAAATAATATAATCGCTTCAGTGTAAATGCAATTGAACGAACATAAAATGATCTATCTTCCCCTACACGAAATTTTTTATAAACTATTATCCTTCTATTGTTATACACGAAAACATCATATTTTTTAAACGGCAATATTTTGGAAACATACGATGGAAAACCTTTATAAATAAATTAACTATCTCTTGGCTGAGCTCTTTGTCCAAAATATGAGGTCTTTTATTTCTGAATATATTTGGAGTTATATTTTTTTTAATATTACACGGTAATTTTTTACGTATGAGCCCTGGTAGAAATCTTATCGTGGCGCCCACATTCGCTATAACGGCCTTTATAGGCAAACTAGATAATACTAGACTGTACAAAACTCGATAAATCCGCACAGATCTACATAGTTTTCTCAATAATAATATGTACGTATAAAATCTGTGAGGTTATATATATATATATATATATATATATATATATATATATATATATATATATATATATATGTAAATATTAATATTCATTATTTATTGAACAGAACTTTTATTGTAAAAATAAATGTTAAAAAAAGTTTAACATGCAAGTTTGCAATTATAATAATAAGATCTATAGTTCTATTCATACTATTTACATATAAAAGTAGTCAGAAAGCATATCTAACCTAAGAAATGAAAATTTAGAATTAATGTTCCTTGCATATGAAAAACAGTGATCGCAAAATAATGTTATTGATTGATGTAGTTGTTTCTTGAAAAGTATAATATATAAATAATAATAATATCATATGTACAAATATGTACTTTATGACATGCTTTATTTAAAAACTAGAATTTTAATTTGAGAATTGCAAATAATTTTGTATCCATATTTGAGTTCTTATAATACATAAATTGCTCATCCGTAACAACATTTTCAAAGACAAATACATTAGTCGAACACATGTAGATGATAGTTTTCTTTATAAGTAACAAATTACTATGTTTTAACTAGCCATAGATATGTTTGATTATAAATTAATGACAGTAGGAAATACAAAAATAGAACATACATATAATAACTCAAATACATTATTTTTTTTTTAAATAGAAAATTAATCAGTTGATAATAAATGTTTGTGAAAATAGTTTTCCTTACATAAACCATACAGGTTTTGAAACCAAGCCTGTATTTAGGATGGAACATAATCAAATGTAAGGAAACTAATTTTACATAAACAAAATAAATATATACACTAATACTTCATATAGTGATTTGGATATTCAGATTATTTTCTTATTTTGATTGTTTAATATACATGTGTAACATAATATTATTATTGAGTTCTTAAATACAAAACTCGATGCATCTAAAATTTGATAACCTTACACTTTTATTATTTACATTTACTTACATTGTAATAGGTGAACAATAACATGTAAATACCTTTAAATCAAAATAATACATAATAATCATAATAGATTATGCTTATGTTTCTTAAAACATAACTTTGAAGTGGCTGTTATTGTCATAATTTAGCTTATCTAGTTTTATCGGGGCAAATAATATGGGAAACTATAAGGGACGACCGTTACACGCCTTTATAGTAACTATCTAGTTTGCCTACATAGATCTACACAGCGCGAGATTATTCTACATAGATCTATAAAGGGGACGGGATAAATTTCTACCAGGGAGAGCTCATTTTTTTTTGTTTTTTGATGCAGATTTAAAATAATTTTTCTTTTTATATTCATCGACTCGTATTTGTTTTTTAGTGATTTTTCATTTTTATAATTTTTTGTTTAATCTGGTCGCTTATTTCTTGAGTATTAATTGATCATTTTTGTCTATTCATAGATAATTTTATTGTTTTCTTTTATACAAATATAAAAGAGGGACTTATTGTTTTAACTTTTTACCACAGAATTAAATAGAACCAATAATTTCATATTGAACCATTAATAAGGTTAGAGGAAGCTAAGTGCCAATGAATTGGCAGCAATGTATTTTGTTGATCAAACTAAAAAAATTTAGGTCTTTTAGGTCACTGTCATAAATTCATATAAAAGGAATGTCAACAAATTTTCTCTTTTTAAACTAAATTTTTGTTAAATAAACTAAAGTTTTAATAGCTTATTTTACGTTATATTAGGCAAATATCACAGTTGTAAGCTAAAAAATTAAATTTAATATAGGATTCGAAGATAAGAAAGTTAGTGTCCTTTAAATAGGACATGGTGACCGATAGGGTTAAGTCTGCAAGTTATGAGAGCAATTTCAAAGCAAATATAAACTCCGTAAGAAATCGACAATTTTCACTTATCCGTCGTTTTTATGCTTGCTTTAGGAAGTTACAGTGGAATCATTCGTATGTGAAACCAAATTTTTGGTCCATTATAACTAGTGCACAAAAGTTTAGAGTCCCCACATATTTTTACATTTAAATATATATTTTCTATTTTGTGTTTTAAAACCTATAACTGCGAAAGAAAAAATTGTAAAAAATTATCAAATAAAGCCAATGAAAGTCGCTCTGTTTAAATCAATGTAAACTTTACATACTTTCTTATTTTTTCTTTAATAATATTACGATTTTTTCTTCCAAAGTTATAGGGTTTAAAACGCAAAATAAAATATATGTATTGAAATGTAAACATATTTATGGCTCTAAATTTTTCCATAGTGTAACTCTTGAAAGGAAGCTTATGAATCGCTAAAAATTTTCCGAAATACAAGGTAGAAGAAAGAAAACGATTTTCTTGAATTTTGATCTCAAAAAGATCCTGTACACAATCGTATAAATTATTTTTCCCGACCGAACTTTTCAAATTGTTTTATATAACTAACATACCCCGTCGCGGCGTTGCCCATGATTTTTACAAAGTATCATATCAAGACTGAACTGTCGTATATATATAATACCATCCGAATTTCTAGTCGATAGCATCCCCCGACGCGGCATAGCCCGTGTTTTTTACAAGGTAGTAAGGTAAAAGCACCAATACTGGGACACTTTTGGGATGCCCGTTTAGAAAGACTTAAATTCTGAAATCTGATAGCAAAATTAAAAAAATATATTAGTATTATCGTGTAGCTCGGGAGATTTCCTATCGATTGAAAAAAAAATGTTTTTTTAAAACCTTTTCTATGCGAATAAATAGTGGTTTTAATAAAATAGTTCCTGGCTGCAGTAGTGGGACACGACGTTTCGAGTTGACCCAGTACTGGGACAAGCAATTGGCACCAATACTGGGACAGTTATTAAGTAGCTTTATTCGTTACCGTTCTGCAAACAAATAGAAATAAGCTCATTTTCTCAATTTATTCGATAATACTAATTGATTTACATGCTTTTGTAGTTTGGTAAGAATCGGCAAATTAAAAATCACAAAAATTGATAAACAGAGACCTGTAACCCCACTTTTTGAGGTTATAGGATTACACCTCCCAAGCAAAAGTTATAGATTTCCAAAATCCACTATTTCCGAAATTCATTCCAGTTGACATTACTGATTGTTATTTAATATCTTGTTTAGTAAGCTCTAAAGTAGTTTTCAGTCACTGAATCTAATTATAATTTGTATATTTTGAGTGTCCCACTACTGCTCCCTCGCAAAACTATGGAACCAGAACTAGGACACCTAATTGTACAGAAAATAATTATTGTTTTCACTAAATACAACTTTAATCGTATTCGTGAGCGTGTCATCTATTGATAAAAACATTAACTTGATCTGGTAGACTAAAATATTTCATTTGAATACAAAACTCAATCCTCGGGATTAAGTCAAATCTGCACGATTCAGTAGCGCCCATCGTTACTCTAGGATCCTGCTCAGAACACATTTTTAGTAAAAGCTTTGAATATAATTTCTGCCGCAGAGTTGGAATAATTCATGTTTATTTGAATAGTTGATACTCTACACAATAGATACAAAATTTTACTATAACGATTTATGACTGTATTTTTTATGAAAACAGTCATTTTTCGTCCGTGTCCCACTATAGGTCCCAATTTTTGATTTGTCCAGGTACTGGTACTTTTACCTTATATCAAGACTGAACTTTCAATATATCATCCAAATTTCAAGTCGCTATATAGGTTCAAGAGTTTTAGCTGGGCGTTGATGAGTCGGCCAGTCAGTCAGATAGTCAGCCAGGACATGTCTTTTTATACATATAAAAGATAGGGGTTGAATTTTGGACAATTAACCTACTTAGGTGTTAATTAGGGAAAAACTGTGAAAACACTTTTTAGAAGTCAGTATTATCTCTCTAAACGATAACTAAGTTGATATCCCATTGGGACTTGAATATTTTGAATGAATCCATAAAATCCCATTTTGTCATTGTTGGCCAATTTAGGTTTCGAAAATTAAAAAATTTACCGACTTAGCGGTCGATTAGGGAAAACCCCAGAAATTACTTTATAGAAATTAGTATTAAAAAACCTTTTAAATGATAAAAATGCCGATATCTCATGGGGCCTTAGAGATTTGAAATGATTCCGTGAAAACACATTTTATAGCTTTGAACCCTCTAAAAATTGCAATGTGTAAAATTTACACTTTTAGAGTTTGAGTTTTGTAAAATCCCTTCTTGTTCATTGCCTACAACATAAATAGAATATACCATCCAAATTTCAAGTCGATAGTTTCAAGGATTTTGTTTGGGCGTTGATAAGTCAATCAGTCAGTCAGTCAGTCAGTTCGTCAGTCAGTCAGGACATGTCCTTTTATATATATAGATATAACGATACTATATAATATATTATATTTTATAACGATTATTATGTTAACGTCGGATTCGGCGGGTCAAAATATATTAAAGAAATTTGGTATTAGCCAGGAACATTGATTTGCTGCAAACCACTACAGTGGTCGATGGGTTATTTATTGGCTATCTGGAAGACTCTACTTTTTTATGGAGTGACCTACAACTAACGTTGGAACGCAATTTAACGTATGCTTATTGTAAAAATAATTTTAATTTATACTAATAAAAGCTCTTTACTTTTTGTAAAAAAAAAAAAAAAAATTTATGAAAAAAAAGTTAGTTAGTACAATTAGGTATTCCTCGAATACTGCGAACTCATTCACTGATAAGTATCATGTCATGAGCGAAGTATAAACTTTTCGGTATAGAGCTCCTATAGTGTACCGGAAAGTAGCTTATCATCACTCCAATTTCAGGTATGGGCGTTTCGTTACGAGCGACAGCACATGCTAATAATACTTAAGTCAATACGCATTAATAAAAACACCTTCAATAAAGATAGCGTACATTGGAGAGATAGATATAGACGTGGGGGAGAGAAGGTGCGTGAGTGCAGGATTTTCTTCGCACCAGATCAGTCGCGATCCGTCTTCACGTTCTCGCATGTATTTTTCGGGTATATTATTAAATTGTGATTGTGTGCGTGTACACGTGATAGTTGACATTGTGGCTCATATTTATCTGTGATTTAAAAAAGTGGCAGTGGCTTATCGAGGCTGTGGAGAAACAGCAAATTTCGTTGCATGTAAGTCGATGTTTGTATAATATCTTGCTGATTTGTCGATAGCGAGTGATAGTCGCAATTTGGCAATGACTTTCATTGACTTATAATTGCGAAACTGGCGTTTTTGGTTGAACTTGGTGCACTGGGAATGTGTTCTTCGGCTTTGATTGTACAATCCCGAATGGAAATTTAATCGTTGGCATGTATTATCGGTTTAACTTCAAATGCTATCAAGTAATGTTTAAGTTTCTGAAATAAAGAGTGAAGTTTATCTTTTTTGTGTAGTATGTATAAAGGTATTAGAAGTGATATTACACATTATTCAAAGTATTACATATAAATTAGAATATATTTTAGTCACTGTATTATTTCTAAAACTGAGTTTCATAATATCATAGTATTAATAACTATTAACAACATACTCATTTCTTTTATAAGGTTTAATTAAAATGAAATTCTTTTACTGATTCTAAGATAATTGAATTATTCTTTTATGGAGGTTCGGGTGCTTTAAATCGATCAATTTCTTTTCTACGTAGTTAATATACTTATCAGTGTCGATATTGATATATGAAAAAAAGTTTACATTATGAAAATTAAAAAAAAATTTATCAACAATTGTGATGTTGCCAACATAATTATTGCCAATTAAAAATTGTTAATGTTTGCCATCTTATTTTGTTCTTAAATGTTTTTTCTATAAATCGGCCGAAACAAAATTTTAAAACAATTTCTCGTTGCTAAGAAAGAACTAATTGTTTAATTAGATTACGTGAGTTCATATAAGTTTAGTTTAATCTATAAGCTCTTACTTAGCATCCAAACATTGTTTTAAAATTTTGTTTCGACCGATTTATAAAATAAATTTAATGAACAAAATAAGATCTCAAATATAAAACTTGTATGAATGCCGAAAACGTTTTGGCATTTTAGTATTTTTTTCTCAATTGGCAATAATTATGTTTGCAACATCAAAATTGTTGATACAAATTCTTTTTAATGTTCATAATGTACACTTTTTTCACGTACATAAATATCGATACTGATAAGTTTTAACTACATAGAAAAAAAAAATTTATCGATTAAAGCACCTGAACCTCCGTTACCAATATTTCATGAAAAAATTGATATTTTTGGTATTACATTAAAATAATATTTATAGAATAAAAAATCTTTAAACAATATTCAATGTTCTTATGCCATAAAAAAGAGTTATTTATTAAAAAATAAATTAGTCTTTACCGTAGGATAAAATTCTGAATTTTTATAATAAAAGGATTGTTGTTTATTTTAATAATATTATCTTGTAATTCATATCATTAATGTTCAAATTACTCCTTGCGTCACAGATGATGAATTCATCTGAAACTTGGAGGATATATTCTATAAATATTATGATTTAAGGTAGCTTATTATTTAAAACCCAGGGTTTTTTTAACAATTTTTTAGAAGTTTTTAATAATATTATTAATTTATATTTATAATATTAGAACATGTGGGTTAAAAAAATATGGTCTCAAATTTATCTTATTTATAGCTTTAGAACGTTTGCTTCCTCATAAAAGAAGCTTTGTGACGCAAAAAGAAAGTTTTGCTAAAAACATGTTAGAAACATATTATGGAACATTAGGAGTCAAAATACACTATTTTATAGAAACATGTGTATGGATGTATGTGTGTGTCTGCGTATCTGTGCCTGTGTGTGTATGTATGTGGGTGCGTGCATGCGCGCGTGTGTGCATCTGTGTGTGCCTGTGTGTATGGCTGTGTGGGCGAATGTGTACGAAGATTACTCTGAACATTAATGTTTCAGGACTCAATGATTTTGTTTAAAGAAAGGAGGCTAAAAAGAAATATTTGTTAGTTTTCAATGTTTTTTGTTGTTTTAGCGGTTTCTCGATTTTTGAGTTTTAGTTTTTCGGGTTGTTTGGTATGTTTGAAATAATATCAATGATTCATTTTTTATGCATTTGAAAGAGCATAAAATTGTCTATCTTTTCTGATCCAAAATTTTAAAGCTATTTTCCTTTTTCTGTTATACACGAAAACGTCGTAATTTGTTTAAACGGTGATATCTGGGAAATGTAACAGGAACATTTTTGTAAAAAATTGAGGTCTTTAGGAATATGGATAAGTATATTATAGAAAAAAATCATTTTGTAAAAAAAATCTTATTTTTAGCCAACAATAACTTAAGTAAAACGTCATTATTCCTTCTGTAAATTTCCATAAAGGTGACTTTTTACTATCTCTTGGGACTGTTAGATTATAACGACCTTTACATTCCGAGTTATTTCAGGATATATTTCTATTTAATCTTTTTTTTATCGTTTATATTTCGAAAACGGCACCTTATTTTATAAATCAGCGCTCATTTTTGCTCGTTTTTTAATGAAGATTCGGAATTTGAAAGAAAATTTGAGATTTATCGATCCGAGTTTGTTTTACAATGATTTCTTTATTTTACGATATTTTACGATACCCTGAAATTGATAAGATAAATTATTTTTGTATTTTAGAAATAATATGATTGTTTAATTATTTCTTTCCATGTATTTAATGGCTGTGCTCCCTTTTTTGGACTCCGATATGTCACAATGTATATGTGAAATGCATATGTTATTTCGTATTTTACATTTGTGTATTTTATACTTGTTTGTTGTGTTGTGCGATGTCGGTGGAGAGAAACCTATCACCTGCTTACTATAGCGTCTCAAAAATTGTTGAGGAGACCACATGGGCGTATACGTCTTGCATCAAAACACAATATGTAGTCGGAGATCTTTTCCCGATGAAAAACTCGAAGTTAAAAATTATCGAGAAGTTTCACCGGGAATCGAATCCTCGGCTGTTGCTCAGCACCTTGTATTGATAGGCAAGCGTCTAACCCACTGAGCTAAGGGGGGCTCTATGATCGCTTATTCTGCATTTGAAAGAGTATAAAATTACTTATAAACGGTGATATTTCTGTTTTATTTTAACTTTTCCAATGATATTTTGAAATATTGATTGAAAACGTATTTGAAGATCAATGAAATAATGTATATTAGTATATTTAATGTTTTATTTCTCATAAATCGGGATAAAAATTATACATATGAATGAGTTAATTACACGCTAAATCTGTTGAAGTGAAATTTCACTCATTCGGAGCATAATTTCACTCGAAGAATGGGTGGTATACATCACTCTATTTAGAGTGTATTTTTAACTCTAAAAATAGAGTGGAAGTCTTCCACTTTTAAGTAGAGTGAAGTCCCACTCTACTTTAGCGTAGATACTTTCCTCATGGACATCGACGAAAAACTATAACCTATCCCTGGTAGAAATTTATCCCGTCCACTTTATAGATCTATGTAGAATAATATCGCGCTATGTAGATCTATGTAGGCAAACTAGATAGTTACTATGAAGGCGTGTAACGGTCGTCCCTTCTAGTTTCCCATATTATTTGCCCCGATAAAACTAGATAAGCTAAATTATGACAATAACAGCCACTTCAAGGTTATGTTTTAAGAAACATAAGCATAATCTATTATGATTATTATGTATTATTTTGATTTAAAGGTATTTACATGCTATTGTTTACCTATTACCAATGTAAGTAAATGTAAATAACCTCTAAAGTGTAAGGTTATCAAATTTTAGATGCATCGAGTTTTTGTATTTAAGAACTCAATAATAATATTATGTTACACATATATATTAAACAATCAAAATAAGAAAATAATCTGAATATCCAAATAACTATATGAAGTTTTTTTTTTTTTTTTTTTAACGTCGCCATGTTTGTGCTCCCATGTGGTGCTAATCGACGACGGAGGTCTGCGGTGTGTTTGTAAACAAAGCACATGTAATTTTTACAGAGGTGCTTGTATCAATCGGCAGAGACTAGGATTCGAACCCGGGTCACCGGCGTGGGAATCCGACACTCTACCGACTGAGCCGCCGCAGGCCCCGACTGTATGAAGTATTCGTGCATATATTTATTTTGTTAATATAAAATTAGTTTCCTTACATTTGATTATGTTCCATCCTAAATACAGGCTTGGTTTCAAAACCTGTATGGTTTATGTAAGGAAAACTATTTTCACACACATTTATTATCAACCGATTAATTTTCTATTTTAAAAAAAAAATAATATATTTGAGTTATTATATGTATGTTTTATTTTTGTATTTCCTACTGTGATTAATTTATAATCAAACACTTTAATTTGACATCTATGGCCAGTTAAAACATAGTAATTTGTTACTTATAAAGAAAATTATCGTTTACATGTGTTCGACTATTGTGTTTGTCTTTGAAAATGTTGTCACGGATGATGAGCAGTTATGTATTATAAGAACTCACATATGGATACAAAATTATTTGCAATTCTGAAATTAAAATTCTAGTTTTTAAATAAAGCATGGCATAAAGTACATATTTGTACATATGATATTATTATTATTTATATATTACTTTTCATGAAACAACTACATCAATCAATAACATTATTTTGTGATCATTGTTTTTCATATGCAAGGAACATTATTTATAAATTTTCATTCTTACGTTAGATATGCTTTCTGACTACTTTTATATGTAATAGTATGAATAGAATGAATAGAAATATAGATCTTATTATTATAATTGCAAACTTGCATGTTAAACTTTTTTTAACATTAATTTTTACAATAAAAGTTCTGTTCAATAAATAATATATAATCTCACAGATTTTATACGTACATATCATTATTGAGAAAACTATGTAGATCTGTGTGGATTTATCGAGTTTTGTACAGTCTAGTACTATCTAGTTTGCCTATAAAGGCCTATATAGCGAATGTGGGCGCCACGATAAGATTTCTACCAGGGATTTTTTTTTTATTTTCAAGTTTATAATATTTCAAGCGTGATTATAAGATATATATGATTCAGTAATAATAAAAGAAATATTAAAAACATAAAAATAATAAAACTTATAAATTTTATAAAATTAATACATCCTATGCAAGACGTAAAAATCAAAAATATAATAAATAAACTAATTAACTTAAAAAAATTATTACCTATATAAACTCTAGAAAAACTTAAAAATTTGAAACCAATATAAAAGAATGCAATACACATATGAAAATTTTAAAAACTATACAAAACTCATAAACCATATAAAATATATAAAATCCATAAAAAAAACATGTAACTCATAAAATCCATAAGTATATTATGACACTTTAAATCCATAAAATAATAAACCTATAAACCTTTGAAAATCTATAATACCATAAAATAATAAACCTATAAACCTTTGAAAATCTATAATACCATAAAATAATAAACCTATAAACCTTTGAAAATCTATAATACTTATAAAATTTTTAGTAATATATTACAGTAAAAGAATAAAATATATAAATGGGTGGTTTCATGTCAAGTGAACATGTCGAACAATAAAAATGTCTGAAACTCTGCAAAAATGTTGGTATGTGTACCCAGAGTATGTAAAGAAATTTCAGACCCTAAGGTGTTAAATGTCAAGGGCAATTAAGTTGAAAAATGCAATTTTCTTAATAGTTTGAGATTTTGCCAACATTGTTTGATTTTTAACTCAAAAACTAGGGACTTATGAGAAAATAGTGTCAGAACATTATTTGTTCAAAATAATGTAAGAAATCTAAATTTTATTAGACCCAGATGTGATATTTTGTGATATCATGCATTGTGATATATTGTGATTCTAAGATTCTAGAAATTCGCCACAATTTTTTTCAAAATAAAAAATCTTAAAATTTAGTTTTTCATATTTCCTTTAATTCTAGACTAGTTACATTATGGTCTGAAACTTAATATAATTTTTGCAGAATTTTTAAATAGTGCACTTTTTTTCTGTATCTGATCTTTATAAACCCATGTATTGTGATATATTGTAATATTCAAATTCTAGCTGATCGCCATCACCTTTCTCAAAGCAAAACCTCTTAAAATTTAGTATTTCATGTCAACTTTCATTCTAGACCTTGTGCAAAATGATCTCAAGCTAAATATAATTCCTGCATAGCTATTAAATGGTGACTTTTTATTTCAGTCACACAATGGAAATACCAAAAAAGGCGCTATTTAAAAATTCTGCAACAATTATATTAAGTTTGAGACCATAATCTAACTAGTCTAGAATTAAAGGAAATATGAAAAACTAAATTTTAAGATTTTTTACTTAGAAAGAAATTGTTGCGATTTTCTAGAATCTTAATATCACAATGCATAAGATCACAAAATATCACAACTGGGTCCAATAAAATTTAGATTTCTGACCTTATTTTGAACAAAAAAATGTTCTTACACTATTTTCTGAAAAGTCCCTAGTTTTTGAGTGAAAAATCAGAAAATGTTGGCAAAATCTCAAAATATTAAAAAAAACGCATTGTTCAACCTTTAATTGGCCTTGACATATAACACCTTAGGGTCTGAAATTCTTTGCACATACTCGGGGTATACACATAGGGGTCTCGGGACAAATTAGCTGGGGTAAAGTGAGCTAATATCGGCAACTCAAGAAAATATGCGCGTAAGTGATGCGAAAAGGCTTAACCCTCAAACTTGCTCCGAGAAACAGAGAAGCGGCAGCTGGCGGCCGCTGGCCTATGGTCATTTGTAATAAAAACGTGTTGTGAAGGTTTCTCAGGTAAATTAAATACATGTCTACAGAATAACAAGCTATATTACGTTATTATAAGTTGAATTTTAGTTACGTATTAAATGATTTTAATTGTATGTCTTTAAAAAAATAATTTATAAGATATAACCTATAAAATTGTAATTTTGTTTACTTATGGATTTTTTTTTATAAATTCAGAAGAAACTGGCAATGAGAACTCTCTTATCATGAAATAGTGAAAATTCACTGTAAAACAGTGAATATTCACTATTCGAAATAGTGAAATAAATTTTCACTACTTGAATCAGTGAAATTTAATCATATTCAGTAAATTAAAAAAATAAAGCTGTTACTTAAACGCGTATATAATTATATCTGAGATGTATTACACATTGATTATGTATTTTCATTTGAACATTTATATATATTAAAATAAGAAATAAATTAAAAATGCGAAAAAAACTTCTGCGATGAGGATCGAACTCTGGTCCACAAGGTTTACAGTCCAACGTCTTCACCACTTGCCTACGTAGATTGCCTACATAAAGTAAATTTTATAACTCATATAAGGTGCTGCGAATATAACTGATATAAATATATTGGAACAAAGGAAGCCTTGAATTCCTATGTCATTCTTATTAGCACACTTAAAAGAAAACTATAAAATAAGGAAAACATTCAACTTGGAAGATTTCGATGTACTTTTTTTCCTGAAGTAGAAAAGTTATTTTGTGAACGTATTTTAGAAATGGATAGATTATATTTTGGTTTGACGCCAGTGGAAGTTCATAGATTCGCATTTCAATTTGCAGAGGAAAATAATATACCTCATCGATTCAATAAAGAATGTGGATTAGCAGGTGAAGATTGGTATTTAAATTTTAAGCAGAGACATCCAAATCTTAGTATGAGGATTCCAGAGAAAACCTCTTTCGCAAGAGCTTGTGGTTTCAATAAAGTTGTTGTAACCAAATTTTATGACTTACTGTCTGAACTGATAAATGAGTATAACTTTCCAGCAAGCCGGATTTATAATGTTGATGAGACTGGAATCACAACAGTTCCTAATTCTCTTCCTCAAGTGATAAGTGAAAAAGGCAAGAAACAAGTTGGAGGTACCACGTCAGCAGAATGTGGAGAAACAATTACATGTGTGATGTGTTATAATGCTGCTGGGGCTTTTGTTCCCCCTCCAATAATATTTCCTAGGAAAAAATTAATTTAGAGTTGAAAGATGGATATCCTCCTGATACGCTTGCCGTTTTTCATCCTTCCGGTTGGATGCAAATGGGAATATTTTGACCGACTTCGTTTGATCATTTCTGTGAATTTGCAAAACGTACAGAAACAAATCCAATCTTGCTTGTATTTGATGGGCATGTAACTCATGTCAAAAATCTAGAATTGATTAAACAGCTCGACTTAGACATGTGCACATTTTATGCATTCATCCTCATACGTCACATAAATTACAACCACTGGATCGTAGTTTTATGTACCCGATTAAAACTTATTATAGTAACAGTGTTCATTATATATGAAAGACCATTCAGGAAAAGTCATTACCATAAAGAAAGTAGGACGATTAATGAGAGAAGCATATGAGCGTGCTGCTATACCTAACAATGCTATCAATGGATTTAAATGTTCTGGAATTTATCCATTCAATGATCAATATTTAAATATAATGGTTTTTCTGTAGTAATGACTACAGATATTGCAATGTCTGGTAATGTGTCGGTGGAAGCAAGTGATACAGCATCCACACTGCATGAAATAGAAATTATATATTTACCTTCTGAGCATGATCTACCGCTAAATACATCTACCATGGAAATAGTGTATTAAGAACCGTCTATGGAGAGTATTGTATATCCAATAAGTATTGTTAACGAGAAGGACTCAACGTAAGCTGCTGTGATGTAAGTGACTGATGAAAATAGTTCATAAAGTTATTAAATTCATAAACCACATACGATATATAAAGCTAAAGAAAGAAAAAATCTATAAGAATTAAAAAATCTGTACAAAAATTGTAAATCATATAAAATCTATAAAATTCATTAAAAATATATATAACCCGTAAAATATATAAGAATATTATAACACATTAAATCTACAAAATAATAAACCTATAAACCTTAGAAAATCTATAATAGTCATAAGCTCTTTAAATCTATAAAAGTAAACCAAATATAAATCATAAATATTATAACAGCTATGAAAGCAATAAAATACACAAACATTTAAAAGCATAAATCCTATACAAATCATAAAACTCGTAAATTAAATAAATCCATGGAAAGTATAAAATGGTAAAGAACGTAATACTCATGCTAATCATAAACCGTATAAACCTTATAGAAGCTTTAACCCTTTAAATGCATAAAACAAATGTGAATCATAAACTATTTAAAAGCTATGTAATATCCCTGGTAGAAATTTATCCCGTCCACTTTATAGATCTATGTAGAATAATCTCGCGCTGTGTAGATCTATGTAGGCAAACTAGATAGTTACTATAAAGGCGTGTAACGGTCGACCCTTCTAGTTTCCCATATTATTTGCCCAGATAAAACTAGATAAGCAAAATTATGACAATAACAACCACTTAAACCCTGGTAGAAATCTTATCGTGGCGCCCACATTCGCTATAACGGCCTTTATAGGCAAACTAGATAGTACTAGAGTGTACAAAACCTGATAAATCCACACAGATCTACATAGTTTTCTCAATAATAATATGTACGTATACAATCTGTGAGGTTATACGGCATTTATTGAACAGAACTTTTATTGTAAAAATTAATGTTAAAAAAAGTTTAACATGCAAGTTTGCAATTATAATAATAAGATCTATATTTCTATTCATACTATTTACATATAAAAGTAGTCAGAAAGCATATCTAACGTAAGAATGAAAATTTAGAAATAATGTTCCTTGCATATGAAAAACAATGATCACAAAATAATGTTATTGATTGATGTAGTTGTTTCATGAAAAGTAATATATAAATAATAATAATATCATATGTACAAATATGTACTTTATGCCATGCTTTATTTAAAAACTAGAATTTTAATTTCAGAATTGCAAATAATTTTGTATCCATATGTGAGTTCTTATAATACATAACTGCTCATCATCCGTGACAACATTTTCAAAGACAAACACAATAGTCGAACACATGTAGACGATAATTTTCTTTATAAGTAACAAATTACTATGTTTTAACTGGCCATAGATGTCAAATTAAAGTGTTTGATTATAAATTAATCACAGTAGGAAATACAAAAATAAAACATACATATAATAACTCAAATATATTATTTTTTTTTTAAAATAGAAAATTAATCGGTTCATAATAAATGTGTGTGAAAATAGTTTTCCTTACATAAACCATACAGGTTTTGAAACCAAGCCTGTATTTAGGATGGAACATAATCAAATGTAAGGAAACTAATTTTACATTAACAAAATAAATATATGCACGAATACTTCACATAGTTATTTGGATATTCAGATTATTTTCTTATTTTGATTGTTTAATATATATGTGTAACATAATATTATTATTGAGTTCTTAAATACAAAAACTCGATGCATCTAAAATTTGATAACCTTACACTTTAGAAGTTATTTACATTTACTTACATTGGTAATAGGTTAACAATAACAAGTAAATACCTTTAAATCAAAATAATACATAATAAGCATAATAGATTATGCTTATGTTTCTTAAAACATAACCTTGAAGTGGCTGTTATTGTCATAATTTAGCTTATCTAGTTTTATCGGGGCAAATAATATGGGAAACTAGAAGGGACGACCGTTACACGCCTTTATAGTAACTATCTAGTTTGCCTACATAGATCTACATAGCGCGAGATTATTCTACATAGATCTATAAAGTGGACGGGATAAATTTCTAACATGTTACTCAAATTAAAATATGTTTTCTAAAAATATATTTTTAATTGTAACCCTAACCTCTATAATCGCTATATTTAGCAACAGTTGTATTACTTTTCAAATCACTGTTAAAAATTTTATTTTTAAAAAATAAAGGACAGTAGTGTATACATATGGACAATTTTAATACCAGGAATACTACGATGACTTATTGTCTAGTAACTTTTTTCAAACCGTTGATTCAAGCACTTTCACTTTCAAGATTTGATCAAACACTGTATTACAATATTTATTTGTCTTTTCTCTCACTCTTTTCCCATACAATCAACAAGTTTGAGTATTAATATATTTAATACTAGTAGAGATATCAAAATTAAAAAAAATAATACCTCACAGTCATTTAATTTCATAAACTGGATTCATTAAGTTTTATTATGATTTTTCTAATTTAATATTTTGAAATCGATAATGAAATCTATAAGCACAAGATTATAATTTTTTGTTATATATCTTTTGACAATAATCGATGATGCAAGAATCCACCTTTTTGAGATATTATTAAGAAAGATATATAGTAATTTAAAATAAAGTATTAGAATAAAGAAATTCATATTGGAAAAATTAATTTAGTTAGAGGAAGCTAAGTGCCAATGAATTGACAGCGGTTTTTTAAATTGGTTTGAGGAAGTTATGTTCGAAAGGAGCATTTGCAAAAATGCTTATTTTTGTTAAATATTAATACATTATGCAGCATAACTTTGAATAAACTGGTTTAAAGAAATTAAAACATTGTGAAAAATATGTTTTTACTATATATACTCGTAATTGTGAAAAAAATTTGGACAACCCAAAACAAAAGGGAGAAAAGGTAGAAAAATTTGTATACTGTTATCTTAAAGAGAGTTCATGAAAACATATTGAAATAGACTGCTTTTTACCTACTTTTACCGTATTTAATGACATAACAGAAATGTTACGCACATACAGATTTTTATGATATTATAAAGCAGTAGCTTAAAAATAAAGTTCTGATAACTGTTTCTGGATCATTTCTTATAGAATACTTTTTAGTTTAAAAAGACGCTGCCAACTAATTTGTCACTCTACTTTCTCAGAGAGGTATCGGTCATATCATACAGTATATTATTATGTATAAGTCAATATCTGTTGATGGATTTTTAATACATTACGTTTAAATTTTAACTGTTTGATGATTAGATTAGAGGAGAATGGTCCAATATGGCGAATCTAAGGCGCACTAAAAATGTGCTTGTTAGCATTCACTTAATATTATCCTTAAAATTCTTAAGGGGTACTTGGATATCTTAACTACAAATACAAAAAGTTTTATTTAAGAGTAAATGCTTGTTGTCATAAATTTCACGTTTTTATAAATAAATTCACAAGTCTCTTTTTTTAGTCATAGCGGACAATACAGCGCATCACTATAAAATTGATGTAAGTATACATTTAAAACAGTATGGTACTTTTGTGATGTAAGTATTAATTAAATAATATATTCCCTCTGTTATTGAATAAATTTGTAAAAATTTATAAAAGATATTCACGTAATATATCGCGTAAAATAAAATGTTAGTTTTAGTTTATGTATTCTTTGTATATGGAAATTCTTCGTATACTTTGTCCAGTTTTCAATGCATAACTATGTTAGGAATTCATTTTTATGTATTTTCTTACTTGATTGGTAAATAAATAATCATTATAATGTGGTTTAAACAATGTTAAAAATTGTCAAAAAAATTGTATCGATTAATACAATGCTTTCTCTTTGAAAAGAGGTTATTCAAATAATAAAACATTTTTAGCTATCCTCCGGTAGAAATCAATTTCATTATTAATTAACTAGTACTAATCATTATAAAACTATAATATATTAAAAAAAAATATATTGTTTAATATATTAATTAGTTATTGGTTATTAATCAGATCGATTTCCAGGTATTAAAAATGGCATATTATATTTTTATAATTCAGTTAGTTGAAATTTAACTACAATCCGTGTGTAATAACTGTTTCATAGTTACTGATGTTTTTGTATAGTGAGAATATGTGCATAAATCACTATTTGAAGTGAAGTACTATATTTCCTCAGAATTGAAATTGTATATTCGTTATGTGCATGGATTTGGAGGGGATAAAAGAAACAATCACAGTGCCCGGGATGGGCAGAAATGGCGGCGTTGACGGACTTGAACATATTGGCTTAGTTTATCAGAAACAGATTTACATGTTAAATCTCATAAGAATCTAATTTTGGTAAAATAAGCCAATTTCTTTTATTTTTTTCTCGTAACTGAGTTATAGTACTATTCTAAATATTGTTTTATTTTAAAATATACATTTCAATAAAATTGCTTGTGGCGCGTAGCTTAAAATTTCATCGGTGTTTTGTCAGAAATTTGGACAAATTAAAATCATCAAATTTGGTGATGCAAAAAATACTATTATATTTTGTATTAAATATTAAATATTAAAATTTTTCACTTGTTCAATTGACGTGGAATCATCCACGCTATGTGTATATATATATATGTTGATTAATTATACAATAGTCATTGAGAAGTTCCGAATTCTAGGTGTCGCTACAGTCTATGCACCTAACGAATACATCTTGCATTTTTTAAACAAAAATATTCATTTAGCAATGATCCAAAAACAAATAACTTAAAACAAGAATCATAATTTGACTTCCGCAAAAATAATTCATTCAGAGCCGTTAAATGCAGACCAGCAAACTATTATGCGTAAAAAAACTGATAAATGAAAAAATATAACTTTCAAGCAAACGCAATATAATCCGTTATATAGACACGAGAGTCGTAGATGCGTTATCACCTCGGAGATCGCTAACACATCCACCCCCTCCCTCTAAAACTTCCGACTCGCGGCGTGTTCTTCTCAGTCTCTCGTCTCTTGCTCTCATACAGAGAGAGAGAGAGAGAGAGAGAGAGAGAGAGAGAGAGAGAGAGAGAGAGAGAGAGAGAGAGAGAGAGAGAGAGAGAGAGAGAGAGAGAGGGGGGAGGGAGAGGGCGGAGAAGGACAGCGAAAAGCTCCAGCGAAATGCATGTTTGTTGAAAACATATATTTACTTGCGCGCGCGCACGAAACTTGGCAGAGAGTTCGCGGAGTTCAGCATCTGTAGCGCGAGCGGGACTCTCTCGAGTCTCTCGGTGTCTCAAAATCTCGTGGATCGTAACATAAACAGCCGACGGTTATAAAGAGGAGAAACCTCACCCCCCACGCCCGAAGTCTTCGAGTGAAGTTTGAGCCCTTTGTCTTAGGCGCAGCCTATACAGTCGCGCACGTGTTAAACAGTCGCTCCTGAAGTTTAACATAGTTTCTCTCCCGCGCTGGCGTCGTCGTATATAGTCGTAGTCTGCTAATCGACGATTAAGGAACAAGGGGGTGATGCGAAGTTGCCGGAGGCGTTGTTCGAGATTTTTGGACTAACTATTATATTGCTTTCTCAAATAGAGAGCTTTGCAAGTGATGACAACTTTGGAATCTAATGAAAATTTTGATGAATTTCAATATTCTTCAGTCCTAAAACATAATAGTATGTAGGTTGTTAAAAAATGTGTGTCTATTTCTATTAATGAATATGTATGTATGTATGTATGTAAGTGCATGCATACGTAACTAAATTTTGTAAGCTTCATAGCTCTTCCAAGCATTCATATAATTTTGCAGATATACGAGGGTAGTTCAATAAGTCTTTAGAATAAAGTATAAAAACAATTTTTTTTGGGTAAATTTTTTTTTATTTTTCAACATAATCTCCTTGGAGCTCTATACACTTGGTCAATCGCTTTTTAAGTTTTTTTAATCCTTCAGAAAAGTGCGTTTTCGGAAGTTCCTCAAAATAAGCACTTACAGAGGCAATGACGTCTTCGTTGTCCGTAAATCTCTGTCCACCGAGCCATTTTTTCAAGTTTGGAAATAAGAAAAAGTCACTGGGGGCTAAATCTGGTGAATACGGTGGGTGTTCGACCAATTCGAATTTTAGTTCTTCAATTTTAGCCATTGAAACGAAGCATGTGTGAACTCGGGCGTTGTCGTGATGAAAGAGAATTTTTTTTCTCGCCAAATGTGGTCGTTTTTTTTAAATTTCTTCTTTCAGCTGCTCTAATAATGATGCATAATACTCACCAGTAATTGTTTTACCCTTTTCCAAGTAGTCAATAAGTATAATTCCACGTGTATCTCAAAAAACTGTAGCCATAACCTTACCAGCTGACTTTACGGTCTTTGCCTTCTTTGGAGCTGGTTCGCCTGTGGAAATCCACTGTTTGGATTGTTCCTTTGTCTCAGGAGTGTAGTGGTGTATCCATGTTTCATCCACAGTCACAAATCGACGAAAAAATTCCTCAGGATTCCGACTTATGCGCGCCAAAAGAGCCTCAGAGGCGACCACTCTATTGCGTTTATTCTCAGCTGAGAGCAAACCCGGCACCCATCTTGCCGATAGCTTTTTCATGCCTAATTTTTCATGTAGAATTGAAACAACTGCACCTATAGATATCCTTGTGGCCTCAGCTAACTCACGCACTTTTAATCTTCTATCCTTCAACACCATATCGTGGATTTTATTGATGATTTCGGGAGTAGTTGCTTCTACGGGCCTTCCTGAACGTGGTTCGTCACTTATTGATGTACGACCACGCTTAAATTCATTTACCCAGTTATAAACCGTTGCTAAGGCAGGGGCAGATGTGCCATGAACTGAGTCCAATTCATTTTTTATCTCATATGGAGTTAAACCCTTTAAATGAAAATGTTTAATTACCGCTCTGAACTCGTTTTTTTTCATTTTTCTTAACAAGCAATTTTTTTTTTCAATTGGTTATAAAAACACGTAAACTCAGAAGATGTGGACTGTGACTGCACCATATATCTAATCGGGAGTGGTGCTGACTGAAAACTGATGATTTGGAGCGATTCGCGCGCCATCTGTTGGTCATTCTAAAGACTTATTGAACTACCCTCGTACCTATATCAGTTATAATCCCAAAATTAATAATTTTAAAGATTAAAATGTTTTAAAACACTAAAATAAAATGTTTCTTACTTTCTATTATTTATATTATAATAAGTAAAATACATTTTTACAATGTTAAAGTATTCGCGATTTTCATTCGATTGATATATACTTGACCAATATTTTTAATCAATTTTGGAAAATATAATATAGGGTAAATGCATTGGCCATCTAAGTTTTTGTATATGTAGACATCTTTTATATAAGGGAAAGTGAGCGTACAAATTTTTTAGCTAGTTTTTAGAAAGATCTAATAATATTCAAAGGCTCTTTTCAATTGCGAAACTATAGCAATTACAATGAAATTTAGAGAAACTAACAATTTTATGACTTGATAAATATGTGCCTAATATCCGGACACATGTTATTTACATTTAATTGTATTTTCTGTAATTGTTTAGTTAAAACAAGCCTCCAGAGACAGGTATACTATTAGATAGTAGTTATATTAAACTGCATAAAAAAATTTGTCAAGTTTATATACCAAATGTTACTTATAAACAAAATGCTTATGTACACAATGGTTTGGGTGTCCGGTGCAAGCATATCTTCAAGTTGAAAGTACCAAAACTTCATCTTTATGCTTTCTATTAACAAAATTTCAAACATCTAGCGCCACTTATCAGGCTGCTTATATATACTCTCTAAATTTTTTGGAGTGGATATTCTATCTTTTGGAGTGAATTCTCACTCTAAGCGATCATTAAAACACAGTGACTTATTTTGGAGTGAATCTTCACTTTTACAAAGAGTGAATAATTCACTCTTTTGTAAAAGTGACTTTTTACTCTATTCAGAGTGAAAGACTACACGTCAAGAAAAAATAATTATTCACGTTGTTTTAAGTTTTACAAATGTTTTGATGAATGAATACAGTTTACTGGAAAGGCTACAATTGAGAAATATATTAAAAAAACTTCATAAAATTTGTTGGTTGGATTTGAACACTGGTCATTTAGGTTCTGCGGCTGCTACTCTAGCGCTAGACCACCGTTGCATCTGAATTTGTGTGCACTGATTTTTCATATGATTCGAATTCGTTGATGAACTTTTATTTAATATTAAAATCAGTTTAAGCCATAATAATTTAGAGTTAATAAATAGTTGTTTGTTAATAAAAGCATACAAAAATTATATTTTATATGAAATTCAGTACTATTATGGTAAATTTAATAATTGTCAAAACAGTCTAATATTTTTCTTATTACATTTTCTCAATTTATGCATTTTTACGAAAAGTTTAAGATGTTTTAAATACTAAAATTTTAAAATTAATAAAATTTTTGCAATTTAAGGTGATGTAAAATACTGACCGATTTCTATCATGCCGGTTTATAATTTATATTTTTTTCTCTTAGTAATACCGGAATCTTTTGAAACTCCCAAAACAAAACATTGCTAATAGAATATACAAATTTGCAGGACATAGTAGTCATTTTTATTTACGAAATTTGTAAAATTTCGAATAACTGTTTAAAATAAAAAAGTCGATAATACAGATTCCTGTAATAAATTCTACTTTTTTAAGTAATTCAATATTATTTTTGAATTTGTAAAAACTATATCTGGTTAAATTTTTAAGAAATTTTAAATAAAAGCTACCTTTTACCTCTAGATAAATTAATTAACCACATAATTGTATCTTTTTAACCCATTTTTTTGTACAATTGAAGGCATCGATTCTAAAACGTCCTTAGCGCTCGCCCGGCTGCCGTTATATCAAAATTGACGTCATGGTGACCAAAATTTGCAATTTTACGGAAATGAATTTTAAAAAATATTATCGTGCAGAGGATCAAAAATGGCAACTTTATATATATACTTTGTTTGTACAATGTTTAGTATTTGAAAAAAAAAATAAAAACGGCAAAATTTTAAATCTTATTTGCACCACGTTTTTTAAACTTAGCTCGCTGTAGCTCCGACAAATATGAACGGATCTTGCTTATTTTTTGCATAGACTCGTAAAATAGTCTAGCGCTGCTAATAAACTCATAGATAGTTAAATATTAAATATTTTTCATTCAACAATTTAATTGCAAACCAGTGAGCTACCTTTTATATGGTTAAGTATGTTCAACGAAAAAAAGTATCGAGGGAAGTTTAAGACTCAACTAACTTTCAACGAGACATTTGTTTGTTAACATTTGAAGAAGTTTCTCAGAAAATTTCATATGAATTGGATGAAAAGTGGCAAAGATAGAGCGATTTTGCCAAACTTGCACGATGCGCGCGAACATTAGCGGGTCTGCGCGATACATGACGCTCAGTGTATGTCAGTCATAGAATAAGAAATAATTTAAGAAACATGATAAAAGTTATCCTGAAATAAACAAAACAAAATCGAACTCGTTTCGCATTGAAATCACACTGATTTTCTTATTCGTTTACAAGCTGCATTTATTCACAAATTTGTTAATTTCTTTAATCTTTTTAAAAAACGTTTTACTTGCTAAATAAATTATAAGCATAATGTCGATCAATATAGGACGTAAAAGAATTAGAAATGAGCATGCACGGAAAAAAACTATTAATAAAAGTTGTAAAAATAAGGTAAGTAAAATATCGTAAGGCGTGTTATAAAAAAGAATTTCTATTGCAAATATGATTGAATGACATGTATATAAAACTCGAAATTAATTAAAACGAAGAACTCTCTAAATTTTTATGCTGTTGTGAAACATTATGTAAATAAACAATTTGAGGTTAATTATTTTAATTACTTATGCATCCCATGCGTTAATCAACTTCCACACCCGTGTCAAAATGCAGTATTTTCAAATCATTTAAAATGAAGCTGTAATCAATTTTGTAAAATAAATTTTTTCATTAATACGTATATATAAAATGATGATTTCCAAACGTCTTTTATATAGGGATTAGAATATGAATCAGTTAGTGGAAAGAAAGTGCTTGAAAAGACGTTCATAGAAATCAAAAATTGTTGTCCTAAAAAGTGTTTTTTAAAAGTAGATCATGAATGGCAAAAAAGTATGTTTCATAAATTTTGGCGCAGTGGAGATTTTCAAGTACAGAATACAATATTAGAAAATATGCTTGTAAGAAAAGAATCGACACAAGAATTAAAACGTTTAAAGTGGCAATTTCATTGTTACTACAAAAGCACTAGTATCGATATTTGTCGAAAGTTTGTTTGCAGTATTTTCCAAATTGGAGAACGAAGAATAAAAACGGTTCAAGAAAAAATAGTAAGTGGCAAAACGATGTCTAATAATAGAGGAAAACAAGATAATCACAAGGTAAAGCTAACTGAAGATGTCAAAACTTTAATTCTGGAACATTGTAAAAGCCTTCCGCAATCTGAGTCACATTATACTAGAGAAAGCTCAAAGCTTTACTATTTTCTTGATACATCGTTAACATTACATTCACTCTATTTTTCCTTTTTGGATTTTTATGCAGCTGTAACAGGGAGTGAAGCTATTCCTATTGATAAAACAACATATTTTAATTATTTTAATCATTTTGTGAATTTCTCTATTGGTCTGCCACGTACTGATGTATGTGATCTTTGTTTTACTTATGAAACTAACAAAGGACGAGAAAATGAGTATTTTGAACATATCGTGCAAGTTGAAAAGTATAAAAACTTAAAAAATTCAATGTTGTCCACTGTAAATGTACTAAAATGTGAATTTGACTTTGGTCAAAACTTGCCATTGCCAAAACTACCAGTTAATTCTCAATTTTTTCGTCGTTTAGTTTGGATGTATTTGTTTAATGTACACATTTTCGATAGTGATCGAAGTTACATGTTCCATTTCCTTGAAGGGATTTTAAAAAAGGACGCCAACAGCGTATGTAATATGGTTGAGTATGCGATAAGGAAAGAACTACAACTAAACGTCTTCGATAAAATATTTTTATTTTCTGATGCTGCAGGAAGTCAAAATCGAAATTACATTAATTTGAAATTCTTTTCATTTTTATCTTACAAATTGCAATTAGAAATCCAACATTTATTTCCTGTTAGAGGGCATTCCTACGGCCAGTGTGACCGAAATTTCGGTTTGTATGGTAGTAAGAAAAAAAAGCAAGAAAGAATTGAAACAGAAAATGATTATGTGCAACTAATAAAAAATTCTAGAAATCCTCCATTCGAAATGGTTGCTATTTCACAGTGCGAAGTAAAAGATTATGAAAAACTGTTTGCGAAAGACGAAGACTTGCAGAAAAATGTAATTAAAATAAGCAAAGTTGTTAGAATTGTATATTTTCCTAACGGACAAATTGATTTGTATTACGATTATGATGGTAATCCAATTACAATTAAACTAAGAAACAGCAGTGAAGTAGATTTGTCGAAAGTATCATTAGCTAAAAAGGTAGGAATAACGAAAGAAAAAGAAAAGCATTTGAAACATTTATTGCAATTTTATACTACTAATGGGCAACATTTTGGTGAAAAAATTTTTAAAAGCAACTTCTATTAAAACTGTTGTCAGTAAAACAAAGAATGTGAAAGAAGAACATGGTAACAAAAAAGTTCGAAAAACGGAAGTTGTCTCAACAAAAAGAAGAAAAGTAAGCGACGAACAAAAGCAAAAATTAGAATTAAAAATTAATAAAAAAGAAAAGAAAACAAAAACGATAAAAGGAAAAAAGAAGTAATATGTTTTTGAAACGCGTTGTATGTATTGCGACTAAATTGTAAATAAATCTTAATGTAGAAATATAAATAAATATAAGTATTAGTTATTTGAAGTTTCTAATTTACTGAACAATGTCAAAAATCTGTGAAATTTATATGTTTCCTAGAAATTTATATTTTTAAAGATTGTAATTTACTATTCAATTCATTTACGCTGCAATATTCTTTTTAATGTTTGTGAATTTCATTTGAACGCCTTATTATAACCATTTATTATCTAGTGTATATAACACTTAGAATTAACAATAATTTCTAAAACTTTCGTACAAAGATTTAAAAATTCAACAACTTTATGAATAACTGCCGTTTGATTTTGCCTTTGCTTTGTTTATTTAATTTCTTATTGTTTCATCAGATACTTATTTTTCTTAACTTCTACACTATAAATTATTTTTTAAAAAAAAGGACAGCAAATCTTCAAGTAAACGGCATTATATGACTGACATACGCTGCGAGCGTCATGTATCGCGCAGACCCGCTAATGTTCGCGCGGAGCGTGCAAGTTTGGCAAAATCGCTCTATCTTTGCCACTTTTCATCCAATTGATCTGTAATTTTCTGAGAAACTTCTTCAAATGTTAACAAACAAATGTCTCGTTGAAAGTTCACTGAGTCTTAAACTTCCCTCGATACTTTTTTTCGTTGAATATACTTAACCATATAAAAGGTAACTCACTGGTTTGCAATTAAATTGTTGAAAGAAAAATATTTAATATTTAACTATCTATGAGTTTATCAGCAGCGCTAGACTATTTTACGAGTCTATGCAAAAAATAAGCAAGATCCGTTCATATTTGTCGGAGCTGCAGCGAGTTAAGTTTAAAAAACGTGGTGCAAATAAGATTTAAAATTTTGCCGTTTTTATTTTTTTTTTCAAATACTAAACATTGTACAAACAAAGTATATATATAAAATGTTGCCATTTGTTATCCTCTATACGATGCTATTTTTAAAAATTCATTTCCGCAAATTTAATAATTGGTCACCATGACGTCAATTTGTATATAGCGACAACCCGAGCCGAGCGCTAAGGACGTTTTAGAATCGATGATTTCAATTAATAATGAAATTGCTTGAAAATTGAATTGAAGATTCCTGTTGCAAATAATGTTTTAAGAGTAAAAAGTCATAATTCGAAACATTGATTAATTTATAGGTTTTATAATATAAATTTCACTCGAACCTAGTGTGAAAGTTAAAGTGAATCCTTAGTCACTCTCTAATTTAGAGTGGTAAAATTCACTTATTAGACTGGAGTGACCAAATTCACTCTTTTAGATTGAAAATACACTCTTTTGGAGTGGAACCCTCGTTTACTCTACATTTAGAGCGAAAATTTCACTCCAAAACATTTAGAGAATAGGAAGATACCTTAGTCTGGTATAAGGGGATGTCCCACTATAGGCACATTTGCCTTGCGTGTTTAGACATTTTTTTATAGTGCTGCTTGTTTAAACTCTATTTTGCTTCCTCATAGAGGAAACTTTGTGATGGTAAAAAAAGTTGTGCGCGTGTGTGTGTGGTGTGTGTATGGATGTAGATCAATAAGGCTAATTTTTTGTTTCTTTTTAAGGAAAACCGCTAAAAAATAATTTTTCTTTTGTTTCTCAATACATTTTTTTAAAGCAAATTTTCGATTTTCGAGTTTTATTTTTTCGGCTTTTTTATACCTTAGAAATAATATCATCGATTCACTGATAATGCATTTAAAATAGCATAAAATTACTTATCTTTTCCGACCCAAAATTTCGAATAAGCTATTCGAATAAGCCCTTCTTTCGTATTCACGAGATCGTCGTTTATTTTTATTTATTTTTTGAAAAAATTAAGATTATATGGAACAGAATATTCAGTAACATTTATGAGTTTTGATCTTAACATTTGAAGTGATATAAATCTTCTTGTAAAGAAAATCGATTTGTTGTCACCTATGATAACTGGAGCAAATCAGCAGCATTTGATCCGAAACTTTCCGAACAGGTTGATTTTTACTATCTCTTGCATGAGTTATTTGCCCATATAATAACGACCTATATATTCCAAGATATTAGAGGTTATGTATTTACTGAAATTTTTTTCGCTCTCTTATATCTTGAGAATAGCACGGTTATTTTTTATTAGATAGGGCTCACAATTTTCATTTTTTAGAGAAGATTTTAAATTAAATAGAAATTTTAAGTTTCATTGACTCGTTTATGTTTTATAACTATTTTCTATTTTACGTGTTTCTGAAATCGATAAGGTAAATTATTTCTATATGTTAGAAATAAAATGACTCGTTTTTTATTTTCCATCACAATACTGATAATAGCCGATGTTTCAATTCAATTCTATCTGCATACAAAGTTTGTTTGAATCAGGCATAACCGTTTTAATGCTGGTAAAAAAATCGATTTTTGCCATCTACGATAACCGGAGTACATCAACAGAATTTGATCTAAAACTTTCCAATAAGATAGCTTTTTCCTATCACATGAATGAGATATTTGCCCACATCATAACGATTCTTATATTCCGAGATTATTGAGGTTATGTATGTTTTTAAATTTAAGTCCCACATTATAATTACTTAATAGTATATTTTGTACCTACGGTGAAAAGTAGTCTTTTTTGCCCGCGTGTGGTTTGCAGTACGAGTCGAGGGGAGCACTCACGAGCCAAAGGCAAGTGCGAATTGCGAGCCGAAGACGAGTACTGCAATCACACAAGGGCAAAAAAAAATTTTCTCCTGTAATGAAAAATGTAAAAAATTAAATACTTTTTAATAAAATGTAGAGATACCCTGGTAGAAATCTTATCGTGACGCCCACATTCGCTATAACGGCATTTATAGTCAAACTAGATAGTACTAGAGTGTACAAAACTCGATTAATCCACACAGATCTACATAGTTTTCTCAATAATAATATGTACGTATACAATCTGTGAGGTTATATGTCATTTATTGAACAGAACTTTTATTGTAAAAATTAATGTTAAAAAAAGTTTAACATGCAAGTTTTCAATTATAATACTAAGATTTATAGTTCTATTAATACTATTTACATATAAAAGTAGTCAGAAAGCATATCTAACTTAAGAAATGAAAATTTAGATACAATGTTCCTTGCATATGAAAAACAGTGATCACAAAATAATGTTATTGATTGATGTAGTTGTTTCTTGAAAAGTAATGTATAAATAATAATAAATGTACAAATATGTACTTTATGACATGCTTTATTTAAAAACTAGAATTTTAATTTCAGAACTACAAATATTTTTGTATCCATATGTGAGTTTTTATAATACATAAACTGCTCATCCGTGACAACATTTTTAAAGACAAACACATTAGTCAAACACATGTAGACGATAATTTTCTTTATAAGTAACAAATTACTACGATTTAGTAACATAATTACTCGTATGTTTAACTGGCCATAGATGCCAAATGAAAGTGTTTGATTATATTTAATCACAGTAAGAAATACAAAAATAGAACATATATATATAATAACTCAAATACATTATTTCTTTTTAAAAATAGAAAATTAATCAGTTGATAATAAATGTTTGTGAAAATAGTTATAATTTTTTAATTATAATCTCGCTGCATCTCTGGCTCGCATCAGCATAATTAGTGATCCTAACTGTACATGCAATACAAACATACAAGACCTCGATCACATACTTTGGCAATGCCCACTTTATGAAACACAACGACAAAACCTTGTAAGCGACCTCAGTAAATTACATATCTACCTACCTAATAAGAGCTCATCTATACTTGTTGATACGCGGCCTTCTGTATACAAAACTCTGTACAAATTCTTTTGCAACTGTAAGTTAAACTTATAATGTTATACATAAACACGCTATACTTTGTAATCAGACTGTATATCTAATCTATGTAATGCTAAAAAACCTCGTATGAGGTTAATAAAGCTTAAATTAATAAAAAAAAAAAAAAAAAATCAGTTGATAATAAATGTGTGTGAAAATAGTATTCTTTACATAAACCATACAGATTTTGAAACCAAGCCTGTATTTAGGATGGAACATAATCAAATGTAAGGAAACTAATTTTACATATACAAAATAAATATATGCACTAATACTTCATATAGTTCTTTGGATATTCAGATTATATTCTTATTTCGATTGTTTAATATATGTGTGTAACATAATATTGTTATTGAGTTCTTAAATACGAAAACTCGATGTATCTAAAATTTGATAACCTTACACTTTAGAAGTTATTTACATTTACTTACATTGGTAATAGGTTAAGAATAACAAGTAAATACCTTTAAATCAAAATAATACATAATAAGCATAATAGATTATGCTTCTGTTTCTTAAAACATAACCTTTAAGTGGTTGTTATTGTCATAATTTTGCTTATCTAGTTTTGTCTGGGCAAATAATACGGGAAACTAGAAGGGTCGACCGTAACACGCCTTTATAGTAACTATCTAGTTTGCCTACATAGATCTACACAGCGCGAGATTATTCTACATAGATCTATAAAGTGGACGGGATAAATTTCTACCAGGGTAAGGTTATAAATAGCTGAATCACTGTACAATTAAATGCTTATTTATAAATAAAAAATGTCATTTTTTGTATCTTACATCTATCATTAAAATTATAATTTTACATACATCCGTATATTCAAATTAACTAGGCGTTGAATGTTCATCGCTGTTCACAGTGACATCATTGCTGCAACTACTAATGCTTTCAGTAGAAATACTATTACTGCTGCTTTTCTTGGAACTCTCATTTTCGATTCTATTAACGTTACAAAAATATATTGCTATAAATCAGCTACTAAACGTGTAAACAGTGTTTTCGACAGACCGTTCATTTATTTTAGTATAATCAACATTTACTTAAACAGTGAATAAAATAAGAGTATATTGACCTATTATTTTCTGGGCTACCATCATTCAAAATATCATTTTTTTCATTCACCACTATAAAGTTTTTATTTAGAAAATCTAAAGCTAAACTATCTTGTAGGCATTTTTTGTCATTGTTATGAATATCAATGATGATGATGTTCTTAATCGCTTTAACGTTCTTGATTTTTTAACGTACGCGGAACTCGAAAGTATCATTTTTGTAAATCACACGCACTAACGGCGAACGCAATAATTGTCAATTTACGAGGTTAAAAATCCTAAGTTGTCAATTTAGTAGGTACTTTATTTTGTTATCTAAATAAAAAATGAGTAACGGCAAACTGTATTCGGCCAATACCGAAATATAACCTTTTATTAATGAAAGTAGGCTAGCGACATTGGTACGACATTGCTTTTAAACATTTGGCCCGTTTTTATCATTTCAGAATTGACGGGACGAGGGATCACGATACAGCAACAACAGCTATTTATGCATTTTTCATGCGCGCGAACGTTGCATCGTCTCCGTTTCTTCTTGATTATCTACGCGTGTCTTTTTCTCCGTAGGCGGCTCCTACAGCGAAAGACTTATCCCATCAAGCTCCGCAAGAGGGAGATTCCCCGCAGTAGCGTGCGACGACAACGGCCGGGGATTTGCATGATCGAGAGAGTCGCACAAATTCCCGGGATTCCGACATAAAGTGCAGTAGATTGCGGGGTAAGACTGGTTGTAAAACAAGCTATTTCTTAATGGTAAAGTGAGATTTTTAAGGGAATCAGGAGATTTTCAAAATTGCCCACATGATATTTGATTGGTTACTGTAAAAGAAAAATATATATTTTTAATGAATAAGTAATGTAATTATTGTTTGAATTCGAGAGATTAAAATTATTAAGCCCAAGAACAAAGTATTTTCAAGAACTCCACAAAAGATTCAATGAATTGACCAGCGTATTTAAAAATTAAAGTCGATAACTTTGAAGTATAGTACAATCTTTATTTGTAAATGTATATTCAAATATTAAACAAGCTGTTCATTGAATTAATCAGCAATCTTCGTGCATAATTATTTTTACCTGGTAAACTAAATTTATTTAATAATTTAATTCTTTAAGATTTTGTCGGCATATTTTAATAATATAAAATAGAATTTCGAATATCGATATCCTTGTTCTGATTTTTAAAGTTTAGTTTGCATCGTGAAGCTTTACGCAAAATAAATTATCAAAAGTAATCATTTTTAACGCAAAATAAATTAGATTATTTACACTTTGATTTTATTTAGATCCGGATTTCTCAAGAAGAAAGATCTTCATCTTCGAAAAGATCAGGATATCTCAAATTTTCAAGCTGAGCTACAATCATAAAATAAAGTTCAACAACATGAAAACCGCTGCCAATACATTAGCACTTAGCATCCTCAAATTAAATAAACTGTTTAAGTATAAGATTTTTTATTTTAATAAATTATTTTAAATTGCTATACTTATAATGGGTTTTTTCTAAATTTTTTTTAATATTTTAAAAATGTATTCAACTTTTACTAAACAAGTAGAAACAGCAATATAATGATATTTTACATTTTAAGCTAAAACACTTCATAGTTTAGTCATAACTATTTATTGCATTTACACGTTATTTTGCCTAATTTCGATCGTTTAAAGGCTGTGAAAATTAAATAAAAGAAAGTCCTTTTTGGTCTTTTAGATTAAAAATGATCAATACTTTATTTTAAAAGCTGTATATTAATTTTTATAAATATAATAAAGTTTGGTAAACTTCTATTAACGTATTATAAAATAAAGCTGCATTTTCCATTATTTTTCATCAATTGCTGTTTTCTCATTATTTAAGTTTTCAATCTTCAAAATGTTGCTGGCGCGTACCAAAATAATCGATCTTGATCAAATTTTTAGGATACGTTCTTTGAAGCATTCTTAACTTTAGTTAGCTGAAATTTTTTGTAAATATCCATGACAAAGCTGATGTTAAATGATTCTATTAACAAATTTGCACTGTTTTAAACAATTTTTAAACAACAAATATTTATTATTTTTAAAAACACACATCTGAGTAAAAATTGGTAGTTTCAGCTAACTTGATTTTATTTTACTGTCAAAAATACTATCAATTATTTTAGTTCATAAATGTCATTGTGGTGTGCGCAACAACTTGTACTGTATAGCCTAATTTTACTTAAAATAAACCTATTATTCTCAATAACTTCAATATTATTTAATAAAATTATTTTAAAATGTGTGTATCAATTGATAATATCATTATAAACATGCCATGTAAATATTATTTTGTTAGTCTTTAAAGCTACGGAAGTTTTATTTTTCACCGGAGAGCCCCCTTAAGTACCTATATTTCTTTTAATTATAGCTTAAAAATGTATCTTTTATTAACGGGTTTAGAATAAAGAAACTTGTTCTATAATGTTTAAAACAAAATTTTGAAAATTTTCGAAAAATTTTTACGCGTGCATGCACGCAAACACGCAGTTGTATTTTTATATTTAAAATATCGATTTTCTGAGTAGCGGGCGAAAAGCGATTACTTTTCGCTCGCTAGACAAACTCTTTTTGTTATGAGCAGGCAAAAAAATTTTTTTCGCCCAGCGTCGAAAAACAGCTGCTTTGCGCCTGCTTTAGAGGCACGAATAAACGCGAAAATCGTGCGTGTATGACTAAAAAGATATCTGTTTTAAACATAAAAGAACAAGTATTTAACTCAAAACCCGTTAATAAGAGACATTCTTTTCAGCTATAATTACAAAGAAGATAGGTATAGCATTTTAAAATAATTTATTAAAATAAAAAATGTATACTTGAACGGTTTATTTAATTTGAGGATGCTAAGTGCTAATGAATTGGCAGCGGTTTTCATTTTATTGAACTTGATTTTAAAATTGTAGCTCAGCCTAAAAATTTGAGATATCCTGATCTTTTCTAAGATGAAGATCTTTCTTCTTGATATATCCGGATCTAAATAAAATAAAAGTGTAAATAATCTAATATATTTTGCGTCAAAAATGATTACCTTTGATAATTTATTTTGCGTAAAACTTCACGATGCAAACTAAACTTTAATAATCAAAACAAGGATATCGATATTCGAAATTCTATTTTATATTATTAAAATATTAAGTATGTATACCTAAAGTAATCATCTATTTATACCGACAAAATCTTAAAGAATTAAATTATTTAATGAATTTAGTTTACCGGGTAAAAATAATTATGCTCGAAGATTGCTGATTCATTCAATGAACAGCTTGTTTAATAATTGATTATACATTTACAAATAAAGATTGTACTGCACTCCAAAGTTATCGACTTTAATTTTTAAAGACGCTTGTCAATTCATTTATTTTTTTTGTGGAGTTCTTGAAAATACTTTGTTATTTAGCCTAATAATTTTCACCTCCCGAATTTAAAAACAATAATTACATTACTTATCCATTAAAAATATATTTTACTTTTACAGTAACCAATCAAATATCATGTCGGCAATTTTTAAAATCTCCTGATGCCCTTAAAAACCTCACTTAACCATTAATAAATAGCTTGTTTTACAACCAGTCTTAACCCGCAATCAACTGCACTTTACTAGAGGATTTGAATATATTATGGATGTACATAAAATAATAATTTTATTAATAGATGTAAGATACAAAAAATGAAATTTATTATTTATAAATAAACATTGAATTGTACAGTTATTTGGCTATTTATAACCTTATCTCTACATTTTATTAAAAAGGATTTAGTTTTTTATATTTTTAATTTCAGGTGGAAAGTAGCGATTCAAGTTTTATCAGTTTTAAAGAGAAGTTGTAAAATTAGAGCATAAACAACATATTTATCTTACGGAATTCTACAATAATAGAACTTTTTAAATTCTTATATGATGAAGGCCACAAAGATTTGCCGAAAACCTCCGAAACTGCTTGTTATTAAAAACAAAAAAAAATTTTAATGAATCAAAAATTATTCAAGCAGGAAAATCAAATAATGGACTATGTACATACTTTTAATAAACCAGAAATTTATAAAGAAGAGAATATTGAAATTTTAGTGAATATTGATGGGTTGTCCACATATAAAAGTTCAGACAAACAGTTTTGGCCTATATTAATAAAAATTTATCCTAAAAGTTATACATATAAGCCTGAAGTAGTTGCTCTTTATTGTGGTGACTCAAAACCAAAATCTATGCAAGAATTTATGAATGATTTTGTTAAAGAAACCATATCAGAAAAAAGTATAGAACGTCCAAGCGTAGCGAGGCTAATCTAACGTTAGAGAATTCATCATACGGTATTTTTTATATTCTGATGTTCATGTTTAACAATTTTCTAAATAATTTATTAAGTAAAGGCAGATTTTCTCATAATATATTTTACTCTTTTTATAAAATAAAAAATTAACTAAAATTTCTTCCTTTACACTAATCTAAATAAAAACCGTATGACGGGTTTATTAATCACAATTCAGCAATTAGCCAACAAAGTTTTAAGTGAATACATTGTAAAATTCATTGCTAAATGCATTTTGAAATATATAAATAATAAAATAAAAAACATTATGAACACTGATATAAAAAATTAGATTATAAAAAAGATGTGATTAACGCACTAATATTTTCAAAAGATACTGGCAACGATATCCCACCGTTATTTTGTCATTTTTTTTTGTCGGTCACACTTTAATCAATTTTCTTGTTTCTCGACCCACTTCAATATCCTTAAATATGACAATTTTCTTGTTTTTCTTTAAATTATTTATACTTTAGTGTAACAGAAAACAATTCTAAGTTAGTGATTTAAGGCAATAAAAATTGTAGTTCTCTCAGAAAGATAATTCGATATTACCATAAGTTCATGACATATAACATTGTTGTGTACATGTCAGCAAATAGTTGCTAATGGTTCCCCTTTTCAGGTAAGCGTCTACTGAGATGATCTGATATAGCGACTTGAAAATTATTCAATCTCAGACTGAGAAAAAAAGCTGCCAATTGCTTTGGCACGATGTTGTCGCAAAGAGAATTTAATTATTACTTATAATTTAATTATTATTATTATTATTATTTAATTCAATTATTCTAAATTCATTATTATTGTAAGTGTAACGAAAGTTTACCACAAATTTACTTTTAAATCAAAATAGTCATCTTTTTCACATAATATAATCTTTGGGTTTTTTGAATTTTTTCTCGATACATAATGCATAAAATTGACTAGAAATCTAATACCATATATTCGATATTCCATGTACAATAAAACTTAATATCGACCAAAAATGGCATAGCGATGGAGTTTATAGATTTATGGATATTGCGACATGCACAGTAAAAAAGTATTATTTAAATTAAATAATCTCTATTATCTCAGAAGATTATGAACCAAATTGGCTCAAAAATATTCAGCCTAGATCGTGACAACTAACAAATATTCTCTGAAATTTTGAAGGCATAACACTAAGTATTACTCAAGTTATTATTGTACAAACTTTTTTTTTGACTTTTTATTTTATTTTTTCAGGAAACCAATGACTTCATAATTTACATATATATGCCTCTATATTCAGTCAAATTTTCAATGCCTTTTATCGAATAGTGTTCAAGATATAGAAGTTGAAAAAAAGTTGTTCTCACACAGTATAACAAATGAACAGCAACACATATTAAATCATTTCCGGTCCCAAAATGAAGGGTTTACCGTTGTAACACCTCAAAATCTTCATCCTACACATTACAATAAATCACTACTTTCAATACCATATTTATTAAAGGAACTTTGTTCTTCACACGACTCTAGGTGTCATGATACACGCAAAAAAAATTTCATTCACCATGTCACCTAGAATCGTGTGAGGAACAAAGTTCTTTTAATAAATATGGTATTGAAAGTAATGATTTATTGTGACGCGCAGGATCAAGATTTTGAGGTTTCACAACGGTAAAATTTAAGATATTGTTGTGTTTTGATAGCATAAAGATTTTCAGAATGATTGGTTTTAAACATAAAATTTTTCTGGACTCGTAAAAGAAAAGACTTTTTGAGTTTAACCCAGGCCTGTCCTCTTAAACATTCAAGTGCACATCGGGTAATGCTAGCAAACTTCTGTGATGATTTTGGGGTACACCACTGATTGAACGATGGCGATATGTCACATACTAAAACACACATACACACACATACGTACAAACATCTTTTAAGAATAGTATATTCGAACTCCCCAAAGCATAAAACACGTTGAAAAGACACAAAAAAAAATTCTCCGACCCCAAGCTTTTTCTTTGAGAAAGCAATAAACTATTATTTTGCGAAAGCTTTGTAATGAAAATTTGATTAATAAAATAATCTTATCTGTCACAAAAATAAAAAACCGCTGCCAATTCATTGGAACGTAGCTTCCTCAAACTAAATTAATTGTTCCAATATGAAATTCTTTGTTCTAGGAAATTAATTTTAAATTGCTATATATTTATACTTTCTAATTAATAGCTCAATAAAGGTCTGCTTTTCTATCATTGATGGTTTGTCCAATGATATTTTTTTACTAAAATTATACAGAATGGGTAATATATATATTATATTTTTAAACAATTTTCCATTATAGCTTTCCGAGATATATCCGTTTAAACTAAACATGACTTTTTTCGAATATAATAAAAGAAGGGAAGAGCCTATCCAAAATTTTCGGTTGTAAAAGATAGGTAATTTTATGCTTTTTTTAATGATATACACTAATACGGTGGGTCTCGACTAAAATTAACTAAATATGACTTTACGATCGCGGTTCTTTGCAGATATCACTTTTGTTATTAGGGATTGCTTTAAGGATTACTTGAAGACCAAAATTAAAAAAAAAGTAAGGAAGGAAACGGAAATAAACTCGATTAGAATTTTTTTATTAGATTAAACGATATATTTGAAAAAAATACATAGTTAATAGGGAAGAATACAAAATTAATTTTTTTATCGGCACTTGTGCAAATTGTAGAGAATCTAAGCCGACATGTACTGCTAGTAGTAAGTAAGCTGTTATGAGGAGACGTAAACAATGAGCCATCCCGGCGCGACCCGCTTATCTTAATGGTTTGTTGATAAGATAAGATCATAGTGGTTTAACTTACATTAATTGCTTTTTACTTGTTTATTTATATAAACAATCAGATAAGAGATGATTTTAATCTTTAACATTTTAAACAAAAATTTTTAGAATTTAACACCAAATAAAATTTTAAATTTTTAAATTATTAAAAATTTTTAAAACTTTTTAAATTTTTAAATGTTATAAATATTTTAATCTTGATTAGATTTTGAAAATTATAAGATTTACAAAAAATGATAAGATTTTCAAAATTATATTATTTTTATTTTTATTGTTATTTTTTAAACTTTTTTTATTTGTGAATTTTAATTTTTAAAAAGATTAGTTATTTCGTTAAAAATTCTAAAAATTTAAATAATTTAAAAATTTATTTTGTTAAAAATTTTAAAGATTAAAAAAATTTATTTTGTTAAAAGTTAAAAATTGTATGTTTCTATAATCAATATCCATAATATTTAAATAACAAACAATTTTAATAACCTTTAGTATGTGACCTTGACCTGTATAATGAAATAAAGAGAAAGAGAGAGAGAGAGAGAGAGAGAGAGAGTTGGTCAATTTATAAAATCTAAATATAATGAATACATACACACACAAAAAATAAAAACACACTCATTCATATGACATTCTTATAATTCACGCTAATAAATACATTCATACTTAACCCTTAACACTTAAAATAAATTAAATAAATAAATAAGTTAAGTAAATATACAAATTAAATAAATAAGTTAAGTAAATAAACAAATTAAATAAATAACTAAATTAAATAAATAAATAAGTTGGATAAATAAATAAATAAGTATGATACATAAATAAATTAAATAAATAAATAAGTTGGATAAATAAATAAATAAGTATGATACATAAATAAATTAAATAAATAAATAAGTTGGATAAATAAATAAATAAGTATGATACATAAATAAATTAAATAAATAAATAAGTTGGATAAATAAATAAATAAGTATGATACATAAATAAATTAAATAAATAAATAAGTTGGATAAATAAATAAATAAGTATGATACATAAATAAATTAAATAAATAAATAAGTTGGATAAATAAATAAATAAGTATGATACATAAATAAATTAAATAAATAAATAAGTTGGATAAATAAATAAATAAGTATGATACGAGGGTAGTTCAATAAGTCTTTAGAATAAAGTATAAAAACAATTTTTTTTGGGTAAATTTTTTTTTATTTTTCAACATAATCTCCTTGGAGCTCTATACACTTGGTCAATCGCTTTTTAAGTTTTTTTAATCCTTCAGAAAAGTGCGTTTTCGGAAGTTCCTCAAAATAAGCACTTACAGAGGCAATGGCGTCTTCGTTGTCCGTAAATCTCTGTCCACCGAGCCATTTTTTCAAGTTTGGAAATAAGAAAAAGTCACTGGGGGCTAAATCTGGTGAATACGGTGGGTGTTCGACCAATTCGAATTTTAGTTCTTCAATTTTAGCCATTGAAACGAAGCATGTGTGAACTCGGGCGTTGTCGTGATGAAAGAGAATTTTTTTTCTCGCCAAATGTGGTCGTTTTTTTTAATTTCTTCTTTCAGCTGCTCTAATAATGATGCATAATACTCACCAGTAATTGTTTTACCCTTTTCCAAGTAGTCAATAAGTATAATTCCACGTGCATCCCAAAAAACTGTAGCCATAACCTTACCAGCTGACTTTACGGTCTTTGCCTTCTTTGGAGCTGGTTCGCCTGTGGAAATCCACTGTTTGGATTGTTCCTTTGTCTCAGGAGTGTAGTGGTGTATCCATGTTTCATCCACAGTCACAAATCGACGAAAAAATTCCTCAGGATTCCGACTTATGCGCGCCAAAAGAGCCTCAGAGGCGACCACTCTATTGCGTTTATTCTCAGCTGAGAGCAAACGCGGCACCCATCTCGCGATAGCTTTTTCATGCCTAATTTTTCATGTAGAATTGAAACAACTGCACCTATAGATATCCTTGGTCTCAGCTAACTCACGCACTTTTAATCTTCTATCCTTCAACACCATATCGTGGATTTTATTGATGATTTCGGGAGTAGTTGCTTCTACGGGCCTTCCTGAACGTGGTTCGTCACTTATTGATGTACGACCACGCTTAAATTCATTTACCCAGTTATAAACCGTTGCTAAGGCAGGGCAGATGTGCCATGAACTGAGTCCAATTCATTTTTTATCTCATATGGAGTTAAACCCTTTAAATGAAAATGTTTAATTACCGCTCTGAACTCGTTTTTTTTCATTTTTCTTAACAAGCAATTTTTTTTTCA